>CM060833.1:173037500-173637500 GCA_030762175.1 Metallyticus violacea | reverse complement strand
GAGCATTATGTCAAATACCAGGTTGTTGGTCATTAAAATCTCCGTAAACTGGCTGAAATACTGTTATAATAATATATAGCGATACTGATGAGAAATGTCCTGGAAGACCTTTGCCATACCTTCTCAAATCTAAAAAAAAGCTTGGAAAGTAACATTCAGAGCTTTCTTGGTGCCATAAAGCTGTGAAACATTATTACTTTAAATAAATGGCAAGGAAAATAAAATTATATACTGAATCCTATAAAGGCACTCAGTTTTAATTAGGAAGTCCTATTTCAGCACACTTCTGAAAAGGGAAATGGACATCTCCATGGGCAGAATAACTATGGGTTTTTTTCTAGCAAAGCACAAAGAACAGAAAATAACAAAATGTGCTAACAATTCGTGGTCTAATAGTTTGGTACCATACCCACCATATTTGTGTGAGGTCATCAACTTATAAGGATTAGGCCTAAGCCCTAACAGACTATGTGAACAATTCTAATTTAAACTTGGCACCTACAGATGTGAGAGGAATAGGTTATCATCTCAAGTGCCATATGTATGATAAGGTATTCCTTGAACATGAAATGGCAGGAAATATTTTCTATGGTCCGTTTTTTTCAGGTATGGAGTTGTTTTACATTCTTTTTTAAATTCGGTTAATGGATAACTGCTTATGATGGTGCATGAGCTTAGCAAGACAACTTCAGATTTATTCCTTCAAATTCTGAAGATTTCCTTGTTTCTCATTAATTTAGGTTTACATTTTATTTCTGATATAAATATATCAGTATATATATATATATATGTGTGTGTGTGTGTGTGTGTGTGTGTGTGTGTGTTTACGTGATGATTCATAACACTGCATAAGCCTAATTGTATTTACTGTAAAAGAGTGTTAACATCTGTTTCCCTTTAATTCAATGGAGCATTAATGAAAAGATTTCTCACTTTTATCAACTCAAACTTTTAGTTTATTATACTTCATCACAATAACCTAAATATAACATAAGTTTAATCCTTTGTTGATAGTGTTCTGTACAATCTGACGTTTTCTAACAAGTCTCCTGCAATACACTGAGGTTGGTTTGTTTGGTTAAACAAGTTGCAAGAATGTTGGTTTCTATTATGAATTAAGCGTTCTATAAGAGTACATTAAATTGCTCTGACAACTCTCAGTTATCTATTTAAAAGGCTTTGCACAGCATGTATAATGTAAATTATCATCTTATCTTACTATTACAGGCTAATTGAGAAATTTTAAGAAAAAAACAATTATAAAAAATTATATTACCTATGCCAAATATCATACTGCTTAATACCTTATAATGAAGAATTACAACTCAGCAACAGTTCGCATTGATGCTAGTAAAGTATAAAATTTTCAGACATTTTCTGATTTGATCTTTCTCATGGTAGTCTTCTCAATTACGAGGGTGTATCAGAAAGTGAAGGCAAGAACATGATAAATGTATCATTCCAAGTGCAACCAATCAGGACAATGTACACTTAAAGCATTATTCAACTAGCTTCTGTATTCTGGTAGAGAACACTTAAGATTACTAGAGATCAACCTGATGATAGAAAGGTTGAGTTCTGGGCTGTATCTAGGAAGTTCCTGAACCTTGAAATCCTAATGGTTGATGTGTTTAGCGTATGGCTGGCTTCATGTGAAGTTGCAACAATAATTATTTCTTTAGCATCTGGTTTGAATTGCTGGTTTTCGATTATTGTCGAGCAAATCACTTCTTGTACAGTTCATCGTTCATAACTTTTCCTTGCAGTAGATCTCTTGACTCCCAAAATCTGTTAGCATCACATTTACTGCGAAAAATAAATCCTGAATTACTTCTTCTTTGGCGTTCCCGGATGTTTCCACTACATACTCTATGTTTGGATTCTGACTCACAGTGATGAACTCCCGTTTATAACCTGTGACTTTCTTCTTAGAATTCTGTGCCTTGTAGTGTATGTTTTGGAAGTTCTCAAAACTTTAGTGCCTGTGCTTTTTTTTTTTTAAACAAAGGATAAAAGATATAAGGCTATAAGAAGAAAGGGAGGAAGGTGAGGTGGGAAAGAAAGAACGAAAGATGCTGGGAGCTAGAAAGCTAGGTGTTGATGTAGCCCATATTTGCACCCTCGCATTCAAGAGTGATAGGTAACACAGGCGTGCAATGCATGTCCAGTAGATGAGGGAAGGTTAACTAGGAGACAATCTTGACCTTGGTTCAGCTTGCCCCTTGGGAATTAGGAGTGGCAGTGGTGGCAGATTAGGAAAGGAGTATATTTTTTAATCACCATTTATATCTGTAGTTTAGTTGGTGCATCTGTTATTTACATTCCAGGGAGCCGAATTGTGCGACATAAGTTTTGTTGTACCTTTTGCGTTCTGTACCACATGCGGCAAGGCAGCATGCGTTGCTTGCTTCTAGGCTGTATCTTGTGTGTTATCCTGCGACACGCATTCCCTTCCGAAGTGCGTCATTACAGTCCCCCACTAAATAGATGAAACTGATCAACTGGGAGTCCCATGAGATGATTAGATTCCTGTCGTTTTGATTGCCGAGACTCTTGGTGCTGAGCCTAATGGGGAATGTAATGCTCCGTAAAGAACCGTGGGAATCCGGCGATTTCTGTGTAGACTTGTTTTCTGAACTGGTGTGCTGAACTGCGTAGGTGGTTTAGCTGCGGTGGCTGTGCTTGTTAGGTTAGCCCGAGGAAATACGACTTGAGCAATTAGCAAGTGCTGGCGGAGTGGCCGAGTATGTATGCTGTCACAACGGCAAGAAGAAATGACCTGACGAAAGTCATACTTCGATAATGTGAACACAATAGTATCAACTCCAAGCATGCATTCACAGAAAGCAGTGTGACAAATTTAGAGATGTGTTATGATGAGATTAGTGGAGTTACTGTTTTACTTTTTCTCCTAGCACTTTATTTCATCAGAGGTGAGCCTACAGTCTTGCAGTACTCTATAAATATACCAACATAAAAGTACAATGCCAGATGTGAGCTATAAGGGGTGGTTGTGGAAGACGTTCCAACACACAATGTTGCACTGCCATAGTATGCGGACATGCATTGTCATGTTTCAGTAACACACTTCTAGACAGTATTCCTCTTCTTTTGCTGCACATTTAAGGTTTAAGTTTTTCTTGTACCTAACTACAGTAAGTTTTATTGTACGTTGTTTGCCCATGTTCCTGAACTCATCAAATCAGATTTCATGTCTTTAAAAAATTCTACCAGAGTTTGTCAGCATGCTCCCGTTTTAACTTATTAACTGCAGAAGTTCCTACTAAATGCTTAGTTACTTTCTGTCTTGTATGTGATGGTGGACATAAATTTTCTCCGAAACGCCCATATATTCTTGGTACTGTTCCTCCATGCATTGTTGCTTGTGCAAATCCTTTGGGAACACCATGGACAAATTTGATAGTACTGCAACTCGGCTTGCATTATGGCAAATGCAGATCCTTATCCGTTATCACATTCTACAGCTTAATTTGGATGCTATCCTCTGGTTTTTTTCTGGCCAAGGTATCGCCGTCTAATTGGGCTTTTAGAGCGATGTAGATAGTAGCTTTATTAGATCTTTGTTACAATTGTTCTTCTAATACACAAATTTCTATTTATTCACATGGTTATCGTTGGTTAACAGTACGTGAACGATAATAATGATCTAACAGCATGAGTTTTCACAGTACTCTCTATCTTTAATCCCAAATAAAGCGCACAATGGCACGTGATCTTCGATCATGCAATCGAGTAACACCGTCCTCGCGGCTAGCAGCTCCATCAACGGCCGAGCGCTGATTCTCTGTAGTGAAAATACCCATTAATCAACACGAACATATACTTCCATCCGAATTAGTAACCGCCTAGTTTAAAAACTGTCTTTACCTTCTGATTCACTCTCGTATTATTTCCTATAACATTAAATATTTACAAAATCACTCAACAAATAATACTCTATGCAATTTTAGAAAGCTTTGTTGACATTTAAACATTTCCTCTAGGTATGTTATATTTGCTGACAAGCTGCATTAAATAATACTAACTTTATATGCCCAGTTCAGTCCAGGACCTTAGCACGCGTACTCAAATGCCACAGACAATGTTATTTACAGCACCTTCAGTTAAAAATGGCATCTCTTTGCTTGTCACATGGCCATATTAACGCATGTTGTATTGCAAGTTCCTTTTATGGTGTATTATTCTTTTAGTAACCTTCACAGGTTCAGAGTTCATTAGCTCTATGAGCTAATTATTTTAATGTATTCTCTACTAGCACACATAAGATGAGTCTAAAACATGATCTCATCAAGATACTCTCCCATACTGTCCATTGTTAACACTTAAAAGGTTTGTTCTTCTATGCGAAAACGGTTGGGATAATTGGATACTGGTAGTTGCTAGTGTTAACGGTGTGGTAGCATTCTCTACATAAATGGTTGACATTTTCAGCGTAGAACTTGAACTAGTGCCAAATGAGTGTTGTTGCACAACCGTACGATGTGAAAGCACACACTTACAATATAGATACATATAAATGTTTCATGTCCGAGTAACCCGGTTTATTATGTGCTTTCAAAAAGTACCAGTTCACAGGAAAGACAATAGCAAAACGTTTGGTTGTTTAGTAACAGCTTGGAGGTGTAAGAAGATGGCGATGTTAATGACGTTAACGCGCGTGCTTTACAAAACAACCGTCAGAGAGAGTTAAGCTTAGTTATGTAAGGTGAGCACAATTCTTGGATCTCCCAATATTCTATACCTCTGAGTGTGTTTTGCTCATGTCTTACCTGCTCACTTAAACGGTAAAATTCACAGACGCGAAACAGCGCTTGCCTGGCTGTCCAAGAAGTGACATTGTTTCAGTAAGTACGAGTTTATGCTGAAAGCCAAACCCAATTCATCAAAAGGCACTAGTACAGTGGATTCCTTGCCACCATCTAATAAAACCGGCTAGTAGCGCTCTGAACGTTGAAATGGTGCTAAATTTGTATGAAATTCTCACAACCTTAAGTGGTAACTGGACCTTATCTTTGATAACGTGCACTAAATGGTACATTAGCAAGTTCTCTCTACATGCCATGTTAGTATTGGACACACAAAACCAGACCCTTTCGAAGAATTCACGTAATATACAACACTTAAGATGCTGTAAAAATTCTCCCGACTGCTATTCTAAAATTTCTTCTATTATCATTTATGTGGAATCAATCTAAAGCAGTATTTAGTGTAGCATATAAGATTATCATAGCAGCAGCTTAAACCCTCAGAATATCTAGCGCATTCACTTCACAAAATTCCAAAAAATGTTCACTACCTCTATCACTGTACTTATCTTTGCTATGCCTTACTATATCTTTTTAATCATTATTTCATTGTCCCATACCATATCAATCCCAAATTCTACATCTCCCTCATCTACTCTGATGTTGAAATTCTCCACTATTTTAATCTCTGCATTCATATACTTCTCTCTTAAATTATCTATATTACTTTCCAGTTGCTTAAGCAGATCAGGGTTATGGTACTGTGAGGATCCTGGATCATACACTTATTCCTAGGCATATGATATTTTCATCTATCAACTTATCAAGCATTGCAACCCACAACGCATTTTTTGACCTGGTCCATGTTTCTCTTATTACTTTTTTCAGCTATTTCCCAAGCCTCCCGAGGCTCTTCCCTTCTTTGCCATCACTTCTTCTTTTATTCCAAAATATGTAAAATCACCCATCTGCACATTCACTTCCATTAGCCATGTTTCTACTATTCCCAAGTAATCTATCTTTCCTAGTAATTGTTTCAACTGCCCTATATAGATTTATTTTTTAAACCTTCACAGTTCCAAAATCCTAACCTCCTTACTTCCCCCTTACCCTATTGCGATTCCTTTCTGTTTCTAAAGTTCTCTTAACACTTTCTTGCTCCGTAGCTCGATTCCCTCTCTTTTAGTTGCCGCCTTTTCTTTGTCTAGCATGAGCATTTGGATGTATTTATTTAGAAAATACCTGGAGCCAGTACATTGGGGCCGAGCTTTACAGGTGGAATTTACTTTTTGTTTATAATTGTCAGTTACCAATAAACATTTATGGCGGGTTTGTCAACACCCATACGGGACCCTACCTCTGGTTCACGAGAACAGTGTTGTAATGTTCTTATAAAGTTTTTCAGAAAACTATTAGTTCCTGTATTTTGATGTGTGAGATTTTTTTTGGGGGGGGAGTGTGTTTTTCATCATAAAATATGCATTAAAACAAATATTTACATTTCCACTTCCATTTCATTGCCTTGTAAAACTGCCGAATGCGTTTGTTTCCTGTGCATTGGCTCTCTCCTCCCGATACCAGCGATGGTGGGGTTACAATGGCGGCGGATCCTCTCCCACTTACGCCTGGCCCGCCTCTTAATTGCTAGCTCTACAGTGGGCGTGCCCGTCTCCTGCAGTTGTTGTTTTTTTTTTTTTTTTTGGTAAGGAGGGGCACTCTCATTGCCTTCCGTAGCGAGAGGTTTTGTACTGTTTGGAGTTCATTTAGGGCCGACTTGGACACGTGGGCCCAGGCCACGCAGGCGTATAACATTACAGACAATGTGAACGATTTATTTAAAATTAACTTGCTCTTAATATTAAGGGTCTTACTGCGAAGGATGGGCGCGCATAATTTTGTTGACTATATTTTTCAGGTGTATACTGCCATTTAGAGTGGATATGATGCTGTCCTCATCCGTCCCGCCCTCACTACTCTCCGACCACGCCTTCTTCCCCCTCTCCGCCAGTCCACGTGCTAGCCGTATTTCCTCCCCCCTCCGCCTTTCCGCTTTCCGTGTTTCTGCCGCTTTCACGTCACTCCTTCGTGACGTGCTCGCTACGTCATCATCCACCCTCTCGTCTGACGCAATCTTGGCTACATCTCCTTCGTCTCGCACACTTCAACTCAGACGGTGCATCCTCTAGTGCTGATGGAGCTGCTTTCTACCCGACCTTTGGACTTCCCGTCAGTGTTGTTTCCGGCCTCACGGAATCAGCATCCCGCTGATTCATTTCCTTTTGACGCGGTCTTATGTCACTTATATCACTTTCCTGCACAGCCACCATCTGCCCATCAATTCACAAAAGTAAATTGCGAATGAAAGCCTCCCTCTGATCTTGTTATTTTCATTTGTTGTATTCATTTCTTCTTAAAAGTTCGTTGTTCCACCAATAAATACTTGTTGATAAAAATATCAGATCCTCTTAATTGCTTGGCTTTCCTTAGGACTTCAGATACGAACTGCACAGATGTAAATCTCACAACTGTGATTCTGTTTCCTCTTGATCTCCCAACTCTGAAAACATCACCATCTCCCATCCCTGTAATACCATCCCTAATCTTCCTTCCAAAATCTCTAACTTCTTGTATTGGCCACACTCCACTCCACTCCACTCCACTCCACTCCACTCCACTCCACTCCACTCCACTCCACTCGTTTCCTTGACTCCCGCAATAACTAAATTAAACCTTCGATATCTCTCATCCATACCCTCTACTCTTCTGACATTTCGCACTTCAGGTCTTATGTGGTCCTTAATTTCCATTACTTCTTTTTATCATTCAGTTTGTTTCCTAATCTCTCGTCCACATCCTTTACTCTAGATAAAATCTCTTCCATGATATCTTGATTCCCTTACTCACTCCCAGTGTTACTTAATCCGTTTTTCCTTTAACTCCAGGAGCTTCATGCACAACCTCTCTCTACCACTGCTGGCTTAGCATTCCCAGTTTTTATTGTGGAATGGAATTTTTACATTGAATTTGGTGCCAATAACAAAGTTTCTGCACGTAGATGCCAATATTAATACTACAGTAATTTTACATAAATGGCGATAGTTTAATACTTTCGCCATTATTACCTCCACGGGTAGGGGAGGTCGTTAAGGCTCGTACTCATGAGTAGGAGCGGGGTTCGATTCCCACAATCCTCCCTTAAGTTTTTTTTAGTCCTCATAAATGGCCGTGCAGGTACTCTAAAATTTGGGCCTGAAACGCTTCCTTCCTTTTAAAAAAATCCTTTCCCAGTTTATCATTGCACTGTACCAATTGTCGATATGTAAAAGCCTCAAAAGCCGGTCACTAGTTTAATGTTTCTTTATATAAGTTTAATATATAATGTATTATTAACTTACTACATAATATTTTATTCACATATATCTATGTTTGGCCGGTAATTTTCAACAGGTATTTTATTATCCCTTTTATTGACATAAAAAATAGCAGTCTGGAATTATGCCCCTAATCAATGATTAATTTATCAAATGTACCAAAGGATAATGCGGGAAATGTTTACATTTCTAGCAGCTTAATTTTTTAACTATATTTGTTCTTCAACCCAAAATCTAGGGTTTAATGAATTCATAATTACCACATATTTTTATGTATTGAAAAAATAAGATTGAGACATCATAAATATTTACAAAAATAATGAGAAATTATTAACTTGCGCTGAATATGGTTTGATCTTACAGATAGCTTCCATATAAACCATTTCGCTCGCAAGAGGTTTTGCATCTCTGTGGATGGACATATCGGCAGCGCCTGTATTCCGACTTCACTCCCTATATAAAATCTTACCTTATAGCAAATGCTGGAAATATCGTCCTCCCTCAGCTAAGCAAACGTTGTACCGGCTAAATACATTCCGCTTGACACGATTTAGGTTGTAATGTTTCATTTCATTTCATATGTTTTCCTTGAGTCCCCCCCCCCTCCTTCCTTAATTACTCTGTGATTTTTATTTGTGAGATTAGCTTGAAGAACAGACTGTTAGATCTGGGGAGCGAGAGTGTCATACCCAGCACTAATCACTCTCTATCCTCAACCACTACCCCAATTTCACCCATTATCTCCTCTACTGTATGAGCAGTGGTGGAATCTTATTGAAACCACTAATATGATTCCTCTTCTTTTCTTGTACGACAAAAGGTGTATGATATGCCTTTCAAAAATACTATAAAGATTATGCTAATACTATTAACTGAAAATACTTGTGAAATAATTGCTCATACAAAAATGTCAGCCATATGAAATTGTAATAAAAAGACAGAATGAACATTGACACAGTTCATTCACGTTGTGAAAATACAGCCTTATACTTTGCTCCTATCAATTGAAGTAGTTATTTTTTTTTAATATTGGTTTGCCCGTTTTAACTGCTGAGACACCACAGGCGGTGGACACTGATGATGCACGAGATGAAATGATAAATTGAAAATGAATTTTATTTTAAGGAAGGATGGAAGCGTTTCAGGCCTCAGTTTAGGGTATCTTCCCGGCATTTACCATTTATAAGGACAGAGGAAAACCTGGGAAAAGGGATCATTTCAGTATCTCTCTAATTTACTGCCAGCTTGTAAGAAATAGGACCGATTATGCATCTTGCTGCAATTTTCCTATCATAAAGATGACTTTCTTTTATACAATTTGGACTTTCAGAACACCATTAGTGAATGGTGTGTGTTCACACGAACATTTTGGTGGAACAACGCCTCTTCTGAAAGTATACCAACAAATGGGTGGATTAATCCTTAAGTCACTAATGAAATTAACCACTCACAACAACGTACACTTTCTACAGGTTCACCTTGTCGTAGACAGTGGACATGCGTACACTTGTAAAGTTTGAGTTTTTAATAATTTTGTTTCTGTATATGCAGAAGGCACAGAAACCGCAACTTGTGCTAATTTCTGTAGTGATTTTGTTTGCGAACTTTCAATACTTCACTAATTTCTTCTAATTTGTATTCTATTAAAACTGTATATGTTTCTTATTTTGCATCGAATTTTCTTCACAAGGTCGAGAGGAAGTAGACAAATTCCAAGTGAACTTCTGAATAAATTTCTCATGAATGCAATGAGCTGATTTCGTATTTACGATAGCATTTACACATATAACGATGCATCTCTAAAGTCAACTGCCTTGCCATCTTAAGAACGAATCTGGACTATTGAGTGCTCGGAAGTTCAAGGATAGGCCAGTAGGCGGCCGTGAGCGGGGAAGGCCGAAACGCTAAACCCGGTGCTAGCTGCGAGGACATATTCTGGGAACACTGGTATGATAGATGATATTTTCTTGAATTACAGTTACCTTCTTTGAATCATTTATTAATAACCAAGCCTTTTGGGAAATAGGCAATATTGGCCCTATTGCCTATGATACAGTGAAACTCAGATGTGGTATAGAGGTCTTGATGCTTTTTCATATTTCTGTTATTTATTTTAGCTGTCGAGTTTTCAACATTTAAATAATTCTATTTTTCAAAGAGATTTTCTTTTGAGTTTTAATTTTGCATTTATATATATTTTTAAATTTATTACTATTTGATTGTGAACAGTAAACAGTGAAAGATATATAATATTTAAATAACTACATTTATTTATTTATGTCCATATTTTTCTGGTGCTATGTATTAGTCAATAGTAGAATAGGCTTTTGTTGTTTTCATTCCTATCTTAACTGATATGAATGAACCAATGAACTTCGATAATTTCCACATATTCTGTAATCAGTTATTAGTGCTATATTTTCTTTTACTTTAACATATTACTTTAAACTGGATTTTGCATACAATTTTTGCAGAACTATCAATGTAGTAACTTAATGTTCATTATGTACAATTATTATTTAGATATCTAATGTTAGGCATACACTTTCGATACTGAGATCATGAAATTGTCTCTTCATGTGTAACTTAAAGATAGTTTTTCCCGCGATGTCACCAAACTTGTGTTTCTTACTATCTAAATTAAAGGATAATTATTTGACTTGTCAAAATCCTTTTAAAACAGCGATCGGAGATGGTAATAAAATCAACCCACAATATGAGAAACATATTCATAATTTTTTTTATTTGTTTTTCCCTACAAATGTAATGTATTTATAATTGAATCACAATACTTCATATTTACTCCAGTCTTAATGCAGTCTGCTATCATGTTTCATATACTAAATGTGAAAATGCTTAGTTTTTTATTTCCTTGCTTTGTACATTCTTTAATATATCTAATGTCTGTGTTTTGAGATATTTACTTCCTGATCGAATATTCCATTTCATTTAAAGCCCGTTTTTCAAACATTTCTTCAATGATTGTTGTTCTCTATGCCTGCTAACCTTTATAACGCTCTTGGTTCCTCCATTGATTATTACCTACTAGGACGAAGTCATTTTCGCTACGATGTTATCGGATTTTGTTTTTATCCCTAATATTATGTGGCACTCCAAGCTTTGACTCCAACTATTGGCATATCGGCGAAATTGTATTCTGGTTCATCATAATACACTCTTGACCTGCCGTTTGTTTAAAAAAAAAAAATCTCTTGCTACAGTTTTCTTAGGCCACAATATATTTAATATGACATTAAACCAGAATTGCCAGATGCCTTATGAGCTTTGTCGTAACTTTACACCAATAAGTCGCCAAAAGTAGTCACATATCACATAAAAGGAAATGAAAAATAAACAATATCATGGAGAAATTCACAATAAATTGATTAGAAACTTAATTTCAGCTGTAAATAAGCGTGTTAATGCTAATACTAAAAAAGCCGTAATTTAACATTAATGTAAAGAAAACTGAAAATTATATTTAGCGTACCATTCTTCTCCCATTCTTTGTTCGGTGTTAATTTCTTCTTATTATATTCAGTAGTTTCTCTATAAGAGTTAACTTCACTACAGCAACCTAACAAATGTAAATGTTAATAAGCCCGCCAAATTGCTAAATTCCTCCGATTATTAACTGCGTAAATGTATTATTAACTTTATTAACTTAAAGCTTACCGAGTCTAAAAACCAGTTATTTATTCAAATTTTTATTTTTACCTATCGATTCCACGCATTAAACTTAATATTGTTACAGTGATCACATGAGTCCGGGAATCAGTCAAGTTTGCAGATGTCTAATGCCTTTCAGAAGGACATTTTAAAGCAATTTGATATAAAGTATTAATATTGCAACTAATGAAATATCACAAGACTACGGTATACTGGTGGAAACTCCGTGGTTGTTTTCATATGTTCAGTATTCCATGTTATATGGTCCAGTATACTTATATGTAACTTTGTGACAGTTGTGATGTTATTTTTTCCAAAGGAGTGGGGGGAGAATCATCAGGTAACTTTATATGCACCAGAAAATAGCCAAACGAAAATTTCTTCGCGCACTATACATAGAAAAGCTGCCCGAAAGGCGACAGATAGGCACGTTCGGCAGCATTGCATTAAATAATTATTCATTGTTAAGCGTTAAGGTCGTGGCGTCTTCTCTTTTGCTATCATACATGGTTGATATTTGATATTTATAATACTGTAGTTTTTATCTGTTGGATTGTATTTCTTTCAAGATTTTGTTTTTCGTTTCGGTTGGTACAGTTCCTAACTGTATTAATTGAAGCGATGCAGTTTGGCAAGATGATGCAATTTCAGGCCTGCACGAGGGATGTTGCACAGTTTTGCTATGTGTTATTACATTGTGCCGTTAATCTAGGGATGTTACAATGAAAACAAAAATAAAACTCCAGTACACTTTATGTGACACAACAGATTTATTCTGTTGGAAGCATTTTAAAATAACAATAATAAAACTTGTACGTTTACTTACCTTCATAATTTGTATGATCTTTCCCAAAGTAGTCCCCGCTGGCTCCAATACACCTGTCCGGGCGTCTCTGCCTGTCTTCAAAGACATATCGGAAACCGTTTTGGCAGGTTTTTTTATTTTTTTTATTTATTATATATATATATATATATATATATATATATATATATATATTACAATGGTCTCTGCAGTCTTCATCACTGGATTGATATTGAAAAATGACTTCCATAAAAGGGTTTCCTGAATTTAAGGAAACGATTCTACTGGGCTATTTCTGAGACTACAGGGAGGGTATGGGACATACGTCATATGTGATGTGCGGCTGTGCATTATCGTGATGCAGCATCCAGCTTGTTTGCACGGAAATGTGGCCTTTTTGCGTGATATCGCTTTGCAGAGTTTTCAATACATCTGTAGTATAGCCCAGTTACAGTACATGCTAGTAAATCTTTTCTTGGATATGGAAAAATGTGATGACCATAACTTTCCCATTAGAAGCAGTTCCTTTCCTTCTTCTCTCTCTATTTGTGTGTTTGCGATTATACATATTTCCACACATAGCTTTGCTATGTTAGCTCTCGGAATCGAAATTTAAGTTTTCAAATTTCATCAGCTGTGGTTACCTGTGGAAGAAACTACGTATCTTCTTACAATTCTTTAACTGCATGCGAACGTCATTTTGTTCGGGAATCAGCAGCATTGAAACCCACCATGTTAAACACGTTTCATGTACATTTTTTTTTCAACATGTGGGTGGCACTCAGTATAAATTTTTAAATTCTGAAAGTGTTCCTAATGTTTTTCGAAGAACCTCCCTCACAATGACAGTAGAGGTGTTGATGTTTTCTTCCATTAGAGAAAAATACCGTCGTGTCCACCTTAGAAACTGATTGCTTCTATTCTTTAGATCACCTTTGAACTTTGCTATAAGGAAGAACAAACTCTCCGATGGTCTTTTGTAACATTGCATAGGTCTCAGATTAACATTTATTTTAGAGCAGCATATTATTCGTCTCGTGCTAATCCATTTTGCTGTAGGTGGGAGTGATCTTGCACGCTTCTCAAGTGCGAGTACTGGAAGTGACAACAGTGATAATAATACCACGTGCACATTACTCATTAAGCTAACAAAATATTAGAGCTATATTTTAGCGAAAGAATTTATGCCTGTAAAAAATGGATTATTCTGTATTGAACGGACCTTGTATTAGAACAAAGCATATTACAAATATTATTTATTCACTTAATATGAATAAAGGCCACTTCAGGAATCCAGTTTAATTTTGCATAAATAAATTGCATAAACAAGAACTAGAATAAATTTTTACTTATAGTCTTAAAACACTTCTATTTTTTACCAATTCTGAATGCTGCTCCACAGACACAAACATTGAAGAAAGAAAATCGTTTCAAAGCGTATGTTATTTTTTGTTCGACAAGAAACTTTTCAATTTGACCATCTGCTTAAAGAAAAGAATCCTATATAGTTTGCAAGATGTATTTTCTCTCATCCATTTGAGAGTAATTTCAACATTATCCCATACAGGTACTGTCTTCAGCATTATCCAATGAAATGTTGAGAAAGAAGTTCACACCATGTACACAAGTAATCTTTTAGGCTCTGGTAGATCAATGCGACCACCTTTTGACACTTTTGACTTCGGAACACACATAATCTCTTTAACCTTAGAAGTAAAAAACATACATTCAAAACGTGTGTACCCAGGAAACTTATATTGGCCAAGCTATTGCAATTTTCCAGATTTCTGTTCAACTGCATTAAAAATGGTGACCTTCGTTCTCTAATTTTGTGGCATATGGCAATCCTATATTAATCATTTTTATCCGAATGAGCTTTTGGGGTTTTGCAAATATTTGAAATGATACTTTTTATTCCCTAACTCTATATATAGCACTTATATTTAGATAACAATCGAGATCGGCTGTTCATTATTGTACATATTGACTCTGTCTTCACCATCGTTTTGAGACTTTCACGTTACATGACAATATTACCATTATGTATCTCCAAAGTTCATTTCCCTATGATTTCCATCACCTTATGAAACGGGCAACGTGTTTTAACTTCACCACAAAACAACTTGAATCTGGATAACATAATTGTCATTTTAATTAAAAAAAAAGGCCTGTCCAAAAACGATATTGAGAGACCTTTTAAACCCCAAGAGAAAATCTAAGCTTCAAGTACATATGGTTCATCATCTCAAGTTTGTCTAGATCTGCTTTAGACAGTGCAACATTCAACGTAATAGCTTTTCTGACTTCAGATTAGTTCATATATTTCCCATATACGCACACACATATAAATGTATTTTTTGGATTATTTTAAATTTTTGTGGTCCATTGTCACAAGGAAATGTACTGTTTGAAATATTTGTGAGGAATAACAGTAAACTCGGTTTATGAAGAGTGTTTTTTTGATCTTTCAGTTATAAATTACACAGGCAAAATCAAATGGCCATGTTTGTGATTGTAAATTCACAACTACGGAATCTTTCTTGAACCTTTAAAATGAATTTGGACAAGTTAATGATGTAGAGCAAAGCTGCAGTAAACAACTTGTTGGAAAATGATTAACTTAGACTGTGAAGTCAAGTGTTAATTTCTGTTAATACACCTTTGTAGGGTAAGAAGCAATACATTCAAAGATATATCTCACAGATGCATTACATCAAAACATGTATGCAAGTAATGTAGTTTTAAGAGAAATGTAAAACTATGTTTAAATTTTATACTATTGCATTTCACTTTGAATGGCGAGAAAAATATAGCCAGATTTTTTTTATACCCCCACCAGCTTTATAGCATGTATCTATTGTTTTCAGTGTGCTAATATGCATTTTAAATAGAATACTTCGTATTATAATATAATGGGGTGCTTATTCTAAGCTTCCTTGGAAAGAACTAAAAAACAAATTTAAGTAATATTTTTTTTAACAGGACATCTGTAGTGAACAGCGGAATACCTACCTTAGACGGAGGCAGCAGTGTTATCAGAGTGTGGGAGGGTGATTAGTCACACTTATAAATACCACATATACTCTATGACGACACTGCGATATGGCGAGGAAGCACCGCCATTAAATAAGTGCTGCCATTATTATGGTAAAAATTATTACAAGACCTCTAATCTACATGTTAGAGTATTCAGAAACACCAAGAATTAAACGTCTCTTCAACCAAATGAGCTAATACTCGCTATCAAGGAAAAATACTTAATAAAAATGAATGTGCAGCATAGACATTGTTATAATAAACCTATTGTAAACATAAAGAATTAAACATAAATATGCTATGATATGCATAACTTGTTCTATTAATATACAGGATAGGTCAAAATTATGTTCTCGATTTCTATTCTTTGTGAGTGAAGTAATTCTTTTTTTAAAATGTAAAATTTGAAAGCAAATTTTAAAAGTTTTAAATGCCCTTCCGGTTATTCAGTTCCCCGTTGGGTCTAATAAGAGATAGTTCAAGAAAATGACGAGGGGAGAACAGAAGACATATATTTTTGTGATGCTCATATGAACAAGTGTTGTGAGTTGTCATTACCGGACAAAATGTGGAAAAGACCCACCCAGTGGTAAGTTACCACAAAAATGTTATTAACAACTTCAAGATTTCGGAAGCGAAAATCGAATGGACACCCAGCGATAGTGGAATAAGTGGAGCATGTTAGTGCTTGTTATGCAAAGAATTTCAGAAATTCACCCAAGCAAGCCGAGAAATAAAATAAACAAAAAAAAACAAAAAAAGTGACGGGTACTGGAGAAACATTATTGATGCCTTACCGCCTAAAACTGCTGCATGGTCTGAAGAATGACCTATGTTAAACTCTTTCCTTTAAATCTGCGTGGGCTAATGAATATTTCTGTGAAAAGTTGGTTTTTGAAGGCGACGCGACAATCCACGCATGAGGACGTGTAAACAGACTAAGTGAATATTTTTGGAACTGAAGATTCCTACGCATTCAGAAACGTGATCGTGATTCCCTCCAAATCTGCGTGTTTTGTATCTTTGCAAGTGAAAAGGTTAATGATATCTTGTTCTTTGCGGAAGCCACTGCATAAAAGTAAAGTATCTTGATGTGCTGCAACTGGAGGAAGAGAATGGTAACTTCGTATTTCAACAGCATTGTGACCTTCGACGGAAAATGCCCGTTGAACTAGAGAAATGCATCAAGAACTGCTACATTGCATGTTACACTTACAAATGTCATTCCGCGTAATTTTATCTTTCTGGTTTCATTGTGGATCGTGTCTTTGTACCACCCACTTGAAGAGATACTGATTGACCTACAAGTTAACGCATGAATTAGTGTTGAAGTTCTACGCAAAGTTTTGGTGGAACTGGATTACCGGCTTGGTGTGTATCATTTTACGCGTGGAGCAAACATTGCACATTTGCAACGTGTTTTAAAGTAGTTTCATAAGGGCTGATCATTGTTACTTTATATTACATTAATTTTCAGTAAAAGGAGAATATCGTTTTCACCTGTCCTATACAATTTAGCAATTAAGTTAATGTGCCATTTATATGCGTAAAATGTTATACGTTATGGGTAGGGGGGGGGGGTAAATGAAACACTAAGAAACATTTCTTCAATAATATGGGGAGGGGATAAATGCAGCTCTAAAAACTATTGTGCAATAATATGGTAAGGGGGAGGGTAAATGCAAAAACAAGAAACCTTGAAACCTTTCTTCAATTATATGGGTAGGGGGGGGGTAAATTGCACACTAAGAAACGCTTCTTTAATAATGTTTAGACCATAATGTAGTTTAGTTTAGGTTAGTTGATTTATATTTTGTTCACTTGATCACAGGCAACAATTTATGCAACAATAAATACGCATACAACAAAATCAAATTAAGGGGTGTCAAACTCGAGGCCCTATGGCCCTATGGTTTTAGATGGGAAATTACCCCAGCCCAAATGGGTTTGACACAATTGATCTAATGTGAGAGAACAGATTATGCAAGTCATGCTTTATATTGGGTAAGTTAGCTAATTCTAGTTCAACATTTATTTATAAATCGTAATTTGAATTTGAAAATAATTTTTATGCACATAGAATAAGACGTTTGAGACTTTAAAATTACACATTGCTTTATATGTCATCTGTATCGTTAGTTTAAACATTCATTATCCTTCTTTCATAGTTTAGAGCAAAGAATATTTGTGTATGCATATGCATATACATGCATATATATATATATATATATACATATTCTTCACTAAACTATGAAAGAAAGATAATATGTGTATGCATATGCATATATATATATATATATATATATATACACATATTCTTTGCTCTTAACTATGAAAGAAGGATAAGTGTTTAAACTAACGATACAGATGACTTAGTGTTTCACATTATATAAAGTAATGTGTAATTTTAAAGTCGCAAACGTAAAATCCAAAAAGGAAGATGTTCAACTTCCTTAATATTTGTGTAGGGCGGCAGTGGAGAAATTACTGTGTCGCTTACAAACATAAAACCCTAAATCATAACCGATATACTAAAATTATAAACAACTATCGTTAGTATTCGGTCTTCCAGTATAGTTATACTGGAATGACCGAAAATCTTATACACCTATAGGTAGTATAAAGCATTGCCTAGAGCATAATTATTGTATCTGAGATAAGAAGTGGTGAAGTATTGTTGATATTGGTATACTGGGTATCCTTAGATATTGGGGCGGGGTTTTGCCTCTATACATACGTTACATACAACTGAAAGGACAGTAGGATTTTCCCATAGAGTTGAGCACTTAACTTCGCCTATAGGGCTCATGATATGGGTATAATCTAGAAACATGAATCACTTATTGAAATTTATTTCCTGTATTCTGCCCGATAAGATAATTTACCGGCGAAACCTGCTTCATAGCAAGGAATGGACTATGAAAATTGTGCAACAATTTGGAAGTTGTACCTTTCTTGCTGACAGGTGTAAATACTTTAACTAATTGACCTGGTTGAAATTTAACGGTTTGTCTTTTCCTAAGGAAAATTTTCTTACGTTTTGCTGTTGTTTTGATATACTATCTCTTGCCATTTAACGGGCTTGTCGAATGTTTGTTTCTCGAACAAAAAATATTTTCGGCATTATTCTTTAATTGCCTTCTTCAAGTAAGCAGCAATGCAAAGATTTCTCAATTTTATTTACTCAAACTTTTTGTTCACCATAGTTCATCATACTACACCACAGTAGCCTAAATAAAACATGTGTTTAATTATTTGCTGATAGTATTTGTACTACCTGAGTTTTCTAGCAAGTCTCCTGAAACTCACTGAGGTTAGTTGGTTTCGTTAAACAAAATTACAAGAATTTTCATTTCTGTTATAGAACATTACATTAGTTCTTGACAACTCTCAGTTATCTATTCAAAAGAATTTGCACAGCAGGAGTAATGTAAATAATCATCTTATCCAACTATTATAGGCTAATTCTGAACTTTTAAGAAAAAAAAAACAATATAGAAGCTGTATTATCTATCCAAAATATTTTACTGCCTGATACCTTATAATGAAGAGTTACTAATCAACAACTGCTAGGAATAATGCTAGTAAAGAGTGAGTGAGTGAGTGAGTGAGTGAGTGAGTGAGTGAGTGAGTGAGTGAGTGAGTGAGTGAGTGTCTGTCTTATTTTAGGCAAGCTTATCTTTTAATTAAAATGACAATTATGTTGACCTGATTCAAGTTGTTATATGGTGAAGTTTAAATATGTTACTAGTTTAATAACATGATGGAAATCACAGGGAAATGAATTTTACAGCTACATGGTCACAATATTAACATGTGACGTGAAAGTCTCAAAATGAAACTGAAAACAGCGTCAATATGAACAATGATGATATCCGATCTGGGTTATTGGCTAAATATAAGTGTTATATATATATATAGAGTTAGAGAATAGAAAGTATCATTTCAAAAATTTGCAGAACTCCAAAAGCTCATTCGATTAAATGTGGTTAAAATAGAATTACCATATGACATAAAATTAGCGGATTGTCTCCGCTTTTATAGTGTATGAGCAAAGTTCGCCATTTTGAATGCGTTGAACAGAAATCTGGAAAATTGCAATAGTTTGGCCAATATAAGTTTCCTGGGTATACACATTTAGAATGAATGTTTCTTACTTATAACGTTAAAGAGATTATGTGTGTTCTGAAGCCAAAGCTTCAGAAGGTGGTCGCCTTGTTCTACCAGAGCCTAAAAGATTACTTGCGTACATGATGTGAACTTCTTTCTGAACATTTTTATTGGATAACGCTAAAGATAGTATCAGTATGAGATAGTGCTGAAATTACTCAGAAATGGTTGCACAAAATACATCTTGTATCTAAGAGTATTTTCTTTCACCAGATGGTCAAATTGAAAATTTTCCTATCGGACAAAAAATATAACGGATTTAAAGACACGCTTTGAAACATTTTTTTTCCCCCTTCAACGTTTATGTGTCTGTGGAGCAGATATTCAGAATTGTTAAAAAATAGTAGTTTTTTCGACGATAAGTAAAAATTTACCCGCGCTCTTGTTTATATATCTGATTTACACAAAATTAACTGTATTCCTGAAGTGGCCTCTGTTCATGTTAAGTGAATGTCATTTTTGTAATATGTGTTGCTCTAATACAAAGTCTGTTCAATACAGAACAATCACTTTTTTTACAGGCATATTTTATCGCGCTAAAATATAGCTCTAATATTTTGTTAGCTTAATGAGTAATGTGCACGTGGTATAGTATCATTGTTGTCACTTCCGGTACCAACAAGTGAGAGATATGCAAGTTGAAATTTGTTCACTTCCGCCTACAACAAAATGGATATGACACGTGACGAATAATATGCTGTTCTGAAATACATTTTCACCTGAGGCCTATGCAATGTTACAGTTGACCTATGGAGAGTTTGTTCTTCCCTATAGCACAGTTCAAAGATAGTTTAGAATAGACGCAATCGGTTTCGAAGGAAGGTGGACAAGACGCTATTTTTCTCCATTGGAAGAAAACATTAACACCTCTACCGTCATTGTGAGAGGATCTTCGAATAACATTAAGAACACTTTCAGATGTTAATTTTTTACTGGGTGCCACCCACATATTGAAAACTGATGGCGTTTGTTATCAGGTGGGGGGGAATGATTATCTGTCCACACGTTGAGGTGCCAAATTTGAAGGCGTTTATTAACAAGAGAGTTTGTCACCTCCGCGTTGGGAAGCCAAATTTGCAGCGGTTTATTAAGAGGTGCCAATTGCGGCCTATTGGTGAAGGATGGTAGTGATTACTGTTGACGTATATCGCTGCCAAGAAAGAAGTCTGCGCTGAGCCCGCCTGTGCCGCGATCGTTCTCAGGGATGCTGATACTACTGTGAGGCTTTTCTGGAATTTTACCAGGGGAGGAAGGGATAGGAAGAGTTCAGAGGAGACACTGTAGAAGTTGCGGATTAAAGTTTCACCATTGTTTAACTGTTCACACTTCATTGTTCACTTTATTGCTCCTTTTCCTTAGACAACACTTTATTACCATTAGTAAGGTATGGAGAGTTTTAAATATTTACTGACTCTGTACTTACAAATTCTATAATCGTTCTCTTCGCATAGTCAAAATTATATCATCATTATCATCCAAACTAATAAATTTATACCGTTCCATTTCACGAGTTATATTTCTCTTTATCTAAATTGGGACGCTGATTACCTGTGATGTTAAAGATCGACTGTAAATAAAACGAATCTTTATCTAAATTGAACAGCCCTATCTCCATTCCCGAAGCGAACTGCCTACTCTCGTCTGTCAAGTCGAACTGAACGAAAAAACCTTCCAAAAATGCTTTTACTAAACTTTCTAAGGGGAAAAAAAGTTCTAAACATAGCAGACGTGTCACCAAATTTCCTTCCTATTGGCTTAATCTCTTGCCACTAGAAGTTTCTCGAAAACACATTTTGAAATTCGAGAACTTGTTGGCTAGTCTTGATTCATTGTAGATTAGCTAGAAACGTTTTGAGGAAACGAGAATTTCTCTCTCTCTCTCTCTCTCTCTCTCTCTCTCTCTCTCTCTCTCTCTCTCTCTCTCAAAGAGAGGTGCCCAAGGTGAAAGCTATTCACCAGTATTTTTCTAGAACATTTTTACTTTGATGAAAAGAAAGGTTCCCTAGCTATTGAGTATATGACCTTGCTTATGGCACCAGAAAGTCGCTTTTGTTACATGAAAGTTTTCATCTTACCAGCCAAGATTTCCGATTCTCGAACAATCTACATTCTTTTACATAATTGTATCATGAGGTATTAATCTATGTAAATTAATTAACTAACCAGGATTATGTCTTTATCTTAGTTAATTAATTGTACGGAATTAAATATGTCCCGTTGCAAAAGTGACAAGTAGTATATGAGACGTGTTTAAGATGGTGGGTTTTCATACTGCTGATTCCCAAACAAAATGACGTTTGCATGCAGTTTAAGATATAACAAGAAAATGCAGCGCTTCTTCCACAGGTAACCACAGCTGGTGAAATTTGACTACTTAAATTTCGACTCTGAGAGCTAACAGCAAAGCTGTGTGGAAATGTCCATAATCACAAATAGAGGGGGAGAAGAGAGAAGGAGTAAAGGAACTGCTTCTACTGGGAAAGTTATGGTCATCTCATTTTGAAGTATTCAAAGTAAGATTTATTAGATGTCGTAACTGGGCTATATTACAGAGATTTACTGAAAACTTGGCAGGCCATATCACGCGAAAAAAGGCCACATTTCGTTGCAACAAGCTGAATGCTGCAATACAATAATGTACGGCCGTACATCGCATATCAATATGACGTGTTTTCCACCTCTGCCTTTAATCCAGAATTAGCCCAGTGTGACCTTTTCCTTAAATTGAAGAAACACGTTTATGGAAGTTGTTTTTCAACAGCATGAGCAGTGATGCAGGCTATGAAGACGATTCTGAAAAACCTGTCCAAAATGGTTTCCAGCATGTCTTTGAAGAGCGACAGAAAGGCTGAGGTATATTGGAGCCAACGGGTACTACTTTGCGAAACATCATAAAAATTATGAAGATTAGTACACGTAAGTTTATATATATTATATTTTTTCCATCTGAATTGATCTGTCGTTACCAGTTGTATACTGGAGTTTAATTTGTTGTTTTCATTATGGCAACCCTATATTAACAGAACATTGTAATACTAAAAACAACACCTACCTATAGCAAAAAAGTGAAACATTCCACGTGCAGGTCTAAAATGCATCTTTTTTAATTAATAAACGTACCCTAACAAAGAATTTAAAAGTAAATACAGCACGAAAGTGTACAAATAAATAAGCAAAATAAGAAAAAAATCTTGAAAGAAATACAGCCCAACAGATACAAATTCCAGTATTATAGATATTAAATATCAGCTCTGTAAGATGGCCAAAAGGAAGATACAATAATTTAACGATTAACAATGAGTAATGATTTAATGCAATGTTGCCAAACGTGGCTACCTGTCGCCTTTTGGGCAGCTTTTCTATGTGTAGTACGCCAAAACATACGTCGTGCCTTACGTCGTGAAACGAGTCCGGAGCATCTCGACAAAGAACGGCTCCAGTACGCTTGTACATCTCGAGAACGGAAAAAGAGGAGTTTCTACCGACCGGATTCAACAATCTTTCTGAAGAACTCTCGACCAGCTCAACACTTTTGACTTTTACATAGTCTACGAGGGCGAGGATGTTCTCAGAAACGGATACCGCAGGCACGTCGTGAACTTTTCACCATCATAATATGGCGTGCCACATAGACCCGGTGGAAATAGGCAACAACCTCCTTGTCAAGCTCCGATTTAACAATCAAAATGAAGTGACAACTAACGGCGAGTATCCCGCTTACATCAAACTACTCTCCACAGAAATCTCATTCTTTGGCGATGACAAAACCGTCACCGTCAAACTAGTCACCAACAATTCCGACATTATGGAAGTCCAATGCTTGTCTTCAAAAGCGCAACTATACGGCATAGACGCACGCTGCACCATATACCTCGGAACCACCCCGGCATTAGACTACAAGGTCACGTCGGCAGGCTGCATCCACACTGCGTCCATCAACGGATTCGTCGTGCCCATGTCCATCCCGTCGACCCGGCAACATCTCAACAATAACTTTTCCCACATGCTACTCACATGCGTCACCACGCCTCACGAGGAGGAAGAGAAGGAGGACGGCGACGACGACATCGAAGACAGTGATAGTGATGTGTCTTTTACCAGAAAAACATTCACCACATCTTTTAAAATAATATTTTACAGCGAATCTCCGCTAAAACAGTGACTGGGGGACAGTTATTAAACATCTTAACAATATGTCTGTACCGCCATTTGTAATTTTATATGTGTGTGAAATACATTTTTTTTTGTATCTGCTTATGATTAATAAAATCTGTTATGGATTAAATTAATATGTTTCACATGTGTTTTGTCAACCTTTACGAATTTCCTTTCCACTTGGAATTTATGACATATGTTGTGAAATGGACAAAAAGTATTATTACAGTAACCTTGTCTGGTAATCAACATCTATAAAATAAATACGAGCATTGCAGAGGAATTCCTTTCCGATGGAGTTCTTTCATTTCAAACTGTAGGTTAAGGCTGAACGTTGAATATTTCGCACCGGCTAGAATATATAACATCATATTAAGCTTAGTTTAACGCAGGCAGATCTTAAAAGTACAAACACTCTTGCATTATATGTTTCCTGTGTGGTTTCACAGCGAAGTGAATGCAAATTATATATATTCCCCCCAATAAACATCAATATAAAACTTAGCTCGTGAGAAAATATTTTTTCCGGAGTAAACAGGTAGTTATATTTGTTTTGCGACATGGCTAACGGTTGTCCGCCAGTTGGTTGGAGGTCATTAGCAATCAGGTAGGAGACCGTTAATTACATGAAACTTGCAATTAAACAGTACACTTTGCATTTTTTTAACAAACAAATTTAACATTACAGTAATGCGATACACTTTTATAAATTAAACTTGCAAATAAACAATACACTTTGCATTGTTAACAAACAAATTGAACATTATAGTAATGCGATACACTTTTAGCGTTTAATAAATACAGTTTGTAATTAAAACAATACAGTTTTTACCCGCACAAAAAAACAACAAAAAACAAGATATATGCTTAACAGTGGCACCATTTTGGCTTTATCATGTAGCAATGTAAGGTTGTATTTAAATATTTTTCTCCCATCAGAGAAACATGTCACAACAGGCCTGACGACGTCACAAACATGCCTTGAAAAACGAGCTCCGACATGACCATCTTGATTCATGGCTGCATTTAAATATTTTTCCCGGCCCAAAATGTATAGTTGATAAATTATGACTGTAAGGTTGTATGCATATTTTCCCCTACCTGCGGCGCCATAATAAAAATATGATTTAGCAAGTAACAATTTTCCCCCCTTAAGACGCCATTTTCTATTTAATACAATATGATTTAGCAAGTAAGGATATTTTTCCCTGACGGCATTTGGTTTTTATGATGTAGCAACGGCGCCATTTGGTTTTTAATATAATATGACAAGGTTGTATTTCCCCCACAAAAAAAATTCCGCGGGGGGTCGATAATCGGTGGATCATGGATTATCTCGTTAGGAGTATGGATTTAATCGTTAGGATTATGGATTAAATCGTTAGAATTGTGGGTTAAGTCATTAGGATCAACGATAATCCCAGGGGATAATCCGAGCGACACTAGAGTTCTGGTGGCGGATTTATCGTTAATCCGTTGGCTTAATCTGTAATATCCACTACTGGCATTATCACAGAAAACACGAACAACCTTTTAATATAAGATTACTGACCATAGTATTGTCATCTCTGAGAAGAAAATTATATTATTGGAGTAAATATCATTTTAAAAATATATTTGGGAAGCCTCACGCGAACAAATTTGTAAGGCAAACATCATAGAAATTTATAAACAAATATTATTGTTCTACAGGCATTACCAATATTGCGAAGAAATTGAATATTAAGGGCTCATTTCGTTGTAAAAATATGATAATATAGTTATGTGTATATGTACAGCCAGAACGAAATTTCACTACCGGTATTCTGGTAATCAACTTTTGGCACATTGCTTGAAAATACAAATCATATATTATTTTAATAAACTACTACAGTAAGAGCATTTTAATCAGTTTAGAGAACTGTATATATGGCGGCTATTTCACACAAAAAATAGAGTAATTCAATTGCATTTCTACAGTAAGAACGGACATTTTTGTGCCGCATTCTGGCATGCTCTTGCCTACAATTAATGTAGTACAAAATTCTACAAACAGAGTATTTTTACTGTAAAATTCCAACAATTTCTTATTTCTAGAGAGAATCTATATCGGTGGAGTCCATTTTAATATAAAGATAAATTGGTAGAAGTACCTAATACCCCAAGAATACATTTTAGCCCTCTCTCTTCTCTACCGGAATTACAACTACCTGTCAAATTAAAAAGTAATGCAGTATTCGTGAAATTTCAGACAAAATAATATTGCTTACAAATTTACTTCCCAGTTTGTTGAAGCAGGAAATGTCTCAAAATTTCCTATCCTATTCCTTTTCACCAATCAGAGACCAAAGAGTTTGAAAGTTTAAAGTGAGCACGTACGGGAGGTTGATAGCTCAAAGTTTAAAATGAGTGCGTATGGGAGGGAGGTTCAAGATCACCAGGATTTTTTAATATTTTGAAGGCTCAGCGAGTTATTAACTTCCTTCTACGGACCCTACGAGCTCTTGGGTTCAAGTGGTGGCATTTTTGAAATTAGTATAAAAGGAGAAACTTCTTTGCAAGAACGCTTTTGATAGATTGCAGGTCAGAGATGCAGGTGGGCTATTAGGGCGAAACTGGTTTATGGGTGCTCATTTCAATGTCAAAACATGGAATATTTCTACTGTAAGGAAATTTCTCTGCAGACCACCGAAGCAATGAAGTGTCGCAAAAAAAAAAAAAACGAAAGAAACATTTTTAATGCGGTTATGTTCAGCTGAATATTTACATTTTTCTTTTGTTTTATATTGAAATCATTTCTAAATCCCTAAGCAGTTTTCTATACTTTTTTATCGACGAAGTCGTTGCCTTAATATAGACTGCTGTTTCATTTCTTCCTTTAGAAACATTTTTACAATGAACGCTGAATTCTTTCTTTGTCCCAAAATATAAAATTGGATTTTAATAGGGCAAGTGAGGTTAAAATATGGAAATTCTTCCCATCTGAACTTAACAATAGCTAAATTATTAATTAAATCTGAGATCAGTGGGCTCAATGAAAACAGAAGGAGGAAATTTTGCATTAATTCAAGGACAGACACAAGCTTGTTGAAAGTAAATAACCATAAATACAGTTTACAATATTACAGTGAGGTTTGAAAAAGTCTCAAATTTTGGAATCCATGAAAGTATCCATATGCACTCACAATCCCACTGATAAATGGAGACAAATTACAATTTAAATGCAAAGAGAAAGTTATAAATACAAGTAAATTGTCCCCGATGTCTGAAATTAAACCATCTCGCCAACAAAACTTCATTTTAAATCTCAGTTATTGGAGCCTTACTGAGTATTCCACAATAACCTATAGGACCTTTATACCAGTCAAAGGGCTCAAAAATGGTAAATAGGCTATGGCAAAAAACATAACTGTATAAGGTGAAGAGAACGACAGTACCAGTGATTTTGATGGAAATAATTTAGTTATTTTCAACTTTTTTTCATTATGAGTCTGTACATAATGTACGCATTCAAAATTTTTTCCTTTAATGTGCTTAGTATATTGTTTCATTGATTATTTTAAACAAATCATAATTGTAATTCATTCTTGTCACACATTTTCCTTCTCATTAAATGCAAGCATTTGTCCTTCTCTTGAGCCAAATGCAAAAGTATAATGCACATTATCCATTTTTTCCTCCCATTTGGAGAGTCCTTCAAACACAATAAAGGAGGTAAATGCAAGAAGTCTTCCCGGACAAAGTAAGAAGAAAAATATCACAATAATTACAAATTTAGCTGGCACTATAGTAAAATATGAAAAAATAAAGACTTATCTCTACTGAGTTGCAATAATAAATGATCATATATTTGTTCCTGCCTTCGAAATGCACACACAGCGCATCACCACTATACATATTTTTTAGAGAGAGAAACAGAGAGGGAGAAACTGAACCAAGAAATATAAAGAGAATATTATATTTCCTGTCATAACCATATAACTATCAAAATAAACAAAAATGCATTTATTGAATAGCAACAATTTTGAGTCTTAAGTTAATGTAATGCACTGAAATTTGTTAGGTATTAGCACACATTTTAAATTGTATACAGTACACATTTACAGCTTTGAAGCTTGTTATTGCACATTTTAAATGCTTGTCCTTTCACAAAAACTTAGTATGCATATGTTATTTTTAGGTAAGATGGAAAGTGAAAGCATTATGTCAAATACCAGGTTGTTGGTCATTAAAATCTCTGTAAACTGGCTGAAATACTGTTATAATAATATACAGCGCTACTGATGAGAAAAGTCCTGGAAGACCTTTGCCAAACCTTCTCAAAACTAAAGAAAAGCTCAGAGAATAACATTCAGAACTTTCTTGGTGCCATAAAGCTGTGAAACATTATTACTTTAAATAAATGGCAAGAAAAATAAAATTATATACTGAACCCTATAAAGGCACTTATTTTTAAATTAGGAAGTCCTATTTCAGCACACTTCTGAAAAGGGAAATGGAGATGTCCATGGGCAGATTGACTATGGATTTTTTCTAGCAAAGCACAATAAACAGAAAATAACAAAATGTGCTAACAATTCGTGGTCTAATAGTTTAGTACCATACCCACCATATTTGTGTGAGGTCATCAACTTATAAGGATTAGGCCTAAGCCCTAACAAACTATGTGAACAATTCTAATTTAAACTTGGCACCTACAGATGTGAGAGGAATAGGTTACAATCTCAAGTGCCACATGTATGATAAGGTATTCCTTGAAAATGGCAGGAAATATTTTCTATGGTCCACTTTTTTCAGGTATGGAGTTGTTTTACATTCTTTTTTAAATTCGGTTAATGGATAACTGCTTATGATGGTGCATGAGCTTAGTAAGACAACTTCAGATTTATTCCTTCAAATTCTGAAGATTTCCTTGCTTCTCATTAATTTAGATTTACATTTTATTTTGAGATATATATATTGTACGTGATGATTCAAAACACTGCATAAGCCTACTTTATTTGCTGTAAAAGAGTGTCTGTTTCCCTTTAATTCAATGGAGCATTAATGGAAAGATTTCTCACTTTTATCAACTCAAACTTTTCGTTTATTATACTTCATCACAGTAACCTAAATATAACACAAGTTTAATCCTTTGTTGATAGTGTTGTGTACAATCTGGCATTTTCTAACAAGTCTCCTGCAATACACTGAGGTTGGTTTGTTTGGTTAAACAAGTTGCAAGAATTTTGATTTCTATTATGAATTAAGTGTTCTATAAGAGTATATTAAATTACTCTGACAACTCTCGGTTATCTATTTAAAAGGATTTGCACAGCATGTATAATGAAAAATAATCATCTTATTTTACTATTACAGGCTAATTGAGAAATTCTAAGAAAAAAACAATTATAAAAATTATATCATCTATTCCAAATATAATACTGCCTAATACCTTATAATGAATAGTTATAAATGAGAAGTAGTTCGATATGATTGCTAATAAAGTATAAAATTTTCAGACATTTTCTGATGTTATCTTTCTCATGGTAGTCTTATCAATTACGAGGGTGTATCAGAAAGTGAAGGCAAGAACATGATAAATGTATCATTCCAAGTGCAACCAATCAGGACAATGTACACTTAAAGCATTATTCAACTAGCTTCTGTATTCTGGTAGAGAACACTTAAGATTACTAGAGATCAACCTGATGATAGAAAGGTTGAGTTCTGGGCTGTATCTAGGAAGTTCCAGAACCTTGAAACCCCTAATGGTTGATGTTTTAACTGTATGGCTGACTTCATGTGAAGTTGCAACAATAATTATTTCTTTAGCATCTGGTATGAATTGCTGGTTTAGGATTATTGTCGACCAAATCACTTCTTGTACAATTCATCGTGCATAACTTTTCCTTGCAGTAGACCTTTTGAGTCCCAAAAAATTGTTAGCATCACAATTACTGCAAAAAATAAATCTTGAATTACTTGTTCGTTGCGTTTCCGGATGTTTTCACTACATACTCTATGTTTGGATTTTGGCTCACAGTGATGAACTCCCGTTTTATCACCTGTGACTTTCTTCTTAGAATTCTGTGCCTTGTAGTGTTTGTGTTGGACGTTCTCAAAACATTAGTGCCTGTGCTTTTTTTTTTAAAGCAAAGATAAAGAAAGGATATAAGGCTATAAGAAGAAAGGGAGGAAGGTGAGGTGGGAAAGAAAGAAAGAAAGAAAGAAAAGAAAGAAAGATGGGATCAGCTGGGTGCTAGAAAGCTAGGTGTTGATGTAGCCCATATTTGTACCCTCGCATTCAAGAGCGATAGGTAACACTGGCGTGCAATGCATGTCCAGTAGATGAGGCATGACACAAAGCCAGACACTGTCGAAGAATTCACGCTATATACAACACTTAAGAAGCTGTAAACATTCTCCCGACTGTCATTCTAAAATTTCTTCTATCATTTACGTGGAAGCAATCTAATGCAGTATTTAGTGTAGCGTATAAGATTATCATAGCAGCAGCTTAAACCCGTTCAGGTTTTCCGAAGAATAGGTTTATTATTACCCACCAGCCATAGCTTATTCTATGTGCATAAAAATTATTTTCAAATTCAAATTACAATTTATAATAAATGTTGAACTAGAATTAGCTAACTTACCCAATATAAAGCATGACTTGCATAATCTGTTCTCTCACATTAGATCCATTGTGTCAAACCCATTTGGGCTGGGGTAATTTCCCATCTAAAACTACCGTTTGCGAGCCCCACCCGGTTGCAGACCCTTCCATTAATAGGGTGTCTTGAACTACGTAATGATGCATTTAATAAGTCTATAGAATATATAATTTGCGTGATTCAGTACTAGATTTAAGATGCACAAGTCGGCATTGTCAATTTTCAAGTGATGCGCACGCATTCCTATGCTCATTTGGACAATATAAGGTGGTTTCCGTGCAAGTTAAAAAATTTTTTTCAAGTAGGAAGGGTGCCAAATAACACCTGTAGGGCTTCGAGTTTGACACAACTTAATTTGATTTTGTTGTTTGCGTATTTATTGTTGCTAAATTGCCTGTGATCAAGTGAACAAAATATAAATCAACTAACCTAAACTAAACTACATTATGGTCTAAACATTATTAAAGAAGCGTTTCTTAGTGTTCAAATTACCCCATTCCCCATATAATTGAAGAAAGAGATCTTGTTTTTGCATTTACCCTCCCCTTCCCATAATATTGCACAATAGTTTTTAGAGCTGCATTTATCATCTCCCCATATGATTGAAGGAATGTTTCTTAGTATTTCATTTACCCCCCTCGCCATAACTTATAACATTTTACGCATACAAACGGCAGTAGTGGATATTATAGAATAAGCCAACGGATTAACGATAAATCCGCCATCAGAAGGCTGGTGTCGCTCGGATTATCCCACTGCGATTATCGTTAATCCTAACGATTTAATTCATAATCCTAACGATTTAATCCATGATCCATCATCCTAACGAGATAATCTATGACCCATCGATTATCGGCCCCCCGCGTTTTTTTTGTTTTTTGTGGGGGAAATACAACCTTATCATATTATATTAAAAACCAAATGGCGCCGTTGCTACATCATAAAAACCAAATGCCGTCAGGGAAAAATAGCCTTACTTGCTAAATCATATTGTATTAAAAAGAAAATGGCGCCTTAAGGGGGGCAAAATTTTTAGTTGCTAAATCATATTTTTATTATGGCGCCGCAGGGAGGGGAAAATATGCATACAACCTTACAGTCATAATTTATGAACTATATATTTTGGGCGGGGAAAAATATTTTAATGCAGCCATGAGTCAAGATAGTCATGTCGGAGCTCGTTTTCCAAGGCATGTTTGTGACATCGTCAGGCCTGTTGTGACATGTTTCTCTGATGGGAGAAAAATATTTAAATACAACCTTACATTTCTACATGATAAAGGCAAAAAGGTGCCGCTGTTAAGCATATATCTTTTTTTTTTTTTTGTGCGGGTAAAAACTGTATTGTTTTAATTACAAACTGTATTTATTTAACGCTAAAAGTGTATCGCATTACTGCAATGTTTAATTTGTTTGTTAAAAAAATGCACAGTGTACTGTTTAATTGCAAGTTTAATGTAATTAAAGCAATCAACACGCACACAATTGCAGCACGTAATAAAATCTTACCTTATGTTCCGACCGCTTCACTACGGTCTCCTACCTGCTTGCTAATGACCTCCAACCAACTGGCGGACAACCGTTAGCCATCTCGCAAAACAAAGATAACTACCCGTTTACTCCGGTAAAAGTATTTTCTCACGAACTAAGTTTAAAATAGATGTTGATTGGGGGAATATATATAATTATATTCACTTCGCTGTGAAACCATACAGGAAAAATATAATGCAAAAGTGTTTGTACTTTTAAGATCTGCCTGCGTTAAACTAAGCTTAATATGATATATATTCTAGCCGGTGCGAAATATTCAACATTCAACCTTAACCTACAGTTTGAAATGAAAGAACTCCATCGGAAAGGAATTCCTCTGCAATGCTCGTATTTATTTTATAGATGTTGATTACCAGACAAGGTTACTGTAATAATACTTTTTGTCCATTTCACAACATATGTCATAAATTCCAAGTGGAAAGGAAATTCGTAAAGGTTGACAAAACACATGTGAAACATATTAATTTAATCCATAAACGATTTTATTAATAATACGCAGATACAATAAAAATGTATTTCACACATATAAAATTACAAATGGCGGCACAGACATATTGTTAAGATGTTTAATAACTGTCCCCCAGTCACTGTTTTAGCGGAGATTCGCTGTAAAATATTATTTTAAAATATGTAGTGAATGTTTTTCTGGTAAAAGACACATCACTATCACTGTCTTCGGCGTCGTCGTCGCCGTCCTCCTTCTCTTCCTCCTCGTGAGGCGTGGTGACGCATGTGAGTAGCATGTGGGAAAAGTTATTGTTGAGATGTTGCCGGGTCGACGGGATGGACATGGGCACGACGAATCCGTTGATGGACGCAGTGTGGATGCAGCCTGCCGACGTGACCTTGTAGTCTAATGCCGGGGTGGTTCCGAGGTATATGGTGCAGCGTGCGTCTATGCCGTATAGTTGCGCTTTTGAAGACAAGCATTGGACTTCCATAATGTCGGAGTTGTTGGTGACTAGTTTGACGGTGACAGTTTTGTCATCGCCAAAGAATGAGATTTCTGTGGAGAGTAGTTTGATGTAAGCGGGATACTCGCCGTTAGTTGTGACTTCATTTTGATAGTTAAATCGGAGCTTGACAAGGAGGTTGTTGCCTATTTCCACCGGGTATATTTGGAACGCCATGTTATGATGGTGAAAAGTTCACGACGTGCCTGCGGTATCCGTTTCTGAGAACTTCCTCGCCCTCGTAGACTATGTAAAAGTCAAAAGTGTTGAGCTGGTCGAGAAATATTGTTGAATCCGGTCGGTAGAAACACCTCTTGACCGTTCTCGAGATGTACAAGCGTTCTGGGGCCGTTCTTTGTCGAGATGCTCCGGACTCGTTTCACGACGTAAGGCACGTTCGGCTGTAGCTTAGACACTGAGATATACTCCGTGTTGGCCGCTACTGCAGCTAGTTGGCGTAACGCGTCGTGGATCATGTTGTCAGCTCTGTCGAACTCTTGGTACTGGCGATGTTACATCAGCGCGACCTAGGTTTTTGTATGTGTCGGAGGTGAAAGTTGTTTGTCACGAAGATAACCTATTTTGAGAGGTTAAAGTTGTTATGACCAACATGTCCGGACATGTTTGTGACGTCGTCAGACCTTTAGTGACATGTTTCTCTGATGAGTTGTGCTTTTAGAAAATGCTCCATCTCCAGGAACACTCTAAATGTGGCACAACGAATGTATCTTGTATAATCGGTGAAATTCGTTTTTTCCCCTGCGTGATGCAAATAATTGCGATATGCAGCTATTTGATTTTGTACGTCTATCTCGTCCTTCCGCTTGTGATAAATCATGTCGGTAATATTACGCTGTAGGCTTACTAGCGTGTCCCACTCCTCCATGCTCAGTGATATGCAGCTTCCATCCGTTTTGATGACCAGATTTAGTGCTCCAAATATACGTAGAACTCGATCGGAAATGACTCAGGAGAAATACGTCGGTTTTGCAGGGTAACAACGTGTGCCACCGTGGTAGAAGCATCCGTGAAACAAATAGACACATTTGTCTATTTTTGCGAGGTGAAAGTTGTTATGACCAACATTGCTAATGACAGACTGACCTCCAACTCGCGCTCTCAGACATAACAACCTATTTACTCCAGTAAAAGTATTTCCTCACCAGCTAAGTTTAAAATTGATCTTGATCGGGGAAATATATATATATATATATATATATATATATATATATATATATATATATATATAATTTACCTTCACTTCGCTGTGAACCCGCTATTTTTGCGAGGCGAAAGTTGTTATGACCCACATATTTGTGACGTCGTCAGACCTGTTGTGACACGTTTCTCTGATGAGTTGTGCTTTTACAAAATGTTCCATCTCCAGGAACACTCTAAATATGGCACAACGAATATATCTTGTATACTCGGTGAAATTCGTTTTTTTCCGGGGATGTATAAAAAGACCGAACAATTCCGACGACCGGTTACTTGTGACAATGGCAAAGCTTAGCCTCAACAGAAAGGACAACGGGAAAGAGGTGGAACTAATCGAAGGCTTCATTCCCGCAATAAACTATGCTTAGGCTTCTTCTTCTTCTTCTTCTTCTTCTTCTTCTTCTTCTTCTTCTTCTTCTTCTTCTTCTTCTTCCAGGAGAAATGACAACGAGCGGGAGATAACTCTTGGGGGAGACAACGATGCTGCTGCTGGCGATGAGCCACAGGTGAGTGTTGCCTTGCAGCCTACTTTTGAAATTACAGGGCATAATGAGAGATCGGTTAAAAAGTTTTACTCGGGGTATGCCGAGACTGAAATTATGGTTAGTTCTGCGCCCAAAGATGCAGATCCTAACCAATGGGTTTCTAGGGTTTTTAACGCTTATTTATCGTTTGTTAACGACAATCTGCTAAAGAACCAGCCAAGTTTCATGGGAATCACGATTCATGATATCAAACATCCCGAGAGACCCTTGAATATGAGTGTCCGTAGGTTCGACCAAGTGAATCCCGAAGTCATATTGAATTCATTGGAGAAAGTAATGCAGAGTAATAAAGAATTTTTGTTAGGGGGGCCACTCAAAATTTCGTGTATTTGGACAAATGAAGTATCAGGTTCATGCTACAAATACTGCGACGACTGTAGTAAAATCAAAGGCATCATTGAGATAAAGAACAATGACCAGCTTTGTCTAGCTAGAGCCATCGTAGTGTCAAAATCCAAAATTGACAGGGACATAAATTATGATATGATTAGAAGGCGGGAATTTCATCAAAAACTAAGGGCTGTAGAATTGTGTGAGAAAATACGCAAAACTAATGGGCCGTTTACGCTTGAAGACGTGAAACTCTTCGAGATGGCGCTAAAGCATTACGCCATAACAGCTTTGGTGACCATAGTGGGAAAAAGGTCCTCTACAACTCAAAAAATAACTCCGATAAACATATCGACATAATACTCCACGACAGCCATTATAACGCTATTGTAAACCTGCATGGGGTATTCAAATGTAAATGGTATTGTCGACAGTGCAATTTTCCCTCAGCAAATATAAAAGAAACTCACAGGTGCGAACACAATTGTGCAAAATTTCGTCAGAGGTGCCCACCCACGTTTGATAGGTACATTAGATTCACATCTAATGTCATGTCATGTCATGTCATCGCGATTTCAACGGGCAGACCTGCTTTAATAATCACTTGATTAAGGGAAACTATTACCCCAAAACAATGTCAGTGTGTGACGTTGAAAAAGTCTGTCCGATATGCGACAAACTTGTGAATAAGAGGTGTAGAAAAACTCCTCACCAGTGCGGGGAGACTTTTTGTAGCACCTGTAAAATTCACGTGAATGCTAACCACCAGTGCTACATTCAACCGTATAATTCGCCCAATGTGCGAAATAATTTCATATTCATGTTCATAGATTTTGGGTGTATTCAGAACACTCCTTATTCCGAGTGCGTGTTTGAACATGTTGCAAATCTATGTGTGATGTACAAAAGCTGTGTATTATGCATTGACGAACCTCACAAGATGGCCTATTGTACGCAGTGTGGTGTTAAAGAACAGGTGTTTGACAAGGAGCAGCCTGTAAAACAATTGTTTGAACACATCACACAACCCGGGTTCGAGTCTCGGGACATTATCGTGCTTGCGCACAACCTGAGGTCCTATGATGGGCAATTGCTGCTAAAGCATATGGTAGACAACCTTAATTGGGACCCGGAGCTCATGATGGACGGAAGCAAAATATACAGAATGAAGCATAAGGGTGTTAAATTTTTAGACTCTTTGAATTTCATTCCCCTGCCACTGTCTCGCTTTTCAAGGACCTTTCAACTTCCCGAATAGTAAGGTTACTTTCCCTACCAAAGGTTACTTGTGTTAAACACAAAGGAAAATGAAAAGTATGTCGGTCCTGTACCGGGGCAGAAATATTACTGTCCTGACGGTATGAGTGTAAGAGACCGCGAAATCTTCGAGAAGTGGCATGATGAAATGGTGTCCTCAAATTATGTCTTTGACATGAAAAATGAAATGGTGTCATACTGCAAAACCGACGTATTTCTCCTGAGTCCGGGTGTTTCTAAATTTAGGAGACAATTTATTGACGAGAACGGCATTGCGTCACCATAGCTCATCCATGTATGAATGTTTATAGGAAACGGTTCATGCCAAGAAATAAAATTCCACTTATTCCTGGAGGTGGGTACCGCTTAGCTCATAAGCAGTCGCGAATAGCGTGTATCTGGTTGTCATGGTTGGAACAGCAACAATCAACCAGCATACAGCATGCTTAACGGTGCCGGGAAATTAAAATTTTAGGACATAAAGTGGTGCATAGACAAATGTGTCTATTTGTTTCACGGATGCTTCTACCACTGTTGCACATGTTGTTACCCGAATAGAAATTCTAAGTTCTACACACGGGTAACGAACCCATGGGCTCCAGATATGAGGACACCGTAAGGGTCACGAAAATGTAAGATGTAGGCTACCACGTGACCGAGATGTGGGAATGTGAGTTTAATGCCATGATTAAGTCTGACAGTGTTTTGGCAGATTTTGTCAAGAGTTTTCCCTACCCCGAACTTCTCAACCAGCGAGATGGGGGTATAAAAGAAGACGTAATTAATCACTTTTACGACAGTCGCCTAAAATGTGTGCAAACCAACACTTTAAATTTAGTTTTCCATGTACCATGCTAATTGCAGGTCCTTCGCGGTGTGGTAAATCAACATTTGTTAAAAACTTTATTGGTAATGCAGGTGAAATGTTTGACAGGCCTTTGAGAAAAGTGTTGTGGTGTCATCCACCAGAATATTCTCCTAAACCAAGACCGTTCTTCGCGACCAATTTAGGCATACCAGATTTGGAGACTGTGACCGAAGGTGATCTGGTTTTTCTGGACGACCTTATGTATGAGTCGGACGGGTTGAACGTGGCAAATTTTTTCACCAGAGACTCGCATCACAAACGTTTTGGAATTATTTACATACTCCAAAACGTGTTTCCACAAGGAAAGAAGTTTCGAACTATATCTCTGAATGCAAACTACATTGTCGTGTTTAAAAACAATAGAGATAAAATGCAAATTGACAGGCTTTGTCAACAGATCGAACCAAAGAACTCTAGGTTTCTGTTAGAAGCATTTGAAAAGGCTACCGAAAACCCCCACGGTTATCTAGTGTAGGATTGCACTCAGTACACGCCTAATCAATTCAGGTATCGAACCGGCGTCCTTCCGGGTGAAACGTCTTCTTATTTCATACCCAATTGTTGACCGCATTCACAAGGTTTTCGATGCCCCTTAAATAGGCGAACAATCAGCACACTACATTCATTTTAACATAAGCACATTCAGGATGAGCAATGCCAGGTTGAGTAGCCCGCTGATTGGGAGACAGCACGCAAACATGACAGCACTTGCCAAAGCCAAGCCCTCTTTGAGACAGAAACTGTTAAAAAGCGCTAGCCCCGAGCTAATAAAAGTGTATACTCAACGTGTGTAGAGGGCATGTCAATTTGCCTGTAAATTGCTTGAAGCGTTTAAAGAAACACAAAACTTGCTGGAGAAAGTTAATCAACAAACGACTTTCCTTAAAGAACAAGAAAAAAATTCTTGTGCAGAGAGGAGACTTTTTACCTGCTTTTCTACTTCCGATATTGGCTTCGCTGGGCAGTGCACTCTTGTCAAAATGAAGTACGGTACGCAAATTATAGTAGCTTCACAACCTAAAACTGTCGAAAAGCTTCATTTCGTAGACAAATCACTTAAACAACTCATCAGAGAAATGAATAAAGTGCACCGTACACAATTGGCTGCCCCCGAGAAATGGCGGTTGATAAAATATAAGTTGGGGAACTATCTCGATCCTATGTCACAAGTGAGAGAACCATACCTCGAATCAAAAGAAGAACAAGAAGACGTGTTTGAAGTAAAGAAGGAGGAACCTGTAAAGGTTAAAAAAAAAAAAAAAAAGAGTCTAAAGTCCTATAACCTTCGCAAACAAGTGTGGGAACAACTATGAACGCGTTGAAGAAAATTTATTTCAATCCAGAACATTATGCAGGTTTTGGTACAGCACAAAAACTTCGCAAGGCCACAGGCATACCAAAATCAAAGATCGAGTCCTTTCTTCAAACGCAGGATAGTTATACATTTCACAGACCAATAACCAAAAGATTTTGCACCAGAAACTATCACGTGACCAACATGGACGACCTTTGGGAGGCTGATCTGATAGTAATGACCAACGTAAGAAAATACAACGCGCCTTAGGTTTACATCTTGACGGTGATCGATGTTTTCTCCAAATATGCTTGGGCTATACCGTTAAAATCTAAAGCAGGGACGGAAATTACACATGCATTTAAAACTATGCTCTCACATCGCAGGCAAGGTGTTGCAAACAGATAAAGGAACCGAGTTGACCAACAAAATTTTTCAAACATTTTTTAACCAATAATGGTGTAAAGTAATGCACAACAAAAAACAACGTCAAAGCCAGCGTTGTAGAGCGTTTCAATAGAACCTTAAAGACGAAAATGTGGAAATATTTCACCCATAAAAACTCTTATAGATACTTAGATGTCCTTCCTGCTCTTGTAAACTCGTACAATAGTTCATTTCACAGGTCAATAAAGATGGCTCCAAAGGATGTCGATGAACGCAACATTTTACAGGTATACGAAGATCTTTACGGCCAGAGCGCAGTCAAGCCCAGTAAAATTAAATTTAACGTCGGAGATCACTTTCGCATATCAAAACATAAAATGAAGTTTGCCAAGGGTTACGAGCAAAATTGTACAGACGAAATTTTTCAGATTGACAAGGTGGTACACGGCGAACCCGTAATGTATAAATTAAAGGACTTGGGCGGTGAAGCCATAGACGCCATCTTCTACTCCGAGGAGATACAAAAGGTTGCTCTCCCGAAATCATTTAAGATAGACAAAATACTCGATACTAAAGGTCGCGGTCGCAATAAGCAATTACTTGTTAAGTGGAAAGGTTATCCAAACACGTTTAACTCTTGGGTCCTGGCTTCATCTATCAATTCCATATGATTAGAACAAAACCTTTTTCTCTCACTCTCGTGAGTAATGCCTCTATGGACCATTTCAATGACAATACAACTTCCAGATTTTCAAACATCTTACCGGAGAGAATAGTGTTGCAAGGAGAATGGGAGGTAGCACTGCAAAAGGTTAGGTACCCCGTAAAATTCTATAACGTAACAAATGACGATAATAAAATTATTGGAACCATGTATAATATGACCGAACCACATTCAAAATTTAACTTACAATTGTCCCACGGTATTGTACATAACTCTAAAGACTTGGTACACGCCGTTAACTCTGTTATACGCGAAAATTTACACGTGGAAGACTTTTTCATTTACAACGAGGGGAAAAATATTGCCGGCGTTAACATTGAAGTCACACATACCAGTCATATACCCGCCAGCAAATATGTAGGTTATGTAGAAAACGCCCTACCTTCCAGAACCAGGAGAGGTGTGTCGAACCAAACATTGAAAACAAATGTTCAGAATAAAATAAATCCTCCGATTAAGCAATCAACTCCTAAGTGAACCCCACCGATCGTTCCTAAACCGTCAGACACGCAAAAGAAGCTTATACATATGTTGGTTTTGTTGCGATCTCTGGCCAAAATGATGGGGTTCGAACCATATAAAAACATGGTAGGACAGGAAGTTGGTATACATACTGTAGATCCATACATGGGTTTCCCTTACGAGATGTTCATTTACTGCAATCTGATAGTACCACAAGTGGTGGGCAACACGTATGTACAGGTTATTGAAAGCGTTTCTGTTGAGAATGAAAAACGTGACAATACATGGCATGACTATTGAAAAGTCTTTCACTGCACTTAACTGGGTACCTTTGATGCAGCAAGACTTTAAAAGCGTGAAGCTTTTACGATTTAAGGAACGGTTGCGGTGATTTCTTGCATTTTGTAGACGGTCTTTCATCCACTATAGTTCTAACATTTCGCCCGAAATGGAGTTGAACACTGTCACCAGATATTACCTAAATAAGGCTGAAGGAGCTTTAGACAATCGAGATTTTCTCCTGTATAGGGGCAAACGTTATCAGAAAGGTAGCGGCTTGTTTTCCGCTCTCGGCGGACTTTTCAGAACCGTGCTGCCGTTTTTCAAGAGCGGTGTGAAAGCTGTCGGTAAAGAGGCACTGAAAATGGGCGCTAATGTGCTTGCAGATGTTGCAAGTTCGGGTTTTTCCCCAAAGGAGTCGTTGAAAACTAGACTGAAGGAGGCGGGAAATAATTTGAAGAGGAAAGCTGATGTAAAGATAGACTCTATGATAGGTAGTGGCCTATTAAAGCGCCGGGAAGGGGCAATAAACACTGAGTCTAAGACTAAACGCCGTGGTAGAAAGGTGATAGACGTGTTTTCATAATGTCTGACGTATCGCTGATGCATATGAGTTCGCAGCTAGATATCTTCAAAGACTTGCCCGTTCAAATGAACGTGGAAGAGTACCGCTACATATCTCTAAACCCTCAAAATACACTCATGAAAAATTCTCCCATAATGCAGACGATTACCTCGACATGACCTATGTAGTACTGGAGCTGTTCGTGCAAATAGTCGATGACGGAGGAAATGACTTGAAAGAGGACAAACAGGTGACCTTTGTAAACAATACTCTAAATTTGTTGTTGCAACAGATAGACGTGTCACTCAACAATGTCACCGTTTCCATGCATCAAACCAGGTTACCCCTATAGAACATACATTGAGACCCTGCTCAATTATTCGGAGGACGTCATGAACAGCAGACTAGAGTCTACGCTCTGGAAAAAGGAATACATATGCAACAAACGATGGAATCAAGTGGTGTGGCGAGTATACCAAAGGAAGCAAAGTTGTGCAGCTAATGGGGAATATTTCCAATGCACTCTTTAATCAGAAAAATCTGCTCTTGAACAATGTAAGCGTCACCATTAAACTCTCGTCCTCTTCGCCAAATTTTCATCTCTTTTCTGACATAAAGGACTTTAAAGTCTACACCGAGATTCAGTCTGCTATACTTATTTTGAAAGCTGTGAGACCGTCGCCAACCATCAAGCTTGCTCATCAGGCAGTGTTAGCAAAGAGTAATGCAAAGTACCATCTCAAAGATGTGGGGTTTCACGCTCTCAACATTCAAAGGGGGTTAGTAGCATGACTTTCAATGACGTTTTCATAGGTCAAATACCCAGAAAAGTGGTTGTGGCCATGGTTGCCGACCAGGCATACAACGGCAACATTAACAAAAACCGATACAATTTGCAACACTTTAAAATGAACTCTTTTCAACTGTATGTAAATGGTCAGCCTTTTCCCTCACAACCCCTACAACCCGATTTTGACGCCGGTCATTTTCTCCAATGTTTTCAAACTCTACAGGACGGCCTCGGGATACACTTTAAGGACGAAGGGCATTTAATTTCATGACATCAATATTCACACGGTTATACCATTATGGTATTTGATCTAACTGCAGATATGAGTGCTAACGAGTCTTACATTTCGGGGCAACGGCACGGCACCGTGTCTATAAATATAGGTTTTAAGGAGCAAACTCCAGAACCTGTCAATCCGCTAGTTGTGTCTGAAGTACATCGCACTATAGAAATCGACGCTAACAGGACCATTTTGGTATCATGAATACGTTGCAAATACGTTTGCTTCTGTCTAAATTCACACCACACTTTTTAGGCGTGTACGCCTGTGATCAATTACCTCTCGTTAATTTGCCTAATAGACAGCTTCCCATAATGGTTGTCGTTAACACCGATCCTAGCACGAAACCAGGGAAACATTGGGTCTGTATCTTTGTTGCAAAGGACGGGGGGGGGGGGATTTTTCGACAGCTGTGGTTTAGAACCTTTTTCGGGGCATATTATAATTTTTTTCAATCGTTGTTGCGGTACAAGATGGACGCACAACGCTAGAAAGTTGCAAGGCGATATCAGCACCACCTGTGGTCATTACGTTGTTGCTTACTTATATCACCGGTTCCGAGGCCTGGAATTCTTTTCACAATTCAGCATAAGCGACTTTAATCACAATGATGGCATCATTCAAAAAACCTACAGTCTTGGCGGAGCACACAAGCTGCACATCAGAGCTGCATATCATTAAAGGTTAGTACCACTTTTGCATGAATAGACGTATATAACACTTGTCACTTTTTTATGTTGCTAATTTCCCCCCGTTTTTTTTTTTTTTTTTTTTTTTTTTTTTTCAGAACGCATGCGCGCGCCGATATGTTGATTTCTCCAGTTGCTCTGAGAGAGGCAGGCAGGTAAGTCGCATTCATTATCGTATGTGCGCGTGTGGCTAGTGAAAATATTACGCTACAGAGGTTATGTTCTTGCTTTCAGTGACATGGACCAGGGACCTCTATCGGATATTTACTTCTTGAACAGCAAGCAGTCCAAGTTTGCTGCCGTTGGGTTTTCACCCAAACCTTCGCACAACATCGTGATGACAATGGGTGGACGACGCGGTTCTGTGGTCCTTGGTTCGACAGAGTTGTAGAAACTTGCTGAGGCCTTGCCGGCAATACAGGGTTTGACTTCACATCTAAAAAAATGGCAGTTGAGCAATCGACTATCCATCGTTATTAAACGTATATTTGGAGCACTAAATCTGGTCATCAAAACGGATGGAAGCTGCATATCACTGAGCATGGAGGAGTGGGACACGCTAGTAAGTCTACAGCATAATATTACCGACATGATTTATCACAAGCGGAGGGACGAGATAGACGTACAAAATCAAATAGCTGCATATCGCAATTATTTGCATCACGCAGGGGAGAAAACGAATTTCACCGATTTTACAAGATACATTCGTTGTGCCACATTTAGAGTGTTCCTGGAGATGGAGCATTTTCTAAAAGCACAACTCATCAGAGAAACATGTCACAAAAGGTCTGACGACGTCACAAACATGTCCGGACATGTTGGTCATAACAACTTTCACCTCTCAAAATAGGTTATCTTCGTGACAAACAACTTTCACCTCCGACACATATAAAAACCCAGGTTGCGCAAATGGAGAATACAGATTAACCCCCAAAAAACCCAAACAATTGTAATAAAACCAAAATTAAAACAAGAACGGGACCTAGTAATAGCAATAGCTAACAAAAACATAAAAGCCAAAAGAATTGTAAAATACTTAGGAGTCAAAATACAAAATAAACTAAACACCAAAAACCACTTCACCGAAAAAATAAGACAGGCTAAAACAGCTGTAACAACAATACAACATCTCACAAACATCAAAAAAGAAGGACTCAAACCACAGACGCTCCGCCACATGTACTTAGCATTGATAAGACCAATCTTAACATATGCATCCATAGTAACCTATATCATGTCATCCAAACACATAAAAAACAAAATAGAAGCCTATGAACGAAAAACCATACGACAGATACTACATTTTCACCCATGCCTTAAAAATGAAGCAACGTATAGACTAGCAAACATAATCCCACTCAGAGAACACATAAAACAAAAATGCATCAACTACATTGTAAAAACATCTGAACGACCATACAGAAAAGAGTTAATAAACACAGCACAAAACATCCAACCAGCTACAAAATCGCACATTAAGAATGCAACTGAACCTCCATTATTAACCTTAATAAAAATATTTGACGAAGAGCAAATAACATCTCAGCAAATACAAGAATACCTGGACAAATTGGTTTCATAACAACCAAGCCAAACACAAAAAAATAAAACCAAAAGACCGTGGCGCCAAATTTAAAAAAAAAAAAAACTGGGCAAACCTGACACACCCAATACAATATTAAACATAAAGACAAATGACCACGACTACGAACTACTCCCACCACTAAACTCACTAACGTGACCAGAAGATGCGGTGCGTTCGCTATGGAAGACTCCAGCAAAAATAAAAACTGCAAACGGGGCTGAAGAGGAGAATATCCTAAAATAGCCTTGGGGTGGTCAAGCACCCCTAAACTTACATTAATCATCATCATCATCATCATCATCATCATCATCATCATCATGTAGCATCGCCAGTACCAAGAGTTCGACAGAGCTGACAACATGATCCACGACGCGTTACGCCAACTAGCTGCAGTAGCGGCCAACACGGAGTATATCTCAGTGTCTAAGCTACAGCCGAACGTGCCTTACGTCGTGAAACGAGTCCGGAGCATCTCGACAAAGAACGGCCCCAGAACGCTTGTACATCTCGAGAACGGTCAAGAGGTGTTTCTACCGACCGGATTCAACAATATTTCTCGACCAGCTCAACACTTTTGACTTTTACATAGTCTACGAGGGCGAGGAAGTTCTCAGAAACGGATACCGCAGGCACGTCGTGAACTTTTCACCATCATAACATGGCGTTCCAAATATACCCGGTGGAAATAGGCAACAACCTCCTTGTCAAGCTCCGATTTAACTATCAAAATGAAGTCACAACTAACGGCGAGTATCCCGCTTACATCAAACTACTCTCCACAGAAATCTCATTCTTTGGCGATGACAAAACTGTCACCGTCAAACTAGTCACCAACAACTCCGACATTATGGAAGTCCAATGCTTGTCTTCAAAAGCGCAACTATACGGCATAGACGCACGCTGCACCATATACCTCGGAACCACCCCGGCATTAGACTACAAGGTCACGTCGGCAGGCTGCATCCACACTGCGTCCATCAACGGATTCGTCGTGCCCATGTCCATCCCGTCGACCCGGCAACATCTCAACAATAACTTTTCCCACATGCTACTCACATGCGTCACCACGCCTCACGAGGAGGAAGAGAAGGAGGACGGCGACGACGACGCCGAAGACAGTGATAGTGATGTGTCTTTTACCAGAAAAACATTCACTACATATTTTAAAATACTATTTTACAGCGAATCTCCGCTAAAACAGTGACTGGGGGACAATTATTAAACATCTTAACAATATGTCTGTGCCGCCATTTGTAATTTTATATGTGTGAAATACATTTTTTTTGTATCTGCGTATTATTAATAAAATCTGTTATGGATTAAATTAATATGTTTCACATGTGTTTTGTCAACCTTTACGAATTTCCTTTCCACTTGGAATTTATGGCATATGTTGTGAAATGGACAAAAAGTATTATTACAGTAACCTTGTCTGGTAATCAACATCTATAAAATAAATACGAGCATTGCAGAGGAATTCCTTTCCGATGGAGTTCTTTCATTTCAAACTGTAGGTTAAGGCTGAATGTTGAATATTTCGCACCGGCTAGAATATATAACATCATATTAAACTTAGTGTAACGCAGGCAGACCTTAAAAGTACAAACACTTTTGCATTATATTTTTCCTGTATGGTTTCACAGCGAAGTGAATATAATTATATATATATATATATATATATATATATATATATATATATATATTCCCCCCAATCAACATCAATTTTAAACTTAGCTCGTGAGAAAATACTTTTACCGGAGTAAACAGGTGGCTATATATTTGTTTTGCGAGAGTCTAACGGTTGTCCGCCAGTTGGTTGGAGGTCATTAGCAAGCAGGTAGGAGACCGCAGTGAATCGGTCGAAACATAAGGTAAGATTTTATTACGTGCTGCAACTGTATGTTTTGGTTGCTTTAATCACATTAAACTTGCAATTAAACAGTACACTTTGCATTTTTTAACAAACAAATTGAACATTACAGTAATGCGATACACTTTTAGCGTTTAATAAATACAGTTTGTAATTAAAACAATACAGTTTTTACCCAACACAAAAAAAATATATATATATATATATATATATATATATATATATATATATATATATGCTTAACAGCGGCACCATTTTGACTTTTATCATGTAGCAATGTAAGATTGTATTTAAATATATTTCCCCCATCAGAGAAACATGTCACAACAGGCCTGACGACGTCACAAACATGCCTTGGAAAACGAGCTCCGACATGACCATCTGTATTTAAATATTTTTCCCCGCCCAAAATGTATAGTTAATAAATTATGACTGTAAAGTTGTATCCCCTCCCTGCGGCGCCATAATAAAAACATGATTTAGGAAGTAACAATTTTTCCCCCTTAAGACGCCAATTTCTTTTTAATATAATATGATTTAGCAAGTAAGGATAGTTTTCCCTGACGTCATTTGGTTTTTATGATGTAGCAACGGCGCCAATTTGTTTTTAATATAATATGATAAGGTTGTATTTCCCCCACCAAAAAATACGCGGGGGGGCCGATAATCGGTGGCCATGGATTATCTCGTTAGGATTATGGATCACGGATTAAATCGTTTGGATTAAGTCAATAGGATTAACGATAATCCCAGGGGATAATCCAGCAGATAATACGAGCTACACTAGCGCTTTGGTGGCGGATTTATCGTTAATCCGTTGGCTTAATCTATAATACCCACTACTCAGCTCGAAACTCAATTTTGAACGTCACAATCTTCTGCACATATCCTCCTTTATGCAAATTTATCGGAATAACTAAATACAATAAAGCGGAAGTTATAGCTGCAATTATTTACTGAACAGATAAGGCTTTTGTGAAGGCGATAATCCTTATCGGCCAGGCCGGACACTTATGAACCTATCCTCGTATGTATGGCAAGAACGATATTTCAATACTGGCATTCCCGCACTTACCAGCCGGCAACTGAAACTGTGGAAAATGAGTGAAAATTAAAAGCTGGTATTTTGAAAAATGAGTACTAATATTTCCTTCCTTGTGGAGAAATCCGACATCGGAATCTATTTTAACACAGAAAGCAGTCACCCTATAATATTTCTGTCTTAAGAATGGAAATTTCTGTACCGGATTCCGGCTGCCACCTGCCTACAGCAAATGTAGTGCAATATCAGTGAAACTGCTAACACAATATTTTTACTGTAAAAGATTATTGGCCAACTATTTCTGTCTTCTCTGAAAAATTGGGCTAATAGTGCATATTTTAATATATAAAAAATTAATCCAATTACAGTCATAACGCAATAACGCATTTTAACTGCATTCCTGCAGTCATGTTCCGACAGCTGAACTAATCCAATATCAGTGAAAAAATATCAGTGAAAATTCAAATATATTATTTGAAATACTACTGAAGTATGGCAACAATAGATAGAAACCGCATGCATGTAACTGAATTCATGCGCGCGCACACGCACACCAACACACAAAGTTATATTTGCATTATTACTACAAAAATTAAGTTTCTTTATAAACAGTTGGACGGTCAGTTGACGGCAACTGAAGCAATGGAATAAAGCTTAAAATTAAAAACAGATATTTTAAAATACGACTAAAGAACCAGTATTTTCATCCACATTAAGAACAGGGCCATTAATGTCTATTTTAATACAAAAACAAGAGTGACCTAACTACAGTCCTACGGTATAAACGAACATTTCACTTTTTAATGTAAAAAATTACTACAGCATTATTAGTTTTCTGTGTGGAAAAACTGTGTCAATGGTGATTATTTCAATGTAAATAATTGGCGTTCTACTTACATTAACAGCCCAAGAACGGATCATTCACTACCGGCATTCCATCAGACAGTTACAGAAGTAATAGAAACGTTTAATTACGAACTAAATATTATAATTGTAAAAGATTATTGTTATATCAGTATTGTCAACCTGGAGAGAAACTTGTCATTTGCACCTATTTGAATGTAAAAATAAAGTTATATAGTCACATTTATACCGCAAGAACGAAATTTCACTACCGACATTCCTTCATTCATCTACCGCCAACTGAAGCAAAACAATATCGGACAATATACGATTTATGTATTATTAATGTAAAGGATTACTAAATATTGTCATCGACAGCTATTTCAAAAAATTGGGTTGACTTTCCAAAAAATGAAATTTCCATAAAGCATTTTGGTGATTATCTGCAGACAATTTCCGCGCAACACTATCCATTTACATTACCACGGTAAGAATAATTTTCCGTACAGGCATTAGGGCGTTCATCTGCAGACTATAATGGCAACGCAGTAGGGGTATAAATACAAACGAAATATTATTAATGTACAAAATCAATAAACTACTCTCTGATTGAAGAAACTGTACATTGGCAGTATTTGAATTCAAAATAAAAAATGTCAATTACATTTCCACTACAACAACGGAAATTTAACCACGGGCGTTCGGGAAGCCACCTGCCATAACCAGTGCATTATCGTCATAATTACTAACAAAATGATATTAATATTACATTATACACAATATAGTATTGTCATCTATTTAAGTGTAAAAATAGAATTATATGATTACATTTCTACCCCAAAAACGAAATTTAAATACCGGAATTGAACCTGTCAACTGTCAGCAACTGAAGCAATGCAGTAGAACCGAAAATAAGAATTAATTAAAATCTCTAGTGTATCATATATATGGAGAATGTGTTATGTAAAACAGTGCTCCAATTACATAAGATGTGACTTTTCTGTACCGGGATTATGGCTTACAATTAATATTAGGGCAGTATCACAGAAAACACGAACAACATTATTTTACCGTACAAGATTACTGATCAACTAATGTCATCTATGAGATGAAAATGATATTATTGGAGCCAATATCAATTTAAAAATATATTTGGAAAGCCTCATGCAGAAAATTTGCAAGTCGAACATCACAGAAATTTATAAACAAATATTATTGTGAATGACTACTCACCTAACAGTATTGCCAACAATGCAAAGAAATTGAGTATTAACGGCTTATTTCGTTGTAAAAAATATGGTAATATAGGTATTCGTATATGTAAAGCAAAACGAAATTTCACTACCTGCATTCTGGTAATCAATTGTTGGCACATTGCTTGAAAATACAAATAATATATTATTTTAATAAACTGCTAAAGTAAGAGCAGTTTTATCAGTATATATGTGGTGGCTATTTCATACAAAAATAGAGTAACTCAATTACATTGCTACGAAAGAATGGCATTTTCTGTACCGCATTCTGGCTCACACTTGTCTACAACTAATGTAGTACAATATTCTACAAACAGAGTATTTTTACTGTAAAATTCCAACAAGTTTCTTATCTCTCGGGAGAATCTATGCAGGTGGAGGCCATTTTAATTTAAAGATAAATTAGTACGAGCACCTTTATACCCCAAGAATGTATGTTAACTCTCTCTCTCCTCTATACCGGGATTACAACTACCCGTCGAGTTAAACAGTAGTGTAGCATTCGTGAAATTTCAAACAAAATAGTATTACAAATTTACTTCCCAACTTGTACATTGATCTATGTCATTGGAGCCAGTTTCATGGCAAAAATAAAAGCTTGCAATTACATTTGTACGGCTTACTATTTTTAACTAACTACATTCGGGTAAATACATGCCGACAAATACATTAATCAAATATCTGCCAAACTTAAAACTAAAATTTCTCTGGCAGCAATCGGGCGATCAATTTCCCGGTACTGAAACTATGGAATATCGGTAAAATTAATATTAAAACGTAAATAAATAAAAATTAAACAAAAATAAATAAACTATTGATATCATTTAAAGAACTATGTAATTAGGTTCTATTTAGATAGAAAAATCGAGACCCAATTACATTTCTTCGGGGTTGGAGCAGCTACCTGTATAACTAAAGAGAAGTGCAAGATGGATTAAATTTGAAACAAAATATTATTACTGTGAAAAATTACTGACGTACTGAGGAAAAATATTATCACTTAAAAAATTACGAATAGTCAGCTATTTGCAGAAAATGTATCAGTAGCGCCAATTTCAGCATAAATAGAAGTTGAACCAAAGACATATACAACTCAAGAAATTATTTTCTCCTTACGGTCTTCCAAAGATTACCTGCCAACAATTAAATAAATGCAGTATCGAAAGTACTAAACAAACTTAAAAATTAGTACAGGAGTAGTATTGTCATCCACGAGAGATATTGCGTCATTCGGTATAAAAACCGCGATTCAATCGCATTAATAGCACAAGAACAGATTATTTACTAAGGGCATCGCATCAGTCACATGCCATTAATTATATTAACTATAGTAGTATCATATGGGTTAAACTAAGAAATAAATATAATTGTAAAACATTACACTAATACTAATATTGTCACTCATGGATGGAAAACGGCAATTTCGTGCCCATTTCAATGTAAAAATAGGGTTACATAATTACATTTCCATCGCAAGAACGAAATTTCCCTACCGAAATTCATGTTTTATCCGCCGGATACTGAGCAAACCAGTATTTTTGAAAATGAGATTTAGATATTATTAATGAGAAAAATAACTAAAATAATATTCTTGTCATTTTTGTGAAGAAACTGTTACTGTCGTTAATTCACTGTAAAAATTGAATATATGTTTCCTCTCCAAAAACGAAATGTTCCGGTACTTAAGCCCACTGACAAAATATTAATGACATAAAAGTATACAAACTACTAATATTGTCACCTCTGGGGAGAAACTGTTCCATTTGCGCATAATCCATGTAAAAAAATGGCAATACAGTTATATTCGCTGCGCAGAAAGGTATTATTATCGGCATTCGAGCAGCCATATGACAAGTAAATTTACCCACTATTTGCGAAATTTGAGACACATCTCCTGCCCCGTTCCCCGCAAGGAAGTAAATTTGCGTATCGAATAAATTATAGCTAATTAATATTATTACCCAATGTCTCGTATATTGTAAACAGCATGAATTATACTCTTAGTATTAATAGCTTATTGACGTGGTATATGAATTCAGAAGGGAGAGTAGACGATATAAGGTTTTATATCAATTATATAATTATTTTTTATAAGTCAAATCTTGAATAAGTAAGAAAAGTCCTTGTAAAGAACAAGTGTTTCCAGAATATTATTAGCTTGGTGCGGTTGCTACTTGAGCCTCCGGCGAAAGATGCGAGATAATAAAATTGTGCATCTGGCAAGGACAGACTATAACAATAATTCTTTTGTATTTTAGAGATGATACTAATCTCTTAGGGACAGTAAACATTCCTAAGTAAATGGTAACGCAGGTGCTGGCGAGAACTGATCTCTTTCAATTTCTCATAGCATGACCACGTATTCGCCAATCACAGACCAAAGAGTTTGAGAGTTTATAGTGAGCGCGTATGGGAGGTTGAGAAATCTTATTTTAAAAGGTTTTGAAGGCTCAGCGAGCCATGCACTCCCTTCTGTGGACCCTGTGGGCTCTCAGGACCAAGTGGCGATTAAGGAGAAACTTCTTTGCTAAGACGCTTTTGATAGATTGCAAGTCAGCGGTGCAAGTGAGCCCATGTAGGCGAGTGGAGTGCAAGACGAGAGACACGCAATTATAGATTTGGCGAGTTCAGTTTAGTGCAAGCAGTCGCGTAATTCACGCAGTCTTTGTAAGCAGGCAATAAATCATATATCGAGAGTCGCTCTGATTATCTTCAATGTCAGGTGCACATCAACGTAATGTCCGCAAATTCATGAACTTTAAACAATCTCACGTGAGTTTCCGCATGCTTCGCATACTCAATTAATGTCGGCGGCCAGAGCAGCGCAGGGTATCCAGATGAAAATAAATTCGACTATCAGTAAACATAACAAAGAGCTGTTCTTCAAACGCACCTTCCCTTCCCCTGATCCCGCGACTCCGTGAGCGTGAAATAGCAGAATCGGGTCTAGCATAGGTCATTGTCATCTGCGAAGTTTGCCCTCTTGTGATCGCGACGGGGGCGAAAAAAAAATACAAATTTGGTATAAAATATAATTTGAAATACTACTGAAATGCTTGCTATTAATGCCATCTGTGTAGAGAAACTGGGTCATCCGCGATAACTCCTACGTAAAACTAGAGCGAAATAATTATATTTCTACCACAAAAACGATATTTCCCTACCAGCATTCGGGCGATTACATGGCGGAAAATTAATTGCTGTATTACCCGTGAAAGTAGGAACAAATTATTAATAATGTAAAAGAATACACAAATACTAATCATTTATTGTCAGACGGGGTAATTCGCCTCTTTTAAAAATTATGTGATTTATATATAGCACCACAGAAAAAATAATACAAATGCAGGTTAAGGAAGGGTGAATCGGGTCAGAAGGGTCATTTTTTTAAATTACGTCCTCACTACCAACAAGACATACTCGAGGAAGTACTACTATCTAGCAACAACAATTAGAACTCCGTCTAGTAGTTGGAAGAAAGAATTCAGTGTGAGACGTGTTTATCGCTGTGTAGTTTGTGTAACATTGTGCTGTTTGAGGCGAGTTCGTATTTGATTTACTTTTTTAAAATAGTATAAAAGTGATATCGATACTTTTCTTAGTTATTTATTGAGCATTAGTTATTTAATTACTTAAACTATTCTGTTAGAGGTTATGTCAGTTCCCGCGCTTTATTATGCTTGTGCAGATGTACCAACATAGTTATACAAAATGTTGTATTTCCGGCGAATAGGGTCACAAAAATGCGGGTGAAAAGGGTCAGTATTTTCGAAATCAGCATTTTAAGTTTTTTCTATCTCTTTTCGTTTATAATTATAGATGGGGAAATACGAATGAAAAACAATCTCTGAGTGGACAGAAGGTGAGATGCAGAAGGCAATTAACGCTTTCTGCGAAGGTAGAAGCCAATGGCACGATGCAGAATTATTTGGAGTTCCGCATTTCTGCCTTCAAAGACGGTTGCAAAGCGGCAAGGAGACTCCAGCAAAAGTAAAAGGTGATCAAACAATATTTATTAAGGATCAGGAACAAGAATTAGTTTCAAGAATCCTGAAACTGAGTGCTTGCGGATTTCCCTTAGATTTAAATGACGTCAGGAGGGCTGCCTTTATGTTCGCAGAGTCCAATAAAATAAAGCACACTTTCTCGAGTGCAAATAAAATGACAGGTAAAGAGTGGTTAATTCCATTCAGGGAGCGAATCTCTAGTATTTCATTGAGAAAAGCAGAAGGGCTCTTTTTGCACGGTGTAATGGCCTGAATAGAGAAGATGTGGCTAAAGAAAATGAAAGTGTTTGCTGAAAAAGGAAACAGCGGTTTATGCACAGATTTGCGTTGACCGAGATTTTTTTTTATTTGTTTATTTATGGACGCTTTTTAACATCTCTGGTCATCAGCGTTCATTCAATTCAAGGCGTGAAATTTTGCTCAGAGGCCTCTCTTTCAGGTCTGAGGTTCTTTTTCGTGCCGTAAATGTACGACACGGGACCCACGGCTTTACTTCCCTTCCGAAGGTTGCCATATGTAGGATTTTTACGCCCGAAAAAATCTATCGGTCCTGTCCGGGTTCGAACCCGCGATCTTGGGTTTAGGAGGCAAGTATGGTAATCACTACACCACCAGGACCGACAGAGCGATGAGACCTTGTGACAATATTAGCTTGTGTTAGTACCACAGGATACTTCATCTCTCCTATGGCCATCTTCAGAGAAAAAAGATTTTTACCTGAATTTGGTTATGGTCTCCCAAGTGGGTCGCTGGCATCAATGTCGGAATCCGGAAGGATTAACGAAGAAGAGTTTATGAAATGGCTGAAACATTTCCACACTCATCGAGTTCCTGGACCTTGTATCTTACTTTTAGATGGCCATACGTCACATAAAATTTACCAGGCTCCAGTTTTGTTAAGCAAGCAGGATAAATATATGGCTACCCAGCCACGCAACCCATCGCTTACAGCCACAGGACAGGTTATTTTTTTAAAATCGTTAAAAATCTACTACCACAATGAATGTATACAATTCGTACGCAACACATAAGGAGAAAGATCAACTAACTATTACTGGGAGACTTCAAAGCAGCATAGATGAAGGCGGCCACACCGGCGATTGCAGAAAGCGGATTTTGTTCTACAGGCGTCTATCCAGTTAATGAAAATGCACTGGCTGAAATGAGTTTTTGCCTTCTGGTTCTAAGTCAAACTATGAAAAGTCACTGTGAGAAAGAGACTTGAACCTGAGCTAGCCTTAGCAAGTCCACTACAAGAAGAGAACAAATTTCTAAACCCTTCGGTCTCATTCCACGAGCTGTTGCATTTCCAAACAAGAGGACACCAAAACGTTCTGGCAGGATGCAAACGGCAGTTCTTTTCACTTCCCCAGAAAATATTTTAGAGACTGCGTTAATGTTACAAAGGAAAAGAAAGCTGTTTCTTCAACAAGATAGTAACACCAGGCAGGTCAGTAATAAGCAAATACGTTATCAGTCTGTCATCATCAGTCATCAGCTACCGATGAAAATGATAACGATACACCATGTGACCTTCAAGATAAAATACAGTGATCCCAAATCTGTCAAACTTGGTGGCTGGGTCCAATAGTACAAAAAAAGAATGGTATCATGAGGGATGTGTGAATACAGTAGGCCAGAAGAAATTTCTCTGTGGGAAATGTGTTGCTCTCATATGGTATTTCAACATTTCTACTGACCCTCTTCGCTCATCTCTTTGACCCGATTTATCCTACTTGAGGAAGGCGAATAGGGTCATGCAGCACTATGACCAAAATCATTTTACGGAACTCTGGACAATATTTATAAATTCTTAAATAGTGATAAGTGATTATAGAATAATGTAGTTTGTAAGCATAAACAGTGGTCAGAATTTATACGAAAAACTTACCTGCCACGAAGACTTTTCCATTTTTTGACCCGATTCCCCCGACCTTACCCTATGTTTTTTTGTTTTTTTGTTTTTTGTTTGTTTGTTTAGTTTTTCTCCACCCCCAACTGAATACATACATATATGTGATTGATGGATTTTTTTATTATGGACGCTCTTTAACATCTCAGGTCATCAGCGTTCATTCAATTCAAGGCGTGAAATTTTGCTCAGAGGCCTCTCTTTCAGGCTTGAGGTTCTTTTCCGTGCCGTAAATGTACGACACGGGACCCACGGCTTTACTTCCCTTCCGAAGGAAGCCATATTTAGGATTTTTACGCCCGAAAAAGTCTATCGGTCCTGGTCGGGTTCGAACCCGTGATCTTGGGTTTAGGAGGTAAGTATGGTAACCACTATACCACCAGGACCAACATATGTATGATAGTACGCATAAAATACTCACGTTTTATTACTGCCATTTATGGCAGTCTGTGGTGTTGGTGTAGTAGAAACCACATTTGCCTCGACCCATGATCCCAGGTTCACACCCAGCCGAGATCGATGGATTTTTTCGGGAGAAAATTTAAGTATGGCTTCCTTCGGAAGGCAAGGGAAGTAAAACAGTGGGTCCCATGTCCTTGATTTACTGCACGATAAAGAACCTCAAGTCAAGTCTGAAAGAAGAGGTCTCTCGGCTGTTTTACGCTCTTAATTGAATGGGGTGATGAAGACCTGAGATGTTAGAGAGCGTCCATAAATGAACCAAATCAAACATTTATGGTAGCGACCAATAATTGGCGCCATTTCAATGTAAATATGTTATCCAAGTATTGGTGAAAATACAAACATTGTTACATAGTATACAAGTGCTGAAGTGCTGGTAATGAATGTGGCAAAAACTGCCTTTAGAGCGGATTTTAATGTATCTCTAAGCCATTCAATTACATTAAAACCCTAAAAACGCTATTCAATCCACAATCTTAGTCGAGTGAATAAATGAAAATATTGGTGAAAGTAAGAACCAAATATTAGTGATATTTAATAAACAGCCACTTATATAAACTGTGTCATTCGTACAGATTTCAATGTGGAAATTGAGTCATTCAGTTATATTAAAACCGCAAGAACGCACTGTTCACTAGTGGCATTGGGCTACCAAATGCCGAAAATAAATGTACTGTAACAATAGTGAAATATCCTACAAAATATTATTATAGTGAAAGACTACGATTTATTAGTACTGCCAATTATAAAGAGAAACTGAGGCACTGGCGCTTATTTAAAAATAAAAGGGGGTAATTAAATTACATTTACACCTCAAAAGTAAAACTTCGCATGCTGCCACCAGCTGTAGCAGTAGAATGTCGGTGAAATTAGAACGATATATTATTAGTGTAAATATTAGGGACCTGCTGACATCTATGCGGAGAAATAGAGGCAATAGCTAGTGCCTATTTCGTTACAAAAATGTAAATCAATTATACATGCACCGCAAGGACGAAATTTCATATCCGAAATTCAATGGTCATCTACGTGCAACTGATTTTAAGCAGTATCGGTGAAAATACGAGACAAACATTTTTAAAAAATCACTAAAAAACCAGTTAATGTTAACCAAGTACAAAAATTGCGTCATTGACACCAATTTCAACATGAAAATAATGTATCTAATTACATTTACAACGTAAGAACGGATTGTTCACTTCTGATATTGGGGCAGTTAAATGCACACACTAATGCAGCACAATATCGGTTAAAATGTCATAAATATTATCAACGTATAATGCTACTAAATATACTACTATCGCCAAATGAGAAATTAGGCCATCGGAAATAATTTCAATGTAAAACAGTTATCCAATTACAAGAATGAAATTATTTCAGTATTTGGACGGTAATCTACCAGCAACTGAAACATAGTATTCGGATGTAAATACAAAAAGTACTAAATCATTAAATTAAACTGTGTGATTAGTGTAACTATGTAAAAATTCATACGAACAAAAATATTTTCCATTGTGTTCTTGATTGCCTTCTTCATGTAATGTCGGGCGACGGCTAAAAATTAAGAAGAATGGGCATTCACGAGTAAATTCCTATCTATTACTATTATAACGAATATAACATGTGATAGAGCCGTGACCCGCTCATTTAGTCTCGTAGAAATATAATGGGACATGTTAACAATACTTTGATTCCCATGTTCAGTCAGACCGTTGCAAGTGAGATGACAGGCGCTCGTAAAAGTAGGGTTAACAACATCGATTTTAGTAGATGTGTAACCTCACTAAGGAATACTGACTCTGTGTCGGAATGTACCATGGCTGGTGCACCATGACAAATTATGTTCTCCTAAAATTGAGCAACATGTTCTAGGGGATAGCTTTCGCTTCCGCCCACCGACTCGAATATCAACCAATATCGCTGTCTTACCTGTTTTAGATTTTTGAATAGGGGCTATCAAATATATTCCCCATCGTTCGCCAACATGAAAATAGTAATAGGACGTAAGAGTCCAGCAAGTTTTAATGTTTATAGGGCCCTTATGAGATTACAACTAGGGCATCCTTTAATACACGTCTCTATTTCCATATGCATACCTATCCAATAGTAATATGAGAAGTTCTCGTAAATCCTAAATGTCCAGATAAGGGGTCATCATAAAAAGAAAACATAAATCAGAGCTTCTGGAATTACAAGCAAGTATAGTGGCCCCTTCGCACCCGCATTTTTGTAATTTAGGACACTTGATTTTGCGAAGCATGAGGCAGCTTGGCGTTGCAATTATCAGTTCCTGAGCCCGACTGATTGATTGATTTATTTATGGACGCTCTTTAACATCTTGGGTCATCAGCGTGAAACGGCCGACTAATTTTGCTCAGCGGAGTCTCTTTCAGGCTTGAGGTTCTTTTTCGTGCCGTAAATGTACGACACGGGACCCACGGCTTTACTTCTCTTCCGAAGGAAACCATACTTAGGATTTTTACGCCCGAAAGCCCGAAAAAGTCCATCGATTCTGGCCGGGTTCGAACCCGCGATACTGGGTTTAGGAGGCAAGTATGGTAACCACTACACCACCAGGACCGACAAGTCCGGCTGTTTCAATACTTATTATTTGCTTCAACTGAAGGTCACCCTTCTGTTTCTGGGCTGTTTCCACTGGCATTAGCAAACAGGTAATTAGTTCGTCCATTTGTTCCGGTGCCTGTGGTTTAGAATAATCTGCAGAGTGGCGAGAAAATGCAACAGTATCTGAATGTTTAATTCCCGACTCTGTCCAAATAAAATATTCATTCTTACGCTTTAGATCATGCAATGTGTGGCAATGGAAGCAAAATTTGGCACAAAGCGTCTGTAACAAGAAAATAGACGTAGTGCCCGCCGTACATGTAGTACAGACTAGGGGTGGGCAGACGAGTGATGGCTGGATGTAACCTTATCCTAACTGGCTCCATGCCTTATGCAAATACTTCAAAAACTAACAATTTAATATGGGACATGGCTAAAAACATTTATCTGCCTTTAATTTAAAATTGTCTCTCTAACATAGCGAAGACAGCTTCTAAATTAACACGCAATTCTTCAAAAAACGAGGCAAATGCAGCAATAATCTAAATATAACAACGCCCTTTTGTATTTTGGGTTTCCCAAAAGGTTATAAGCAATTGAGGAGAAGAACCTCGGCGCATTGGATAAGCTAAAACTCAAACATTCAAGTTGATGATTACCTTCCGGTGTTACGAAAGCTGTATACCGTTTACTATCTTCGGCAATGAAAACTTGAAAATAAGCACTTATAGGTGTAATGCACAATACCATTGAGAATCTCCTAAATAACTTAATAAATCAGCAATTAGAGGAAGGAGATAAGATGACATCGTGACGGCATTTAATTTGCGATAATTCACACAAGAACGAATTTCGCCATTTTTGTTCTTAACAAGGACAAAAAGTGAATCCCATGGGCTATTAGACTACTTAATAATGCCTGGATCCTGCATTTCTTATGCCTGCGAACTAATCTGGTCTCTGTTTTTTTAGACACCCGATAAAGGCGCTGTTTCATTAATCTAGGGTCATCAAATCTATAGTTCTTAATTCTTGCATTTTGTTGCAAGTAATATGCTTATATTTGGCCAAAAGAAACTGCATTGCATGTCACTGAGTTGTTGACAATTTGTAACTCAGATGAAATTTTGCATTTTGGAAATCAAAATCCTTGCCAAATAGCGGCCTGTATCATTGCGACTTCGTGAACTTGAGCCAGGGTTGTTTCCCTAAAAATGGCCTAAGGTACCGCTGTATTATTATGAACAGACATGAAATGATCCCCTTGAAAGTTACACATAACAGAAAGCCAAAACCAACTGCTCAAGATTGCCGCAGAATCTGCTGGCCTTTTCTAAAAGATCGCCGACACATGGCAAAAGATGTAAATGCCATCTTGAGGACTTCTGAGTTACTAGTCTCTGACCCAGCAAGCAGACAAAATATTTGAGAAATTGGTGTACGAGCGAGGACGCCGAAAGAAGCCCTATCTCTACCAAAAGCATGTGAAGTGGGCTTTAGCACACAGGGACTGGACGCAAGAAAACTGGGGTAAAGTCATTTGGAGCGATGAAACGAAGATAAACTTCTTTGGAAGTGAAGGCACCACGTTTGTGCGTCGCAGTATAGTGAGGACAAGTTGCCCGAGTACACCACCGCCACTATGCAACGTCCTACGAATGTCATGGTATGGGGAAACATGATAAGGCATGGTGTCGGGACTTAGCAGTGTTAAGAGGGCAGCATTAATGCCACGAAATACCAAAAAGTGATCTTAGTCTTAAAACTGCTGCCTACTGTATGTGATTTGTTTGGAAGTGACAGTCCGCGGTTCATCTTCCAGCAGGATGACGCAAAGTGCCACACCTTTGGAATCAATCAGAAATTGTTCAGATACCATCGTGTTACTGTCCTCCATTGGCCAGGGAACAATCTTGATCTCAACTGAATTGAAAACTTGTGATCAGGGCGCAAAGATTTGGTGTCACGTGGGAATTCCAGTAACAAAAGAGAAATGCTACAGGTTACCATCCAATCGTAGTTCCGAGTGATAACACCGGAAGATCTCCAGGATATCCAACAAACTATTAGCATAAAGCACTTACAATAACTCATATAAATGTGTCCAATATTATTTATAGCTGTTGTTTAGATAAGTGGTAACTGAAATTAGTTTGCTCATTTTTTAAACAATTAGCATTTAGACATTGTTGTCTAGTTTTTCTGAAAATTTGACTTCAATAAAAGCATAAATTTCAATTAAAATCAAAATCTTAATGTAATATTAAACAATATTCTCCAAAGTGTTCAGAATTAATACCACTATTGTAGTACGTTGGCGGGATTAATATCACTAATTTGCTCCTTTAGGAAATGTAGCTATATCAGTCACGGGAGTTAACCTCGTCACTAGCCTTATCCGTTTGTGTGCCAAGTTTAATTATACTGACCAATTTAAAAGGAGAACGTAGGTGTAGGAATAATCCAAGTACACGATGATTCTACTTGTTGCTAAGGGGAAGATTGCGTCAACGGTAATATCCTTTAGGTGGTCAACGGAAATGGCAAACCAAATGGATTTAAATAAGTTAGCACTTTCTTATTCAACTAGACAATGAAAGGAAAAAACCAGGCTGTTGGACATAATATTTAAAATCCAGTAAACAGTCTCAAATACTGTTTATAACTGTTATAATAATAAATAGTGATATTGATAAAACAAATGACCTTAAAGATACTTTCTCAAATCTAAAGATAAGTTCATAAAACAGCTTTTAGGACCCTCTTAGTATCCAAATGCTGTGAAATACTTTAAAAATAGCATTCATACTATAATCACTTGCTAGAACGAAAGGAAAAAAAAAAATAAATAAAAAATAACCGCTATTTCCCCCGCCCCCATTTTTCCTAATTGTGAGTGGAGTTATAGGTATGTACCATTGGAAAATATGATTTTTAAAAAACTCTAGCTCCACAGTGGTTGAAGTTGGGAATCTTTTGCAACATATGCGAGCGGATAGTTCCATGACGCATTGGCGAACAAGATCGTAAGTCATGAAGACTTGCTTTGTGATGAATTCTGGCCAGAGAACACTTGAGTCGCACCTTCTGTAGTTCGCTTGCCACGCCCAATGGACTATGCAGCAATGGAGCTGTGTTGTTCTCGGATGAATTCATATTCTGCCTGAAATGTCCAGATAAAAGCAAAAAGCTGGAGATGACCTGGAGAGCGATTCGCAGAGTGCACACTCCAAAAGGATACCGTTCGGGAATCGAGCATCACATGGGCAAAGAGGGACCTGCCCAGTGCTTTAAGTGCCTGGGCTTTAACCATTCAATCTTTGCATGCGAGCGGAGAATTTCATGCCTCCGCTGTGCAGGTCCCCACGAGGTCCGAGGCTGCACTGTCTCCAGGGACAACCCTAAGTGCGCCAACTGGCGACACTCATCCTGGGATATACAGTGGTTGTCCCGCCCGCCGGTGCCTCATTGCTAACACAAGAGGGAAACACCAACAACCAGAACCAAAAGCTCAACTTCCAGCGCCGGCCCGACCAGGGGCATCCTTCTTGGCGGCGTTGAACCGGCAGGAACAGCTGCTGGAACAGACCACGGCCACCAAACAAGACACGAAACACCTGACAGCCCCCCTGTGGTAGAGCAGGCAGGCACAACGCCAACTCCAATATCTGCTACTGATCCAGAGAAACAGACAGGCCCCAAGGGGGTAAAAACCAAAGAAGCACCACAAGGTCCCGCAGGCTGCGGCAAACCCAAAGCCCGTGAAACCAAACAAGTGCAAAGAAGAACCAGGAGACAAGCCTTGCTCCAACGACAACGGCGGACAGCTTAACCGCGGCCCCTACTACGATCTCCAAACAGAAGCACCTGCCCCAGCCAGCCAGCCAAACCACAGCTCCTGCCACTGCCGGCTTAACCGCTGCCCCTGCTCTGGCCAACCAAACCACTCCTGCCCCAGTTACGACCGCGGCTGCAGGCGACCGGATCGTACCCATATCCGATTCCGATAGCGAGGAATTCCGGGTCTTTGGTTCCTGGTTTGCTCAGCGAAACGGCAAATCCCTCCCCCTACTGCGGCGCTGCAAACAGATGTACCATGATCACACTGTTTCAGAGCATGAGAAGATTATCGTCGTGATCCAGACGTTCGAGCAGCTTTTCCCCGGCTCCCTTAGCTCGTAATTGCCTCACGACTGGTTCGAAGACCATTGCAAGCTGCATTATGGAATGCGAATGGGATCGCGGATCAGCGGCCAGGCCTCTTGGAGTTTGTAGAGGACCAGGGAATTGACATCCTGATAGTCTGCGAGACCCACCTGCAAGCGGGTGCTAACTTCAACCTGCCAAGGTACGTCGGCCGACGGGGCTAAGGCACTGCCATAATCATCCAGCGACACCTTGTCCTTGGTTGCGGCATAGATGGCCAGTTCTACGAAGCTGATTATAAAAAACTTCTAAACCTGCACCTCACAGTCTGCATCGCCGGAGATCTCAACGCGAGGCACAGCCGCGCCAGAAACCGCAAATGTCGGCTGCTCTCTCGCCTCATAAGCAGAGACCTGGCCCTAATCGCGCACGGCCCAACAAGTCCAACGCATCTCCCTTCCGAGGGACGGGGGATGTCATCGACATCCTGATTACTAAAAATGTTTATTTCCATCTGGACCTCACAGTGGTCAATGCTGTGGACTCCGATTACGATCCGAATATGGAGGATGTCAGCATTAATCTGCCAGCTCTGTTACAAGACTGGATAGAAGAGACCGGGTGGGATGCAGCGATCCATCGTCTAAAACAGACGGTTCTACGAACTGGTTTAGACGATGGATCGCTGCATCCCAGTCGCAACTCAATTGAGGCGCTGGAGGAGGCTGCTACGAGCTTCTCCAACACTGTTCTCCGTGCAGTTCGTGCTAATACATACCGCATAATGCACGATCACCCAAACCCTTATACCATTCCCGCGCCCCTCAGGCGGCTCATCAGAGCGGAGGCTATGGCAGAGATTCCTTCACCCCAAGATAGGAGAGCTGCACCGGCGGTTCAAAACCTGATAAGAAATCTCCTGCGGGCACACCGATCTGAAACCTGGAAAAACACGCCTACGGCACGTGGCCTCCAAGAGAGTAAACTGTGGCGGATCGTCCAAGGCCTTTGGAGAAATAAGGACCAACTTGAGCATCCGCTGCACAGCCGTTTTCAGGCCCGAGAAAAAGCAGAGGCCTTCGCCGACCATATGGAAACCCAGTTCCTGCCCCGAGAATAGCCCCAGGACGACGATCACACGATTCTCACCTCCATAGAAGGTGAGCGGCTTCAGCACGAAAATTTTCATATCCCGATAACCACACCTAAAGAGGTGGCCTCCCAGATCCGAAACCAAGTCCCATAAAGCTCCAGGACAGGACCGTGTCACAGCGGAAATGCTCCAGCGCCCTCTCAAGAGAGTCGTGATCCATCTGACGCTAATCTTCAATGCATGCCTATACCTACGCCACATCCCATGTTTGTGGAAGGAGGCGCGAATGGCGTGCATTCTGAAGTCCGGCAAGGATCCGTCCCTCCAGTTACCGCTCCAGAGGCCTCCTACCCACGGTCTCAAAAGTCTTTGAAAGACTTCTCACCCGGCTCCCCCCTAATTTTGAGGAGGGGCAACTCCTACCCAATCACCAGTTTGGATTTCGTCCTGGACACTCCACCTCTTAGCAACTATTGTGAGTGGCCGAGGTCTCGCTTGGCTTCTTAGCGAGGGCCAAATCGGTAGCAGTGCTGCTGGACGTGGAAAAAGCCTTCTCGACGACCTTGCATGATGACCTGATCTATAAGCTCCTGGAGCACGACATTCCTGCCCCCTGCATTTTCCTGGTGCCAAATACCTCCGAGGACGCAGCTTCCGGGTAAAGATAACCGGCAAGCTCTCAACAGTCCGGTCCATTGACGCGGGGGTGCCGGAGGGCAGCGTGCTGTCCCCGACGCTCTTTGCTGCTTATATGGCCGACTTCCTTACACAGTCACAACCCCCCACCACCTATCAGTATGTAGACGATCTGCTAATTCTGTCACAAAATAATAACCAAAATTACGCAATCAAACCAATTCAGGACCAACTCAGAAAAGCAGAGGCCTGGAGCGAGAAATGGCGCATGGCCATTAGTCCGGAGAAGAGCTCTGCTATTCTCCTCACCAAGGGCCGACGCCCGAGGCGCCGGCGGGATCTCATGTTGCATCGCCGGCGGATCCCCTGGGTTCGCAGCGCGAAGTACCTCGGGGTAACACTGGATTGCTTCCTGATTTTCATGGAGCACGTGCTTGCAAAAGTCCAGCAAGGCCATGTAGCTCTCGGAAAGCTGTATCCGATCCTCTGCTCTAAAACCATGCCCCTGATCCAAAAGCTGCGCGTATATCATGCCATAATATCGGCTATGGTTCTGTACGGCTGCGAAATCTGGGGATCTGTGGCTCCGACCACGATCCGCAGAATTAAATTCCTGCAGAACCAGGCGCTCAGAATTATGTACGGTAGTGACTGCCGCTTACCAGCATACATCCTCCATGACCACTCCAACGTTGCGTACATCGTGGATTCATATGGAAAAGACCCCGGATGCTCCACGATAACATCCTGGACCACCCAAATGAGCTGGTCACAGCTCTAGGGGCCTACGATCATAGAGTTCCTAGAAGATTTAAGTCTTTTAGTCTGCCCAAAGACATCATCGGACCCCTTGGGTAAAAACTCCAAACCCATGCACAAACACAACCTTAAAACTAGCTTCAAGCTTGACCGTGAACAACAACCCATATATCCCCGCAAGCATCACCTACACTGAGAACCACGGCTGACCACCGAGATTAAGGAGCATCGGGCGTGGCCACTACTTAGATGGGTGACCGCCAAGAAATGCCACATGCCGCTTGCACATCCGAAACACAAACCCTCTTCCTGATTCCATTTTAATTTTTCCTATGCCCATCGAACAGGTAAAGCCGCCAGGGGCTAGGTACTGCTGACCAATGACACCCACCTGGGACAAGTCACCTGTACTTGGCTTCTGGCGAGATAGATGGATATCTCTATGGAGGTTGTCGGTACTGGTGGTGTAGTGGTAACCATACTTGTCTACTAAACCCAAGGTCGCGGGTTCAAACCCGGCCAGGATAGATGGGTTTTTTCGGGAGTAAAAATCCTAAGTATGGCTTCTTTCGGAAGGAAGGGAATGGGACGCTGATGACCTGAGATGTTGAAGAGCGTCCTTAAATAAAACGAATCAAAAAAAATCTATGGAGGTTGACCGATTTAGTATTGGAAAACAGTATATCCTCTACGCTCACCGCTATATCAAAGAGCTTCTCTCGATCACGTCATGCGAAATGCTCTATTTGTTGGAGGTGAATTCATATTATGTACAACAATGCTCTTCCACATACAGAGCATATCTTGACGGGGGATTGTTGGATTCGACTTTCAAGTTCGCAGCCCCGACCTAAATCATATTACTAATATGTCATTTGAGGGGAGAGCACAAGTCATTGTATCCCTATTTCATTATAAATATAATGTGGTTCAATTCCATCGTAAGAACGTAATTTCGATACTAGTATTGCAACTTATATCTGCGGGCAACTAAACAAATGCATATTAATGAAAGTGCGAACCAAATATTAATCTAAAACATTATAGTATTGTCATACATGGGGAGAAAATCGTTCATTGGTGCTCATTCCAGCATAAAAACATGGAATATAATTATATTTCTATTGCAAGAAGGAAATTTCTCTGCCGACAACCGAAGCAATGAAGTATAGCAAAAAATGCAAACGAAACATTATTAATGTGCTGTTGTGTTCAGCTTAACGAATATACAGATATAACAATGCAGTTTATTTTAAAATACGCGGGCACTCATTGTCAAGTCTTTACGATAGACATTTCCGTGAGAAATGATACTGTTTTATCGTGCATATATATATTTGTTTTGAACATAAATCATTTATACATCCCCAAGAAGTTCTCTATACATTTTTATCAAGTTAAGTTATTGCTTTAATGCAGACTGTTGCCTTTGAAGTTTATCGCTTTCATTTCTTCCTTTTTTTAGCAAAATTTTACAATGAACACTGGATTCTTGTTGTTCCCAAAATATATAAAACACATTTTAATTGAGCAAGTGAGGTTAAAATATGGAAATAATTCATTCACCTCTTGTTAACAATAGGTACATTATTAATTCATTGAAAGATCACGTGGGCTCATTGGAAACATAAACATTAATTTGCACTAATTAAAGGACTGACGCAAACTTGTTAAAAGTAAATAATCAGAAATACAATTTACAATATTAAGTGAGGTTTAAAAAAGCCTCAAGATTTGATTTATTTTATTTATGGACGCTCTTTAACATCTGAGGTCATCAACGTGCCTCAAGATTTGGAATCCATGAAAAAATCCATTACGGAGTTGCATTCAATTGATAAATGGACTAAAATTACAATTAATCTCTGTTATTGGAGCCTTACAGAATATTTACAACAACCTATAGGTCACTTTACACCAGTCAAAGAGCTGAAAAGTGGCAATTTGGCTATGGCCAAAAACATAACAGAGTAAGGTGAAGAGAACGACAGTACCAGTGATTCTGATGATAAGACTTTGGTTTTTTCTACTTTTTCCCTTTATAAGTCTGTATATAATGTACGCATTCTAAAATAGTTTCCTTTAATGTGCTTAGAATAAAGTTTTATTGAATATTTTTAAAAAAATCATAATTTTAATTCATTCTTGTGCACATTTTCCTTCTCATTAAATGCAAGCAGTTATCCTTCTCTTCAGAAATATTCAAGTATAAGCGACATTAAAGGACTCTCCAAATGGTAGAATAATTGGGTAAACACAATTAAGTAGGTACATGCAAGAAGTCTTTCCTGACAAATTAAGAACCAAAATATGACAATGATTACAAATTTAGTTGCCATGATAATAAGATGTGAAAAAACCAAGACTTCAATTAAAAAGGAATGAAGGAATCCACACAGTGAAACTATCATAATCTTGAATTAAATGTAAAAAACTACTAAAATCTTGTCAATACATTAAACTCTATTTACGTTTCACATTAACACTTTATTTTATTAGAAAGTAAGTTGGGACTAGTTTCGTGAGTCGCTTGCTCACGTTGTCAGCCACTTGATTAACCTTTCATAGCTTAAGCAAACACCATTAACAACTAGCCCTAAGCACAGTACACACGCCATACATAACAAACCACAAGGAACACCCAACCCATGAATTACCTAAAAAAACAAAATTTCTAGCCCACAGATAACAAGCAGCAGAACACCACTGTCCACCCAAGAACAGTACCCTCTCCTACTGGCAGTCACAAACACCGGATCAGCCCGATGGCCAAGGCCTCACACACTCGCTGGAGGCCACAAGCAGGTAAGTAAGCATGTCAATTACACCTAAGTAAGCACTAGAGCAAGATACCTCACACTACCGTCCCTCATGCACGAGCATGTAAATCCACCACTAACACCTGAGTTCTGTTCTGGGCTTAGCAAAGGCCAGGACCTAGCCCACCTCTGTCCGTCTCACTCTCTTGTGAGCGGGCGTCTTTTAGTGTGCACCCACTAACCTCAGGTTGCTTCGGCGGTACCTGACACACCTCACCGCTTCCCAACCAGCCCCGTAGAGTAGAAGTAGTGCATGGTAGGGGAGGCGATGTAGACCCGCTTCGGATGATCGCCACCTGGGTGGTCGGAGAAGGAGCCCACCCCCCCAAAAAAAAGAAAAAAAAGAAAAAAAAACTACACGCATCTCCCACTTTTCACTAAGCAAGAAGTTTACTATCAGATACAAAAACTGAAATCAGGCAAAGCCCCAGGCCCTGACGGAGTGAGAAATGAAGACTTGAAAAATATACCGCGTAAGGCACTAGTTCAGGCAACCAAAATTCTTAATGTATGTCTCATGCACCATCACTTCCCTACTGCCTGGAAGCAGGCGAAAGTAGTAATGATTTTGAAACCAGGTAAAAACTTTCGGCACCCCCAAAATTACAGATCAATAAGTCTCCTCTCCGTCATTCGTAAATTGTTCGAGAAACTCCTAAATAAAATTCAAAAATCCATTTCGGACTATGACATCATATCAAAATTTCAATTTGGCTTTAGAAAACAAGACTCTACAGACTACTGCTTAAACTTACAGATGATATAACCGAACAATTTAACAATTGGGCCTCAACATTGGCACTATTTCTGGACGTGGAGTCAGCCTTGATAAATGCTGGTATACAGGTACTTTATACATACTTTATCATATTCATCCAGATTTTCACCGTTTCCTACCCTTACTATGTAACTATTTAACACGACGAAGTTTCTACATGCAGATGACCCAGGGGAAATCCAGCAACGTCCCCCAAGCCATACTTTCCCCATACCTGTATGCCACATTTATAAGCGACTTTCCACTAACAGCCACCAGCAATGTCCTAATGTATGCCGACGACACGGTAATGTACACACACCACAAGCACATACGGTATGGCATACGAACACTACAGAGAGACACCGACACCTTATTCAACCTTAATTAAATGGTTACATACCTGAAAATAAAAATCAATCCTGGGAAATGCACGCCAGTGATCTTGTCGCAGAAGCGATAAATACCTGATATTAACATTACCATACACTCAGAACAACTACCGTTTCGTCTGCATACACGACACTTAGGAGTCAATTGGACTCTTAAGTTCAACCGCCACACAAGAAATACCGCCAATGATGCCAGAGGCGTCTGAAAATATGTGCCCCCATTTTTCGCAGTAAGCTAGTTACACAAAAGTCCAAACTAATATTGTATAAGTCCTTTCTCAGTTATGTGACTTTGCAGTCTGGGCGCACGCATCAAAAACTGTGATGGCACCCTCTGGAAATTACATCACGTTCCAATGCTCATCAGAAGCAATACCATACATCGGGAGACAGGAATGAAGCATGTGGCTGATTTTATCACCGATAAAATCCACAAGCTCTGGGCAAAAATTCGAGTCCACCCGAGTATGGTAATTTGAAATAAAAAGATAATGGAAATTATTAACTATTGTCATTAAGGATGAAATTCGTAATTATATTGAACATAATTCAAATATTCAGCTCAGGACAATATTGTAAGGGATTGGCAGAGGCACACCACAACACAGAAAGTACAAGAGAATCAAAATGGCATTGTAAATATGTACATGTAAATATTTACCATCCCTCTTCAATGTAAATAAAGTTACTCCTGCCCTCCCCACCTCCCTACTGTAAATACACCCTAGGTTAGTTTAGGTTAAGATAAATAATAAATGTACGTAATAAGTACATAGTGAAACTGAGTAAATGTAAAACATAGGTACAGGTATGAAATAAGTACCTAAAAACATGTCCCCAAACAACCACCATAAAACTGTTTCTCGTGGTCCTGAGAGAGAGAGCAGCGTATGAGTTTTATAAACCACCCCTAATTGTAAGAACATCTATCAACTGTAAATATATGTAAACTTCTTCTGAAAGGCCCCCCTCTGTAAGGCCACAGGAAATATTCTGAATAAACAATCTTGAATCTTGGTATTTCAGTCGTGCCAGAACCTTGTCCTAGAAGACTCAGACCGCGCCACTGAATATGTCCTCCGCAGGTGGGGACGAAACGTTTGACACCTTAGCTCAAACAGACCACGGCTTCCAAGCCCGGAAGAAACTTTTAGATTTACTTCCGACTACTCATCCATTCAGTAGTTCTGATGCCAATATCAGCAATAGGTGAGTTTTCCTTCCTCCTTCAGGAAGGCGTTTGCATATCTTAATTTGACAATTTTTTTGTAATAGCCTAATAATCACCAGTTGTACAGGACTCCACAGTTAAATATTCCATTTAAGCATTTCTCTTTCTAAAATTGCAAGGTTTAAAATAGCTATATAATTTTTACATTCCTTTTTTCCTTTCAGTGTGGACCATCGGTACAATTGTTAAAATTAAAGTTCAGGAGAAGTGCTCTAGCTCCATATTTTCCAGTTATTACACTGAGTGCGTCGCAGGATGTGATACTTGTTTCATGGATTGTCTGAATGTACATCTAAATGTTGTAATATGCTACAAGTAAATTCATTAAATAGATGAACAATGTAAATGATCGCCGGTGAAAGGAAGCCATGTGACGCACTAGGCCGATATAATAGCGTCGCTTCAAATGATCATTGGTATGCTGAACAAAGATCTGCAAGGTGCGCAGTTGGTGATTTCAAAACTAAACACGGAGAATGAAGATTTGAAACTGCAATTAACCACACTGCAGGAGAGACGGAGCTTCGTAAACGTAGTTCAACGTAAAGCAAACGGAAGGCAATCCGAAAATCACGGACAACACGTGCTAGCGAGCAATGTAACCAATTCGCAACTTCAGCTTCAGAATAGGTTCGAAGTTCTAGCAAGTGCAAGCAATCTATCAACCGTGTCAAATACAGAAGGAAACGGAAATATTTACAGTGTTATAAAAGTGATCACCCAAACAACGGGCTAAGTGATGTCGGAAAAAGTATGCAAAAAGTGACGGTGATTGGTGACTCACTACTATTGAAGTTCTCAGGTGAACGCTGCAGGCAGAGAGGCTCCAATGTACACTGCTTTCCGGGGATTAAAGTTAGTGAACTAAAAAATAAAGCAGAACAGCTAGTAACAAACGATAAACCAGATGTGGTACTGATACACGCTGGGTCTAATGGCCTAAATAGAGGGGTGTATACAGAGGACATAATGGGAGACACAATGGATCTTGTGAGCGCTATAAAGGGGGTAGTTCCTAACGCAAAGATCGTGATCAGTGGAGTGCCACGCAGACACGATGTCACCCAAAAGAAAATAATTAGAATACTTGTTATGCAATGTAAGGAATTTCCTGCTGGTAGATGGCAATTTTTGGTTAGACTATAGTGATTATGCTAAAGATGGTGTGCATCTTAACCGCAAAGGGTCCTCAAGATTCGGCGAATTACTATGCAAGACAGTCTGCTCTGTGCTGAGGGGAAGCCAACTAAGGATGAGGTGGATGGGAGTAAACTTTGTAAAATGAACTGTAAGCTCCACAACTCAAAAACTATGGTAAACAGCAATACACCAAGAGAACACAATGGTACTATAAATAACTATGCATTTGGAATAATGCATCAAAATATACAAAGTATTTTTAATAAATTATTAGAAGTCAAAATATTTTTAAATAATAACAAAAACATCCAGGTATACTGCTTTACTGAGCATTGGATCAAAAGTAATTATTTAAAGTTACACCGGGTCATTTTTTCCCACTATATTATTGCTGATATATACTGCCGTGAAAACTATATATTCCTTGGGGAAGCATGATTCTTGTTAAAAAGGGTATTAACTATAAGAGAGATGCAAAACGGCAAATCTAAATGTGGAAAAAGAGCTTGAGCACAGTCATTGAAATTAATGATCAAAAGTTATTTATTGTATGTATATCGTCCCCCTGACAGGTAATCACTCTTTAAGTTTCTTGAACAACTAGAATCAGTAATCAAATCATTAAAATGACATACCAAAAGAATTGTAATTATAGGTGATTTCAATATAGATTTTCTGAGAGACAATCCTCCCTTACAAAAACTGAAACATTTACTATCTTATAATATGGAAAACTTTGTTCAAAAATCCACAAGAGTTACCAGCTTCTCAAGCACATCAATTGATGTTATGATACTTGATCTAACAACCAAAGAGTCCACTCTGATGAATGTTAACACTGGCTTCTCAGATCATAATGCCATAATCTTAACCTTAACAGACACATTACAAAACAATGGTATGAGTATGCCTAAAACAATATACAAAAGGTTCTTCCCCAAGGATACCATACATTACTTTAATTTTCTACTGGAAAAGGAAGATTGGAAAGATATCTATGGCAAAGTAACTGTAGACCTTAAATCCTCTAAGTTTATGACCACATTCATGCACCACTATAACCCAACCGCCACGTTTAACAACAGTTTGTCAACAGGCTGAAGATGGGAAGGATCGCTCCCGAAACATATGTCCAAATTTTATGTAAGTGAATGGAGTTAGTGTGAAAAAAACTGTATTACATTGTTTATAAGAGAGATAAGTTACATCTACAAGTAATAAATAATAAGGAAATTCATTTGTTCCTGGTTAAGATGATTTTACCAGACAACCCTACCACACCCAGAATCTATGGACTATCGAAAATACACAAACCTGGTAATAAAATAAGACCTATAGTAAATACAATATATTCACTCACATATAATTTATCCAATTACTTGTTAAATCAATTCAACAGGTTCCTGAAATACAAAAGCCAAAGCATGAAAAACTCAACAGAATTAACAGAAAAAACTAAACTTATGACACTTACTAGTATCTTATGATATGATTTCTATGTTCCCTATCATCCCCAAAGAGTAACTAATAAATGTCTTAAAAAAATGGCTAACCTCAATCAAGTTACCTGGAAAAATCGTAGAACAATATCTGAACCACACCAAAATTTGCATCAATCAAACCTACTTCACATTCAGAAGCAAGATATATACATAAAAGAAGGGTTTAGCAATGGGTAATCTGCTCTCACCATTTTTAGCAGACATATACACGAGTTTCCTGGAAACAAAATTTGTACAAGCTTTCCCACATATATACAAAAGTTGGTATCGTTATGATGATTATGTCTCTTCAATAGTAGATGAAAAATGAAAAGATGATGCAATAAAACTACTAAACCTACAAGACAGCAACATAAAATTCACAATGGAAATGCAGAACAACAAGGTTTTCCCTTTTCTGGATATAAAAATTATAAAAAATTATAACATACCGGAATTTGGCATATTCAGGAAAGATACCCACATGGATAATCATATAAAAAGCAACAGCCACAATCCAAAACAACATAAATTAACTATAATCAATAGCCTCACATTCAGATTAACAAATCTACCAGTAAATGAGACAGAATACAATTTGGAGTACCAAAAAATCATGGATATGGCACAGAAAAATGGTTACACAACTGATCTGGTCAAGAAAAAGATAGAAAAATTCAAAAAACGAAAACATATAAAAGAAATCACCACACCGAAAGGTTACAAAGGAGAGCAGATATATAAAAAATTTACATTCCATCCATAGGCACACCAAAAATTTCAAAAGATTTTTAAAGAGGCCAACATTATTTTGGCTCCAGTGAATAAATGCAATTTGAAAAACCTCCTAAAACCAACACAAAGGACAAAATCCTGCCAGGAAAACAATCAAGCATTTACGAAATCAGTTGCAAAGACTGCAATAATAAATAAATAGGTAACACAAAAAGGAACATTACTGTATGGTTAAGGAACACATGAGAAGTGTAAAATATAAACATACAGAAAAATCAGCAGTAGCATACCATTTCTGGCAAAAAAAAAAAAATCATGAGTTCCAAAATGAACCAACACTCTTAAAACCTCTTCAAAAACCCATAGAATTATTGGAGTAGGAAAATATATTCTTGAACGAAAACAAAGAAAATTTAGTTAGTTTTGATCTTCCAAACAACAGCAACCTAATCAAAAAGTTTATAAAATCCAAAGAGCGACATCTTAATACCATGCTGGAAAGCTGACAGTGGGACCATGCTGACGATGAAGGAAATTTGCCTATGAAACATGTCCAAGTAAGTGGAATAAAATTAGTGAAATTTGAGTAACTTCCTCATTAATAATGTGTTATATAAACAAACTTTATTCATGATACTGAAGTCACCCATGCCAGAGAGATACCAAACAAAGAAATGGTTTACCACCCAACCCTAAAGAGTAGTGCAACCATGCTGAGGGGGTTATGGCACAGGGCTAATGTGTCTCAATCAGAGCCTCTGGACCTGGCAATTTCCAGAGTATAACCCTCGCCCAGGTATGCAGGGCTCTGCCTGGGTGAACCTCATCAATCCCAGCTTCTCATGGTAGCAAATGGAAGCCACTAAAAACATTTAAAACCTATTTCTGTGTATATATTCATGAGCCCTCAGCAATAGTAACCACTTCCCTTTTGGAGCAAACTTCAGGCATAGAACTGGGTAGCATCTCTTCTGTGGGTGACGTGAATCTTGGTCAAGGAAAAAGAATCTAAGAGTCTTACTCCAGGTCTTGGAAATAAATGGACAAGCTTAAGGTTCAACAAAAAATCCATAAAAGCAAAACTTATGGGATACAAAGAAATTCTGACCTAAACTTAAAACTCCAAAACTACAAGAGAGACCCTACAGGATGGGACACCTAAGACAGGCACTAAATGTAGCCCTCCTGATGGGTCTACTCCCTCTCCATCTGGAGTTATCAAAAAGAACAATAGAGGAAAATGCTTCCACCCAAACCCAAACCAAAGAAACTTATAAGGAATCACTAACCAGCTTCAAGGTAGCAGTGATCCATCACAACTTTTCTGACAATAAACTCTCAAAGAACCAAATTGATAAACTCCAAGTAATTGTAGAGGCATTTAAGACCCTTGAATGTGGGAGCTTTCCACAATTTACTGGAGCCTATTGGGAGAGAGCTGCTCTCACTCTTATCTTGTGCTAATCTCACCAGAGTGGAAAATGAAAAAGATCCCTCAATTGGGGCCATGAGAAGATATCAAACTTGCCATAGCACCCAGAGCGGAAACAGTACAAACAACTTTGGTGCATTTAAGACACCAAAGATGCTCAGGAAAACTGATCCTAAAAATATCATTAAGATGCTTAAGGATCAGAATAAAACCCTAAGTTTAGCAGACTGGAAAGCCATTAGTTCCAAATCTGATACGTCAGGACAGACACTTGTCTGTTTGGTAGACGAGGAAATTACAAAGGCCATAAAAAATCTGGGAAAGAGAGCCTTTATGGGCCTTGAAGAATCAATGTAATAATTCTAGCCAAGGATGTTTCTAAAGGTCCTCCAGATCAACCTTCAAAAATGAAGAAATTGACCTAGCCCTGATCCAAGAACCCTGGATTAGCAAGGGATGATTTATAGACCTGGGTGAATGTTAGAGTAAGATGATACATTGCAGCAAGGGTAATCGTATTCTTTTTCGCAACAGAATTCAATACTTACCTCTTCTCTTCTAGAATTCTGTTCTAGTGACATTACCATGGTGAAAATTGACTGCAATATAAGTGGAGGAAAGAAAGACCGTTTACTGATATCTGTCCATCTCTCCTATGAATGGCAGTAATCGACCTGCTAGAATAGTTGCTCATATGCTCTACTCAAAGAGGTTGGGTGTAATGCCAACTCTGACCATAAAATCTGGGGCAGCAAAGCCATTAATAAAAGGGATGAATACCTTTCAGATTCTCTGCTCTTCAGCAATCTATACATTTAATATTGGTAACAAGCCTACATTTGCTAATTGTATAAGGCAGGAAGAAATAGACATAACTTTTAGTACTGAGTATTTCAATATTCAGATTACCAGCTGCAGGGTCTTGAATGAATCTGACTTTTGGATAACAGCTGTATAGAGTACTAATCTCTATATAAATCCCAGATGAACCTGATGAGAGCCATATATGCAAGATTTGGTAGAAGTGGGTAGATCGATATAGATCTTTTGGTGATATTGACAAGGCCACCTATTCCATTCAGGAGGTTAGGCTGGCAGTTATTACGATAAATGCCCCATGCAATCACAGACAAAATCCAAGAAAGTCACATGGTAAACAAAAGAGAGGCAAAGTAAGACATCTCTTTAACAAGGCAAAAGAACTGGAGACTACAGGGAATACCAGCAGCCCTCACAGTATATAATAAAAGCGTAAATAAGGTCAAAAGATCTTCTTAGCCTTCTGCCAAGAAATATATAGTTTGTCAGAGGTAGCCAGTTACGTAAAGCATTGGCCCATTGTCTTATAAACTGTGCAGGAAAAATATGTAAGCCCATGGAAGGTTTTACATGCTGGACTGAAGAAACATTGAGGCACACTTCCTCAGGTGCTTATTTGATGACAATACCTATGAATCTATAGACCACTGCTAAAATTCTAGACCAAGAGCATCACAAAAGAACTGGGAATTTGCATGTCAAGTTGTTACAGTACAAAGTGTTAAATTGGCAATTAATAAATTTAACCCATATAAGCTTCCAGGTGGAAATGGTATCTTTCCTGCAGAAAAGACCTGACACACTTTACATACATCTTCCTCTGCAACTTCTTTCAGGCCAATATAGCCTTTAGCTATATTCCTCAGACTGGAAATCTACCAGAGTAATATTTATTACTAAGAGCAGTGGTAATAATTACACTGAAGCTAAGGCTTAATGACCATTAGTTTTGCATCTTTCCTTTTAAATACTTATCGAAAGATATATTCAAAGATGGGTATTGTCAGCTACTCCCTTCCATCAAAATCAATGTATCTACCAACCATCAAGTACTGATTACTGCCCTACACTGTCTTGTCAGCAGACTGGAGGACTCTATAATTAGGAAAGAAATAGCTCTTGGGGCCCTCCTAAAACAGATTCCAGACCTAAGGAGAATAATCCAGGTTTCAACAGTTTAATTATTGGAATTGTTATAAAATCAATCAATTGTAAAGACTGCAATATAAAATATATAGGCAAAATGAAAATAAACATTACCCTGTGGTTTAAGGCACATGTGAGAAATATAAACTCATAGAAAAGTCACTGATAACATATCATTTCTGGAAAAAAAAACAAACATGAATTCCAAAATGAACTTATCTTAATAGTTCTTTAAAAACCCATAGAACTAACAGTATGAGAAAATATATTCATAAACAAAAACAAGGATGGTTAATTTTGATATTCCAAACAACAGTAACCTCAGCACTAAATTCATAAAATCTACAGAGCCCATCTTAATATCATGTTGGAAAGCTGACAGTGGAACGATGCTGATGATGAACGCAACAGTTTTCAAAACATGTCCAAATAAGTAGAACAAAATTAGTTTTTTTTTTTTTTTTTGAGTAGTGTTTAACGCCCGTTTTCACTACTGAGGCACCACAGGCGGTGGACACTGATGATACATGAGATGAAATGATACATTGAGAAAGGATATTTTTTTTTTTTAAGGAAGGAAGCGTTCCAGGCCTAAGTTTAGGTACCTCCCCGGCATTTGCCAGGTATGAAGACTGAGGAAAACCTGGAAAAAAACCCAGTCAGGGAGGACGGTCCTGGCGGGATTCGAACCGCAGACCTCCCGCTCACGAGTCCGTGCCTTAACGACCTCGGCCACCCGTGGCGGTAACAAAATTAGTGAAATTTAAGTGATTTCTTTATAAAATGTTGCAATATTACACTACATTTACTGTGAAAATTCCTGCAATTAAAACTACTTTTATCATTTTAATTTCTTTTCTGTTCTCTTATTTCCTGTATGCTCATCCTCTTTTTCTGATTCTGAATCTGTGGTGGGTTGATACTTCTACATTGCTGTCATTAAGAATATTTAATAGTGGATTCATAGCACCTTGCTCATTGAGCAGTATAAAATACAAATATTAAAAGTTATTCAGCAGTAGATACCTAACCTCAAATTTACTAACATTTCATTGGTGCACACCAGAGTAATAACATAACATTTATTGCCTTATCATGTAATTTATCAATTCTGGTTGCAAGAAAGTGTCACAGCTTAATTCAGCAGAGTAACAACGCCAGCTGGTTAGCTGATGACAAAAAGCCATTCCTTCTGTTGACCCTTTCCATTTGCCTTGAAACAATAGTAATTGGAATTGAAATGCTAATATTGGCATGATAACCTCAGGTCAGTAAACTCTAAAACCCAAGGTGCTTGTATACTAAGGAGCTTGAAAGTAAATATAGTCTGTATTTACAATGCAAAAGAATATTGTAAAAATTATATTATTTCATTGCAAAAAAAAAAAAAAAAAAAAAAAAAAAGTATATATATAATCTACTTGTCCATTAAGTGAATAATAGAATCTCAGCTTCAACTTTTATTTTATTCTAACTTTTACTAATTTGTTATACTGCTCTTAGTGCACACTAAATGGCTTGGTTTCCCTCTTGAGTGGCATATATGTCCCCATGTCACTGTATTTATCTGATGCTCAGAGAATACATTAACATTTATGATTGGAGCTAAAAAACATAAAGGCTTGTATGTTTTCCATAACTGGCTTCAGTAGTTAAGCAAATTGGGCTTATAATTTATTTGAATGCTATGTTCCTGGGTTAAAATGTGCACTGATAATTTATAATTATAATTACAGGACAGACCAGGAAGCCAAAGGAAGACACTTCAGATTCTGCAAGGAAGAAAAGAAAATGTAGAATTTGTAGGCAAGAAGGTAATGCTGGGGCATAGATATGAGGATCATGCTAAAAGTTTTGAGAATGAACAAGTGAGCTGTAGGTTGAAGCAGATAGCAACTTGTGCAAGTCTGAGTGAGCTGCTACAATGTGTGGTGCTGTACCAGATTCTGGGATGGATTTCAAGCAACACCATTTCTGAGCTATGATTTTCTGTGTCTTTTAAGTCAGTTTAGGGGAGAGAGAATGCTTTGAAAACTTGCATTGTGCATCTTTACCCTTTGCAATCTTATATTTATTGATGGTTTGCAGATTTTAGGAGAGAAAGGAATTCCCTTGAAGATGAAGACCATACATGGTAGCCAGTTACAGCAATAGCCAACAAAAATGTGGTGAAAACAGAATGCATGTTGAGGGAAGATTATTGTTGCACATATTATCAGATTAAAAAAATTCTAAATATTGGGTCGGCAGCAGTGTAAACATTCCCCAAAGAAAAACTTCATGTCAGGAAGCTCTGCAATCATTGGATCCCCCACCACCTCACAATTGATCAGAAAAATACATGTGTATTGGTGGAAGGAAATGATAGAAAAATTTGATGGAAGAAGTTCAAAATACATATTTAACATCATAATAAATGACGAAAACTGAATATACCAGCATGATCCAGAAACCAATTTACAAGTTACAAAAGTGAGGTGAGCAAGATGATCCTGTTCCTTTTTCTCAGCTAGTGGCCATATTGCGATAAAAGATTGTCACTGCCAGATGGTACATCATAAAATGCCTGCCTGAAGTCTTCAATGGACTGAGAAGGAAGTGTCCCAAGACTAGTCTGCATGGTATCTTGTTGTGTTTTGACAATGCCTCTGCCCATACTGCACTAGAAGTAATGTAATTTTTGTAGGAGTCAGGATTCCAATATTTATCCCATCCTCCATACAGTCCAGATCTGGCTCCATGTGAATTTTCTATTCCCCAAAATAAAAGATAAAGGTGGCCAATGATTTGAATCACCTGAAGCCACTATTACTGCATAGGAAAAATATATTTGCATAACCAAAGAGACATGCCCTTCAGCATTTACAAAATGGTTTGAACAAATGAATGCAGTAGAGATGTTTTTAAAAGATGCATTGATCAGATTTAAATTTCAAAAATTTTATAACATTCATTCTCCAAACTTTAGGAGTGACCCTCAAACTCCTCAGATACTGAGTCTTTTTCTGAAACTATCATTGTTTCTTCTTATAATACATTTATTTTTGTTGCAGGTCATACAAGAAAGAACTGTCCCTTGGGTAGTTCTTAGCAAATTGCAAATTGTTCAATGAAGCACTGGTTTTTTTTTTAATAAACTTTTGTAACAGATGACAAATTAGTTTTGTTATTGTTATTATTTCCCATGCACTGTAAGCTTTAATTTTATATTTTATGTATATTATAATGAATACTTTCTTCAGGATTTTTTCTATCTAAATGCATTAGGCCGCACACTTGTTCCTTGCACATGCATTGGGGACAAAAGATGACTTATGGACACAAATTCAAGAAGTGTGGGATGTTGTAGCCTCTCATCTGCACTAGTGTAGAAATCTGATATCATCTATGCCCCAAAGATTGAGGCAGTTATACATGCTGAGGGTTCAAATACCTGATATTAATTTGCATTTATTTCTATGCGTTTTCAATTTAGAAGACAAATGTTTCTGTTCATGCATTTATTTAGTTATTTGTAAAGAATGCAAGTTAAAAATAAAATGATACGTTAAAGTATAATATGATAATAGGGCAACATAATGCTCTACATATATACTTATAAAACCAATAAAAAAAATATTGTGTGGGACTTGAACCCAGGGGCTTATGCAGAAGAGTAATGCTCTGCCACTGCTACTCTACCCTATGTTCTCTTTCCAGATGCTTATGATTGTGATTGTGGCCATTACATTTACAGGTAAAGCGCCCACTCAGAGTGCAGCATCACATGAAGAGACAACATAGCAATATTCATTTTACTAATGGAGAAGAAAGTTTAACATTCCTGGATGTTCTTGTAACCAGAAATGATGGGTTCCATCTAGATAAATCAACCCAGATATGTACATAAGACCTCAAATCATTATTCATGGTATTATCAAAATGCATGCAAAAGAGATCTGTGAACTTCAACATTTGAAAGAATTAAAACATCTTAACAGGTCCTCCTATGCATTAACAAACATAGTAAGAAAGAAAATAGCAAGTTTATCATCCCAGATGCCTTACACCTAAGATTCAATAAGGAAACCACTGATAGCCAAGATCTTCCTTCTATATGGCAGCAGAGCACCGATTTGGCAGATTATTGGAATGCCATAAAAACAATTTTTGAGATGCACTAAAGATAGCTGGTCTTCACATTTCACAGCAGATGTCTACAGTTTTGGACTGGCGTACACAGAAACCATATCAAGTGCAGCATAGCCATCTAGGTTAAAGGGAAAAATTGGCCTGTTATGACACTGTTGGCATCTTTCAATCAATATCTTATTACTATGCTGGACTAAAACAAGAAGTCACTGAGATATTTAAAAATAATTTCTATTGCAAGGAGGAGGCGGAACAAATCAATAAAATTTGGATTCTGGCACTAAAGAGGGTTAAGCCCCATATGACACAGATTAGTTATTGTATAACCAGGAACAGAGATAACCTCCAAGAACAATTCAATCTATGATCTCAGCCCCTCCAGACAGACCAATAAATGCGGAACTCTGCCTACCCACCAGAGTGGAGAGAGGTAAATTCAGAGCAAATTTAACTGAGCTTCAGTTGAGCTCTGGGGTTGTAGACTTCATGAAAATGCTGGATGCAGTTCTCAGTTGCTTCAACATCAAGAACATACCATAGCCTAAAACTTCAGATATAAATTTTATAAAGCACTTGCCATATAATTATTTGTTTAAATGTAAATTTGAATGCTGGGAATGTTCACAGTAAAATATAACAATAATTAAACAATTTTGATAACAAATTACAACTTTCACTAATTTTTACCAACTTAATTGGACATGTAGATATAGAGAGACATCTGCAAACTGGCATTAAATTTATTCTCATTGTAAAGGCTTTCCAAACATATCTTCCAAGTAACTTGATAATATTACTGAAATTTTAGCTATTCCATATCAAAATTAATTGTTTGTATTTTATTCATCATGGGCCTATGTTTCATAGCTACTAAAGAGTGGAGACACTACACATTTTTTATTTGTAAAATCCAATTCAAAAGAGCATCATATACTCTTGATATTGATACTTTCTTTGAATTTATTATATGCAGGCTGTTATTGCTTCCTAGCTTAGCTTAATACACTGCAAGTGTTTTAATTTTGTGTAGCAGTGTTCTGCTTTTTTTTTTGTCATTATAGCACTCCTGTGCAATTGGTTTCCTCATTTGCAAGATGTTGACAACCACATACAAATCCATGCAAAGTCTGAAAATAGCACCTGGCAATTAATGAATGGGGCAAAGGGAAATAGTTTTATATACCCTGTGACAGTAATACATGTCTTATATTAGGAATTTGTGGCTGGAATTGATGATAATTATCAATTGAGTTACATAGACATACAAGTCTTTAGAAGCAATTCAACCACGTGGTTAACATATACATTGTTTATATATATACCACTCCATTGTCAACAGCTTTGTAAGTACATTTAATTGAGTTACATAGACATACAAGTCTTTAGAAGCAATTCAACCACGTGGTTAACATATACGTTGTTTATATATATACCACTCCATTGTCAACAGCTTCATAAGTACATTTAATAATTATCAATATTTAAGGTTGAGCCCTGTTCCAAGTCCTGATGGGTCATATGAATCATTTGATTTTAGCTGGTCAGCAAATTGGTTCAAAGATGATAATGGGTAATCTTATTTTGATTTAAAGTAAAACACGAACACTGTGTTTGTGAAACTTAAAAGAGAATTTTAATGTGATGACATGATTTTTAGTGTTTTACATTAAATCAAAATAAGATTAACAAAAGTTTCACTATGTGGATTCCGAAATTCCGTAAACATATGATAATGGGTATTTAATTTTGCTTTACTAGGTAATTTTATCTCTTCACGGGCAGTGCAAAAGGAAAATTGCCAACAGATATTCAGTTTTTTATTAAAATTTAGAATACATATTTTTTTTGCTTAATTATGTTAAACTTTTTATGAAATATGCTTATATTAGATGTTGATGAACAATAATAAAATATTTTCAAGTAAAACAGCAGTAACTAGTAAGTCGGCTGTTATATATTTTTGAACATTCACATCCTCACAACAGAAGCTAAATTGTTGAAATCTGTAGGATATCCAAAAGACTTATCAATTTGGGAAATGATATTCATTCTGGGAAATAAAGATCAAGTGAAGAACTTCAAAATCCCTTTAATGAACAACTTGGGCCAACTCATATTGTCATCAGATGTCTCTAGATCATGCACCAACACTAGTCTTTCTCCAGCTGATGATATGAGCAAGGGCTCTCGATATATGTTCTGAATTTAAATACAGAGTGAAGTATGTCACTAGTTACTAACATTTTACTTCAGGTTACTACTTCTAAGTATTTTACTAATAAGAATGAAATATATATAAACAATGTAATATAGTTTTTTTTTCCACACTAACTCCATTCACTTACATAAAAATCTGGACATATGTTTTGGGAGTGATCCCTCCAATCTTCAGCCTGTAGATAAACTGTTGTTATACGTGACAGTTGGGTCTCTTGATGTTCTTGTGGTGGCATCTGTTGGTTCTATTAGGAATTTGCTGAGTTCATCCATCTGAGGGAAATCGAAATTCATCAAATTTTCCTTATTTTTTGTAATGAAAATGTTTTCCCAAGTGGAAAGTTCTATTGCATTATGAAGTTGTTTAAGTAGTTTTATCTCTGATTTAATTTCATGATTTTTATTCCAAAAGTGCCCTGCTATTGCTGATTTATCAATTTGTTTTAAGCAAATATTTCTAAAATGTTCTTTTTTCCGGATTCCCAAATTCCTCTTCGTTTTTCCAATGTATTTTTTATCGCACTTTGCACATTTTATTTTTGTAAATACCTGACTTTTGTTCTATTGGCATGTAGTCCTTTACTCTGCAACCTAATAAGTTCTTTATATTAAAATTGTTCTTTGGGGCTAACATAATTCCTTGTTCTTTGAATATCTTTTTGAACTTATTGTGGTAAATTGGGTGGTATGTGAAACGTTTGAATTTGTACTTTTCTTTTGCACTTTTAAGAGTGGAAACATCTCTTATTATTTTTTGTTTTTTGGTTTTATTGATGATTTTTATTACTGTGTCTTTGTTGTATCCATTAGTTTCTGCTATCTTTATGATTTGTTGGTATTCCAATTTGTACTCTGTTTCTGTGAGTGGGATGTTAACTAATCTGTGTGCTAAACTATAAAACTGCATATTTATGTGGAATGGGGTTAAAACTGTCATTTTTATGTAATTTTCTGTGTGAGTATCCTTTCTATGAATTCCAAATGTAAGATAGTTTTCATTTCTTATGATTTTCACATGTAGGAAGGGGAGATATCCACTTCTTTCTTCTTCTATGGTGAAATTTATAGATTTATGCTGCAAATTCAGAAGTTTTGGTGCATTTGTTGTATGTTTTTTTGGAATTATTGCAAATATGTCATCCACATACCTATACCATGTTTTGAAGATTAGAGGGAAGGCTTTGGTGATATGCATTTCAAACGAACTCATAAAAAAATCTGCTAGAAATGGAGATAATAGGTTTACCATAGCTAGTCCCGAGATTTGTTGGTAATATTTTTTATTGAAAATGAAGTAATTTTGTTTGATGCAAATGTTCATAAATTTTATCAAGTCTTCAATTTCTTGTGCTTGTAGATCTAAGGATTTTAACCAATTCTTTAACATTCACATAAGTGTATTCTTTGGTATGCTTGGGAATAAGGCTTTAACATCAAATGATACCATTATATTTTCTGCTGTAATTTAGCAATTTTTCTACCAAATCCTGTGAATTTTTGACACTCAAACTTTGGTATTTTTTTAAAGATTTGAAAATGTCGGTTAATTTTTTTGCTAACAAGTATGTTGATGAATTGATATTATTGATTATCGGTCAATTTACCATAATAAGTTCAAAAATATATTCAAAGAACAAGGAATTATGTTAGTCCCAAAGAACAATTTTAATATAAAGAACTTATTAGGTTGCAGAGTAAAGGACTACATGCCAACAGAACAAAAGTCAGGTATTTACAAAATAAAATGTGTAAAGTACAATAAAAAATACATTGGAAAAATGAAGAGGAATTTGGGAATCCGGAAAAAAGAACATTTTAGAAATATTTGCTTAAAATAAATTGATAAATCAGCAATAGCAGCGCACTTTTGGAATAAAAATCATGAAATTAAACCAGAGGTAAAACTACTGAAACAACTTCATAATGCAATAGAACTTTCCACTTGGGAAAACATTTTCATTACAAAAAATAAGAAAAATTTGATGAATTTCAATTTCCCTCCAATGGATGAACTCAGCAAATTCCTAATAGAACCAAAACATGCCACCACAAGAACATCAAGAGACCCAACCGTCACGTATAACAACAGTTTATCTACAGGCTGAAGATGGGAGGGATCATTCCCTAAACATATATCCAGATTTTTATGTAAGTGAATGGAGTTAGTGTGGAAAAAAAACTGTATTACATTTCAAATTATTATTGAGGAAATCACTCAAATTTCACTAATTTAGTTCCACTTACTTGGACTTACTTGAAATTTGAGTGATTTCCTCAATAATAATTTGTTATGTTATACTATATTTCACTGTGAAAATTCCCGCAATTCAAAAACTGTATTACATTGTTTATATATATATATATATACCACTCCATTGTCAACAGCTTCGTTAAGTACATTTAATTGAAGAATGAAACATTTTTGCTCTGTTTAGAGAAGTTTTACACAAGTAATTTGAGACAGGGAACCCACGATCTATGGTTTCACATTTTCATGTTCAGACAAAAAAATTTCCAAATTTTATGCATGCCATTTACCAGCAATTTCCATTTGAAATGATACTATGATATTCATCACTGCAATAATATACCTTCATTTTTTATTACAATATTTATTTATTTATTTATTTATTGTCCTTCTGATCCTTAAGATCTACATTACTGCATAATTTCTATTGATTATGTACATATGCATAAATACAATCATATATTAAATGCATTATACAGAGTTATTATAAATGAATGAAGTGGTTTCACAAATTTATTGTAGGTATTTTATGTGACATATTATCACAAAACTTACACATATATAGAAAAACTGAAAAAGTTTTATTTTTTTGACATATTACAAATGTTACATGCATGCCCCCCTACTAATTCTGCAAATATCAAATCTATAATCAAATTCTTCTCATACTGGATAAAACATGTTTCTATAAATCTATTCAAAAGCATTGTTGATATAAGCTTACAATTCTGGTAGGTTTGCTGTCAAAGGAGGCATAAACACTGAATCTTTGACATAACCCCACACAAAAAATATTGTATGGGATTAGGTTGGGGAGCATGAACACCATGATAGGAATTGCTGATCATCACCCCCACCGAAACTAATCCATCAGTATCTCAGTTTCCTGTTTAAAAATTTGTGAAGTGCAAAGTGGGGTGGAGTACCATTCTGTTGGTACAGAAAATCCACACTCACATGTATGGGACTCATCATTAACAAACACTCCATGTAGCAAAATGGCTAGCCAATAGGTTCAGAGTACTGCCAAAATTTCAAAGATGGAGTATAAACAATTCATTTTAGTTAATGGAAAAAATTAAGGATATAAAATTACAGCCTTATGACACTTTAGCATTTTTCGACACAGAGTCCCCATTTCCAAGTGAATGGCTAAGAACAAGAGAAATTAATAATGTACACATGAAGGAATTGAAAACTTACTGAAATTTGCAAAGTCAATCATCTTTTTAATTCAAGGCAAATCCTTTAAACAATAATCAGGACTTACTATGGGCAACTTATCTCCAGCTCTAGCTAAATCTTCATGAGAAAATTTGAAACATAATCAACATAGCATTCTCATAAATAATTAAAATCTGATACATATATATTCATGATATATTTGCATAGTTAACAAAAAACATCAAATTTCAGAATGTACAAGATAAAAGTATAGCATTCAGATATGAAACACAATTAGATAATGTGCTACCATTTGTACATTAAAATAATAAATCTTCAAGGTAACTTAGAATTTGGAATCTACAGAAAAAACATGCATGCAATCATGTCAAAGCCGAAGAATTATACCAGATAACAAGAAAGATTACTCTGAAGAATACAAGAAAATAGAATAGCTATTAAAAGTGGATTATAAGTTATAAAAAATTTAGAAAAGAAGTAAACAGACCACTATTCAATAATTATTATTCTGCCACAGAGGCATTAGATAAATCTGAAGTGATTATGTGATATGTAGATATCCGTTCACACCTAAAAGATTCTGTTTGTATATATTTAGTAATTACTGATTAGCATTTAGTTGTTAACTGTTTTATTACTTTATTCTTATATATATTTCCTTGTATTTTTCATACCATTTCAATAAATTGAATATATAAATATATACACGAGTATTGTATTCTGCTTTTGAAGAAGAGCATGAGCTGTTTGAAATATAGCACAAATTGTGTGACTATATAAGTGTTTCATCTATTACTGTTTCTGTAGTTCTTGTTATTGTTGTAAGAGGTACTTTATTTTTCACGTTTTATCATCATCGTTATTATTATTTGAGTTACTTTATTTTTCACTTTTATTATATATATAGCAGAAGACAAGACATGTGTATATATTTATGTATTTAATTTATTGAAATGCTATGATAAATATAAGGAAATATATATATCCCAGGCCATTCTTAGGTGTGATCCCCCATAAATATAATTAATATATAATAATTTTTAATAAATTATAAATTGATCATAATTATTCTTTTTCAAATTCTTAAATAAAAAAAAATAAATAAAATAAGGTAGCCGCTGGCTAACACCTGCTATCCTTTACAAACCTCTTATCTTTGGTTCATCAGTAGTTTCTAAAAGCCAGTGGTTTATTTACCATTTCACAAAGTTCTTTTTTTTAAATTTTGGCATTTTGTGTAGGCTCTTGCCAGTCATATTCAAATTTACAAATACCTTCCTCATACAAAATGAGATTGCCTCTTAAAAGTAAACAAAAAGACTGAATCAGCTGGCGAGTCTCTTAAACTGCACTTACCATACCATACAGAAACAACCATTAACCACGTTTATGCTACATCTCTTCTCACAGTACACTTTTCACTTTACTTAAATAATTCTTAATAATTTAATAATTTAATTTAATTTAATAATAATAATTCTTAATAATTTATGCAATACATACTAAAATTTCAATTATAGCTCTTTTCTATTTAATTTGAATTATTCCTGATTTATAAGCTCCTTTCTCCAGAGTTCAGTGGTTTTACACATGATTTTACATAACGTCTTATCTTTACAGTTAATTACATGGGGTTTATACTGGTACATGATTTGTATGTTTTTATTTATATGACATATATTCTTCATAATGCTGACTGGTATTAAGTTCTTAACTAATTCTCTATACAGAATGTATTTTCATACATATTTATACTATTATAATCTATTTTATAAATATAGCATTTAATTTTGTGTCGGAACCAATACAGTGAAGTGACTATTATGTTCTTAATTATTTAGCGAGTCGATTTGACAATCTTATGCTCTACTTACTATTGAATCATGCAAAACTAGTTTCGCAGGATTTTGCTGCATCCTCAGTTGCAAGTCGACTGTCGGCTTCGTTGTTGGTTGGCTGGACCTGACTACACCCCCAAATACTAAACCTGATCCTGATAAAATCGTTGAATCCTCGCAAGCGGCAACCAATTAAGTTAAGTAAGCAAAGCAAAGTAATAATGTTGTAATAATAAATATCCTTAATTCATAAGAAAATCAAACCCATTAATTAGAGATATCCAAAAATCCAATGAAACTGTTCTCATGGGCGTATCAAACGATCACTCATGCATGACTTTCTCTCACTAACAAATTAGAAACACCGAGACAATGTGTAACAAAATGTAAACTTGGTCCTGTAAGGCTGCACAAGATACAGCCATAAAGGAATATTTAGCAATAAAAATAATCTGAATCTGAAGCGGCAACCATGATGAAAACCACGGCTGACCACCGATGTTAAGCAGCATCGGGCGCGACCGCCAAGAAATGTTACGTGCCGCTTGCACACCCGAAACACAAACCCTCTTCCTGATTCCATTTTAATTTTTCCTATGTTCATCGAGCAAGTAAAGTCGCGAGCGGCTAGGTACTGCTGACCAATGACACCCACCTGGGAGAAGTCCCAGGAGACCTGTACTGGCTTCTGGCGAGATAGATGGGGTGGTATCTCTATGGAGGTTGACCGATTTAGTATTCGAAAACAGTATCCTCAACGCTCAGCGCAATATCAACGAGCTTCTCCCGATCACGTTATGCGAAATACTCTATTTGTTGGAGGTGAATTTATATTATGTACAACAATGTTCTTCCACACACAGAGCATATGTTGAAGACGGGGGGGATTGTTCAATTCGACTTTCAAGTTCGCAACCCCGCCCTAAATCATGTTACTAATATGTCATTTGAGGGGAGAGCATAAGTCATTGTATCCCTATTTCATTATAAACATAATGCGGTTCAATTACACCGTGAGAACGTAATTTCGATACTAGTATTGGAGCTTTTATCTGCGGGCAACTGAATAAATGCATACTGATGAAAGTACGAACCAAATATTAATCTAAAACATTATAGTATTGTCATACGAGGGGAGAAACTCGTTCATTGGTGCTCATTTCAGCGTATAAATATGGACTATAATTATATTTCTATTGTAAGAAGGAAATTTCTCTGCCGACAACCCAAGCAATGAAGTATAGCAAAAAATGCTAACGAAACATCATTAATGTGCTGTTGTGTTCAGCTGAATGTTTATATATTTGTTTGGTTTTGTACTGGTATCATTTATACACCCCCAAGAAGTTTTCTATACATTTTTATCAAGTAAGTCACTGCTTTAATGTAGACTGCCGCCTTTGAGGTATATCGCTTTCATTTCTTCCTTTTTCAGCAAAATTTTTACAATAACACTGGATTCTTCTTTGTTCCCAAAATATACAAATCAGATTTTAATAGGGCAAGTGAGGTTAAAATACGGAAAAAAATCATGTAATCTGTTGTTAACAATAGTTACATTATTAATTCATTGTAAGATCACGTGGACTCACTGGAAACATAAAGAGGAAAATTTGCATTAATTAATGGACTGGCGCAAGCTTGTCTAAAAGTAAATAATCAGAAATACAATTTACATTACTAGTGAGGTTTAAAAATGCCACAAGATTTGGAATCCATAAAAAGTATCCATTATGGACTCACAATTTCACTGATAAATGGAGAAAATTTACAATTGAAATGCAAAGAGAAAGTAATAAATAAAAGGTAATTGTTCCTCCTGCCAGATATTGAACCATCTCACCAACAAAACTTTATTTAAAATCTCTGTTATTGGAGCCATACTGAGTAATTTACAATGGCCTATAGGTCACTTTACACAGTCAAAGAGCTCAAAATTGATAAATTGGCTATGGCCAAAAACATAACAGAGTAAGGGGAAGAGAACGACAGTACCAGCGATTATTATGGATTTTTTTTTAAACTTTTTTCATTATAAGTCTGTACATACTGTAGGCATTCTAAAATATTTTCCTTTAATGTGCTTAGAATAAGTTTTATTGAATATGTTAAACAAATCATAGTTTTAATTCATTCTCGTAACACATTTTCCTTCTCATTGAATGCATGCATTTATCCTTCTCTTGAGCAAATGCTCTAGTAAAACAGACATTGAAGGACTCTCCAAATGGGAGAATAAATGGGTAAACACAATTAAGGAGGTAGATGAGAGAAGTCTTTCCTGACAAAGAACCAAAATATGACAAGGATTACAAATTTAGCTGCCATGATAAGATGTGAAAAAATCGAGACTTATCTCTACTTACTTGCAATAATAAATGATCCTATATGTTCCTCCCTTCACACATCACCCACTAGACGTATGTTTCAGAGAGAGAAAGAATGAGAGATTGATTGATTTGATTTATTTACGGGCGCTTTTTAACATCTCCGGTCATCAGCGTCCCATTCAATTCAGGTCGTGAAACGGCCGAAAAATTTTGCTCAGAGGCTTCTTTCACGCTTGAGGTTTGAGGTTCTTTTTCGTGCCGTAAATGTACGACAGGGGAACCACGGCTTTACTTCCCTTCCGAAGGAAGTAATGTACACATATTTACAACTTTGAAGCTTGTTATTACACATTTTAAATGCTTGTTCCTTCACAAAAACATACTATGCATATGTTATGTTTTAGGTAAGAAGAAAAGTGAGAGCATTATGTCAAATACCAGGTTGTTGGTCATTAAAATCGCAGTAAACAGCTTGAAATACTGTTATAATCATATATAGCGATACTGATGAAAAATGTCCTGGAAGACCTTTGCCGTACCTTCTCAAATCTAACGCTGATGACCTGAGATGTTAAAGAGCGTCCATAAATAAATCAAATAAATCTTCTCAAATCTAAAGAAAAGCCAGAAAACATTCACAACTTCCTTGGTGCCATAAAGCTGTGAAATATTATTACTTTAAATAAATGGCAACAAAATAATATTCATGTTCTGAACTCTATAAAGGCACCAGTTTTAATTAGGAAGTCCTATTGCAGCACACTACTGAAAAGGGAAACGGAGATCTCCATAGGCAGATTCACAATGGATTTTTTCTAACAAAGCACAAATATAGAAAATAACTAGGTGTGCAACATTTCTTGGTCTAATAGGATGGTAACATACCCACCATATTTGTGCGAGGTCATCAAATTATAAGGATTAGACCTAAGCCCTAACAGACTGTATGAACAATTCTAATTCAAACTTGGCATTTACAGATGTCAGAGGAATCTCAAGTGCCACGTATGTGATAAAATATTCCTTGCACGTGATATAGCATACAATTTTATTTTTATAAAATAAATGTCAAACAAAGAGAAAGAGACAAACTGAACCAGGAAATACAAAGTAAAACACTACAGTTCCTAACATTACATAGCCATATACCATGAAAATAAGCAAAAATTCGTATATAAATACGATGTTAGTCTCCAGGAGAAGTTAATATAATGTATTTAAGTTTTTTATGTATTAGCATTCACTTAAACTTTTATGTAGACACATTTAGAGCTTTGAAGCTTGTATTAATATCTTTGTAAATGCTCGTTCTTTCACAAAACCATGTATGCATCTTAGGTAAGAAGAAAAGTAACAGATTATGCCAAAAACGTCAGCCTGCTGGTCGCAGCATTAAATACTGTTTATAACCGTTATAATAATAATTATATTAGGAAATAGCTCAGAAAAATAAATTCAGAACTTCATTAGAAAACAAAAGTTGTGAAACATTTTAAATTTACAAATAAATGACAAGAAAAAGAAAAGTAATATAGAGTTAAGTAGTACACGCGCACGCGTGTGTGTGTAACTTAACTCTCTAAAGGAGCACACTGTTTTAATTCAGAGAACTATTGCAAGATCAATTGCAGTACACTTCTGAAAATGGAGATATTCTTCATTGGTAAACTGACAATGGATTTCTTCTAGTTTATGTGTTACAAAAAAAAAAAAAAAAAAAAAAAAAAAAAGCCCAAGGGAGAGAAAATAACAAGAATTTGCGAGAAAATCTCAATAGATTGGTAACATGTCTGCCATTTTTGTACTTATTTGGAGATCCGCGTAAATTTGCACAGTATAAAACATTCAAATGTAGTTACACTTAACACCTACAGAGGTCATCTCAAGTATCATGTGTGTGATAACGTATTTCTTGAACATGAAAAGACAGGAAATATTGTCCAGGATCCACTTTTTTCAGGTATGGAGTTCTTTAACATTCTTTTTTTTAAATGTAGTTAATGGATAACTGCTTATGATGGTGCACAAGCTTATCAAGACAACTACAGATTTACTTCTTACAAATTCTGAAGATTTCCTTGCTTGTTATTCATTTTTGGTTTACATTTTAATTCTGATATTCATAACACTGTGAAGTCTACTTGTGTTATTGTAAAAGAGTACTAATATGTATTTCCTTTTAATTCAGTGTAGCATTTATGCAAAAGTTTTTCACTTTTATCAACTTAAAGCTTTAGTTTATCATACTACATCACAATAACCAAAAAATACCCTAAGTTTAATCCATTATTGATAGTATTTTATACAATGCGATGTTTTCTAACAAGTCTCCTGCAATACAGGCCAAATCAGAACTTCGAAGAAAAAAATTATATTATCCATGGGAAAAATAAATATTATACTGCCTAATACCTTATTATAAGGAGTTATAAATGAACAACAATTTGCAATGCTGCTAGTAAAGTATACATTTTTAAGACATTTTCTGACTTTATCTTTCTCATGGCAGTCTTATCAATTACGAGAGTGTATCAGAAAGTGAAGGCAAGAACATGTACCACATTTACAACTTAGTAAATGTATGCAAACAAATATATCACTCTAAGGACAACCAATCAGGACAATACGCACTTGGAGCATCATCCCACTAGCTTCTGCATTCTGGTAGAGAACACTAGAGATTACAAGAGATCCAATTGATGATAGAAAGGGCGACATTTGGGCTGTAGGTAGATGTTCCATAACCTTGAAACCCAAATAATTGATGTTTTTAGCAGTATGGCTGGCTTAATGTAAAGTTACAACAATGTGTATTTAATTGGCATTTGCTCCGAATTTCTGGTATGAGATTATTGTCGAGCAAATCACTTCTTGTAATGTTCATCGTTCATATCTTTTCCTTGCAGTTGATCTTTATAGTCCCAAAAAACTGTTAGCATTACAATTACTGCGAAAAATAAATCTTGAATTACTTCTTCGTTGGCATTTTCGGATCTACATACTTTATGTTTGGATTCAGACTCATAGTGACGAAATCCCGTTATCACTTGTGACTTTCTGCTTAGAATTCTGTGCCTTCATTGTCACAATTGTCTTGTATCCATTGTAAGTTCTCAACACATTAGTGCCCTTTTTTTTTTTTTTTTTTTTTTTTTTTTAAACCTAAGGTAAAGGATATAAGAGTAAAGCAAGAAAGGGGAGGGGAAGTTGAAGTGGGTTCAATCGGGAGCTAGAAAGCAAGGTGAATAGGTTCTCCATATTTGCATTCAAGGTTGATGGGTAAGACTGGCGTGCAATGCATGTCCAGTAGCTGGGAGACTAGTGACCTGGGTTCAGCTTGCACCCTTGGGAATTAGGAGTGGTAGTGGTGACAGATTAGGAGAGGATTCTTTAATCACCATTTATATTTGTAGTTTTGTTGATGCATCTGTTGTTTGCATTCCGGCGAGTCGAATTGTGTGACATCAATGTTGTTTTATCTTTTGCGTTATGTAGCATGTGCGGCAGGGCAGGAGCGTTGCTTGCTGCTAGGCTATATCTTGTAGTTTTGCCTGCGACACGCATTCCCTCACTAAGTGCGTCATTACAGCCCTCCTCTAAAAAGATGAGGCGGATCAACGGAGAGTCCCATGTGATGATTAGGTTCTTGTCATTCTGACTGCCGAGTGTTATGGAGAACATGTTGCTCAGTAGAGAACCGTGTGACTCCGGTGATTTCTGCGCTATAGGGACTGGATTTCTATGTGAGCTTGTTTTCTGAACTGGTGTGCTGGACTATGAAGGCGTAGGTCATTGGCTGCGGTTGTAAGGTGCGCCCGGCGAAATAAGGATTGAGATATTAGCAAGTAGCGGCGGAGTGGCCGAGTTTGCTCCGAGCGGGTTTGGTTTTTGGAGTGGGCTGGGAGCGGTGGTGTTCTTTTCACTGCTTATAGTACAAGCTTGCGATGCGACGACTGGTTTCCTCCGAGCCATGCTGCTTCTTGGAGGGGGTGGTCTCAAGATGGACCTCAGACGAAGTGTGCCTATTATCTGTGGTAAGATTTCTAGGCTCCCACTCGCAGGGGTTTATGGAAGTCCAACTTGTAATGATTTGGTTGGCAGAACGATGACTAATCTCCAAAGAACACACCACCTCATCGATGATGCTCGCCGGTTCGCAAGTATCATCTCTCGATTTTGCTGAATTTTCTCGGCAGTGGTGCAGGTTGACGGGCGTCCTGCTCTCTCCTTGTGCAACTACTTTTAAACTTTTACAATTTATAGCACAGCCCCGTATTGTGTTGAAACTTCCGATGAATTTCAACGTCTTGAAACACTTCTGGATCAAATAAATTGGATTACTGTTCTTTGTTCCTCCTTATGTACGCCGTCTCAGCAGCAAGAAAAATGACGCGATGAAAGTCAAGCTTCGATAATGTGAACATAATAGTACCAACTCCAAGCATGCATACAGATAGCCGTATGATAAATTTACAAATGTGTTATGATGACGTAGATGCAGTTTTTTTTTTTCTTTTCTTCCGGCACTTTCTATATTTCATCAGAGATTAGCCTACAATCTTCCAGTACTCTATTAATAAACCAAAAATATAATAAATTACATGCCAGATGTGGGCTATAAGGGATGGTTGTGGAAGACGTTCCAACTCACAATGCTGCACTGCCATAGTATGCGGACATGCATTGTCATGTTACAGCAATACACTTCTAGAATGTATTCCTCTTCTTTTGATGCAAATTGAAGGTTTCAGTTTTTCTTGTACCTAACCACAGTAAGTTTTATTGTACATTGTTTGCCCATGTCCCTGAAGTCATCAAATTAGGTTTCATGTTTTTAAAAAATATAACCTATTTGTCAGCATGCTTCCCTTTTAAATTATTAGCTGTAAATATTTCTACTCAATGCTCAGTTTCTTTCTGTCCTGTTTGCGACGGTGGACTTCAATTCTCTCTGAAACGCAAACATTTTCTCCGTACTTTTCCTCCATGCATTGTTGCTTGTGCAAATCATTTGGGAACACCGTGAACAAATTTTGAATTACTGCAACTAGTTTTCTTTATGGCAAGTCAAATCCATATCCGTTATCACATTCTAATGCTATCCTTTGGTCTTTTCTGGTCAAGGAAACGCCGTCAAATTGAGTTTTTTGAGTGATGTTGATAGTAACTTTATTAGACCTTTGTTGCAATTGCTCTTCTAATTCACAAATTTCTAATTATTCATAGGCTTATCGCTGATTAACAATACGTGAAGGATAATAACTATGTAACACATGGATGAGATTGCTCAGTACTTTCTATTTCTAAGCCGAAAGAGAGCGCACAATGGCACGTGCTTTTCGATGATGCAATCCAGTAATACCGTCCTCATGGCTAGCAAACCCATCAACGGCCGAGCGGTGGTTGTCTGCAGTGGAAATGCCCATTAATAACATTAACACATACTTCCTTCTGATTTGGTAACCGTGTAGTTTAAAAACTGTCTTTACCTTCTGGTTCACTCTCGTATTATTTCCCATCACATTCAATATTTACAAAAGCAGTCACAAATAATGACAACATTACTTCTATGTTCTTATTACTTTAATGGTTTGATTACTTGCATCCAAAGATGAGTCTAAAACATCTCATCAAGATACTCTCCCAGACTGTCCATTGTTAACACTTAAGGTTTGCTCTCCTGTGCAAAAACGGTTGGGATTATTGGATACTGATACTACAAGTGTTAACGGTGTGGTAACTTTCTCTACATAAATGGTTGGCCTTTTCAGTGTAGGACTTGGATTAGTGCCAGAGGAGTGTAGTTTCACACCCGTACGACGTGAAAGCACACACTTACAATATAGATACATATAAATGTTTCATGTCCGAGTACTCCCGTTTATTATGTGCTTTCATAATTTACCAGTGCACAGGTAAGACAAAAGCAAACGCTTGGTGGCTAAGTAACAGCTTGGAGGTGGAAGAAGATGGCGATGTTAACGACGTTAACGCGCGTACTATACAAAACAACCGTCAGATAGAGTCAGGTTTAGTTATGGAAGATAAGCATAATTCATGGACCTCCAATATTCCATACCTCTAAGCGTGTTTTGCTTGTGTCTTACCTGTTTACTTAAATGCTAAAATTCACAGAAGCGAAACAGCGCTCGCCCAGCTGCCCAAGCAGTGACTTGTTACTGCTTCAGTAAGTGCGAGTCTATGCTGAAAGCCAAACCCAATTCATCAAAAGGCAATTGTATAGTTGATTCCTTGCCACCATCTAATAAAACCGGCTAGCAGCTGTCTGAACGTTGAAATGGTGCTAAATTTGTATGAAATTCTCACGATACAACCTGAAGTGCTAACTGGACCGTATCTTAGATAATGTGTACTAAAATATGTTCAAACTGAGGTACTACATTAGCAACAGTTCTCTGTACATGACATGTTTAGCACTGGACACACAAAGCCACACACACTTTCGAAGAATTCTTGTAATATACACCATCCATAAACAATTGTACCTACTATTGTTCTAAAATTTCTACTATTATCATTTATGTGCAATTCATCTAATGCAGTTTTAGTGTAGCATATAATATTATTATAGTAGTAGCCTAAACTCGTCCAGGTTTATCAAAGAATAAGTTGTAACGTATCTGTGATCCACAACTCATTCTTTCTTCTTTGTACGTAAAATTTACTTTCAGTTTCAAGTTAAGATTTATAATTAAATGTTGAACAAGGGTTAGCCAACTTACCCAATATAAAGCATGATTTGCATAATCTGTTCTCTCACACTAGATCAAGTGTGTCAAACTCAGTTGGGCTGGGGTAATTTCCAGTCTCAAACTACCTCTAGCGGCCCAACCCGGTTTACACCTTTTCATTAATAGGGTCTCTCGAGCTACGAAACAATGCATTTAATAAGTCAATATAACATACAATTTGCGCGATTCAACACTAGATTTAAAATGCACATATGTGGCATTATCAATTTTCAAGTGATGCGCAAGCATTCGTTTAGGGAGCAGTGATGCTCATTTGGGCAATATACGGTGCTTTTCGCGGTAAATTACAAAATTTCTTTCAAAGAGCGTGAAGGGTCCCAAATAATACGATGGACACCTCGAATTTGACATTTCTTTATTTGATTTTGTTGTTAGTACAACTATTGTTTCTAAATTGCATAGCATCATATGAACAAAATATAAATCAACAAACCTAAACTAAACTATGTTATAGTCTACACATTATTACAGAAATGTTTCTTAGTGTTCCCTATATAATTTATATAATTGAAGAAAGGTTTTCTTTGTTTTGCATTTACCCTCCTCCTCATATAACTAAAATATGTTTCTTAGCTTTGCATTTATCCCATCCCCATATCATTCAAAAATGTTTCTTAGCGTTGCATTAACCCACTCCCCATATTATTGAAAGAATGTTTCTTAGTGTTTCATTTACCTCCTCCCCATTAACTTATACAATTTTACGCATATTAACGGGACGTTAACTTGAATGCTAAATTGTACAGGATAGGTCAAAACTATATTATACTTTTATAAAATTTAATGTAACGCAAGTAATAATAATCAGCATTTACGAAGATTCTTTAAAATACGTTCCAAATGTGCAATGTTTGCCCCATGTGTAACATGATACACATCAAGCCGGTAATCAAGTTCCTCCTAAGCTTTCCGTAGCTCTTCAACACCAATTCCTGCGTTCGCTTGTAGGCCAATCACCATATCTTCAAGTGGGTGACACAAAGACACGATCCACGATGAAACCACAAAGATAAAATTACACGGGATGATAATGTAACATGCAATGTAGCAGTTTTTGATCCATTTCTCTAGTTGAACGGCCATTTTCCGCGAAAAGTCAAAATCCTTATTAAATATGAGTTAACATAGTTAACATTCTCTTACTCCAGTTGCAGCACTTCAAGGTAGTTAACTTTTTTGCAGTGGCTTTCGCAAAAAACAAGATATCAGAAACCTTTTCATGAGCAAAGCCGCAGATTTGGAGAGAAATCACATTCATGTTTCTGAATGCGTAAGAATATTCAGTTCCACAAATCTTCACTATGTGTTAGTTTACAAGTCCTGATATGTGGAATGTTGGCTTCGCCTCCAGAAACCAACCTTTTACAGAACCATCTTCTGTCATTAGCCTGCGCATATTTAAACGCAAGAGATCTAACATACGTCATTCTTCAGATCTTGCAGAAGTTGTAGGCAGTAAAGCATTACTAATGTTTCCCCAGTACCCGTCACAAAGTTTTCTGTTTCTCAGCTTGCTCGGTAGGTGCATTTTTTAAATTCCTTGCATAACAAGCACTAACATGCTCCACTTCTTCGCAGTTGTTAATAACATTATTGTGGTAACCTACAGTTGGTTGGTCTGTCCCACATCTTTCCGGTATGGACAACCCAAAACACTTGTTCTTATGGGCATCAGGAAAATATGTCTTCTGTTCTCCACTTGTCATTTTGTTGAACTGTCTCTTATTGGACAAAATAGCGAACATGCAAAACCGGCAGGAGCGTTTAAAACTATGAAAGTATGCTTTCAAATTTTATATTTTCAAAAACATTTACTCACTTCATTTCACAAAGAAAATAAATCGAGAACATAAGTTTGACCTACCCTGTATATTAACAGAACAGGTTATGCATATCGTACCACATATATCTTAGCTTCTTTCATATTTACAGTACTTTTATTATAAAAATGACTATGCTACATATTATTTCATTTTTCTTAAGGTATTTTTCCCTGATAGCGGGCATTAGCTCATTTGGTTGAAAAGATGTTTCAATTCTTTAGTGTTTGTGAATACTCTAATGTGTAGACTGTAGGTCTTTTAGTAAAGTTTACGATAATAATGGCAGCACTTATTTAACGGCGGTGCTTCCTCGCCATATCGCAGTGTCGTCATAGAGTATATGTGGTATTTATAAGTGTGACTACGCCACTAATCACCCTTCCACACTCTGGTAACACTGCTGCCTCTATTTACGGTTGGTTTTCCGCTGTTCAATATAATTTCCTCTTAAAATAAAATATTCACTTCATCGTCATTTTTAGTTCTTTCCAAGGAAGTTAGAAATATGTCCCCTATTATATTTTCCTTCAATATAAAGAAACCTTTTAAAATGCATATTAGCACACTAAAAACAATAGACTCTTGTCATTAAACTGGTGCGATATAAAAATGTCTGGTTATAATATTTTTCTCGCCATTCAAACAGAAATGCAATAGTAAAATTTTGAACACATATTTACATTTTTGTTAAAACTACATTCCTTGCATGCCTGTTTTGGTATAATGCATCTGTGAGATATATCTTTGAACGAATTGCTTCTTACACACAAAGTTGTATATTAACAGAAATTAACACTTGACTTCACAGTATAAGTTAGTGATTTTTAACTAGTTGTTGACTGCAGGTTTCCTCCAAATCATTAACTTGTCAAGATTCATTTTAAAGGTTTTAGAAACAATTGTGCAGTTGTGAATTAACAACCACAAATATAGCAATTTGATTTTCCCTGTAACGTTTATAACTGAAAGATAAAAAAACAATCTTCATAAACCGAGTTTACTCGCATTTCTCACCAGTTTTCCACAATCCACAAATGATCAGAACCCTCAATTGAACTGCACCACTAACACAGTCATAGCTGCATATACAACTGCCCATGCAAGAATCGAGCTCTATTCCTATCTTAGGAGATTGGGTGACCGCGTGTGTTATTTCGACAATGATTCTGTTATAGCCACGTACAGACCGGGGGAATGGATGCCTCCAACGGGCCCATTTTTAGGGTGTATGACAGATGAAATAGAAAAGTACGGAGATGGCGCGTATATTTGCAGATTTGCATCTACAGGCCCAAAAAGTTACACCATAGAGGTTAAGTGTGGGGATAAGACGCACTCTGTCTGTAAAATTAAAGGCATCACCCTCAACTCGGGGAATTTGGAAAATGTAAACTCCGACGTTATCAGGATCACCGTACTAAGGGATAATTCAATGTCGGTAGTACTTGAAGGCACAGAGATTTCTAGGAAATTTCTAGGAACTGTGGTAACTGAGTCTTCAGTGAAACTATAGGATGGTGGTCAACAAACGTGTACAGATGAAAACTTTGATTCCTACCCGTACGGGTATAAAAGAAGGCGTGTCTAAATGAGAGCACATCAGTCGCCCACAATGTCTATTAACCAACACTTTAAATATAATTTCCCATGCACCATGCTAATTGCAGGTCCTTCGCGGTGCGGTAAGTCTACATTTGTGAAAAATTTAATTAGTAATGCAGGCTGGATGTTTGACAATCCCATGAGAAAAGTGTTGTGGTGTCATCCGTCAGAATATTCTCCTAAACCAAGCCCGTTCTTCGCAGCCCATGCAGGTATACCAGATTTGGAGACTGTTAACGAGGGATATTTAGTTATTTTAGATGATTTAATGTACGAAGCCGACGGGGAAAACGTATCAAATTTTTTCACTAGAGATTCACATCACAAACGCTTTGGGATTATTTACATATTACAAAACGTGTTTCCACAAGGAAAGAAATTTCGAACTATATCCCTAAATGCAAATTACATTGTCGTGTTTAAAAACAATAGAGACAAAATCCAAATTGATAAGCTTTGTCTACAGATCGAGCCAAAGAACTGTAGGTTTCTTTTAGAGGCGTTTGAAAAGGCCACTGAAAACCCTCACGGCTATCTGGTCTTGGATTGTACTCAGTACACGCCAAATCAATACAGGTATCACACCGGTGTCCTTCCAGGAGAAACGCCTTCTTATTTTATACCTAATTGTTGAGCACTTTTCTGAAGTTTTTATTTGAGTGTTTCCCAGAGAGTTTAAATAAACGAGCAACGATCACACTTCAGTCATTCTATCACAGACACAGGCAGGATGAGCATTGCCAGACTGAGTAGCCCACTGATTACAAGGCAACACGCAAATTTGACAGTTTTAGCCAAGGATAAGCCCATTTTGCGACCGAAACTGTTGAAAAGTGCTAACTCAGAGCTAATAAAAGCCATTTCCGAGTGTGTACTCAACGTGTGCAGAGGTCATGTCAGTTTACCTATAAATTGCTTGAACCGCTTAAAGAAGCATAAAGCTAGCTGGAGAAAATTAATTAACAAAGGACTTTCCTTAGGAAAAGAAAAAGATTCTTGTACAGAGAGGCGGTTTTTTACCTGCTTTTCTACTCCCGATATTGACTTCACTCGGTAGTGCGCTCGTGTCAAATTTGAGTTAAATGAAGTACGGTAAGCAAATTATACTAACTTCACAGCCAAAAGCTGCCGAAAAGCCTCACCTCGTGGACAAATCACTTAACCAACTCATCAGAGAAATGAATAAATTACAGCGTACACATTTGGCACCCCCTGAAAATTGGCAGTTGATAAAATATAAGTTGGGGAACTATCTCGATCTTATGTCACAAGTGAGGGAACCATACCTTGAATCCAATGTCATCGAGGTAAAGGAGGAAGAGATGCCAGCAAAGACGAAAGTAGATAAAAGCCGATTACCAGTAAAAAAGTCTTATAACCTTCGCAGGCAAGTGTGGGAGCAACTATGAACGCGCTGAAGAAAATATATTTCAATCCTGAATCCTATGCTGGTTTTGGTACTGCAGACAAACCTTGCAAGGTCACCGGTATACCAAAATCTAAGATGGAGTCTTTTCTTCAAACACAGGATAGGTATACATTTCATAGGCCGATAAGAAAACGATTCCCCACCAGAAATTATCACGTGACCAACATGGACGACCTTTGGGAAACTGATCTAAACGTTATGAACAACGTAAAGGAACACACTAAACCATACGTTTACATCTTAACGGTGATTGATATTTTCTCGATATATGCTTGGGCTATACCATTAAAATTAAAAGTAGGGGGCGAAATTACAGAAGCGTTTAGACCGATATTCTCTCATCGCACTCCCAAGATATTACAAACAGATAAAGGAACGGAGTTCACCAACAAAACCTTTAAAACATTTTTAAACAAACATGGTGTAAAGTATTACACTACAAAAAATAATGTCAAAGCCAGTGTTGTAGAACGTTTCAATAGAACCTTAAAAACGAAAATGTTGAAATATTTCACACATAAAAACACTTATAGATACGTGGACGTTCTTCCTGCGCTTTTAAAGTCCTACAATAGTTCCTTTCATAGGTCCATAAAGATGGCTCCAAAGGATGTCAATGAAGACAACATTTTGCAGGTTTACGAAAATCTTTATGGTCGGAATGCAGACAAACCACGTAAAGTTAAATTTAATGTGGGAGACCATGTGCGTATATCTAATGATGAAATGAAATTTGCCAAGGGGTACGAGCAAAACTGGACGGATGAAATTTTACAGATTGACGAGGTGGTATACGGTTCTCCCGTTGTGTATAAATTAAAGGACTTGGGTGGGGAGGCCATAGACGGCATCTTTTACTCCGAGGAGATACAAAAGGTAGCTCTTCATTCAAAATAGACCAAATACTCGACACTAAAGGTCGCGGTCGAAATAAACAGTTTTTGGTTAAGTGGAGAGGTTATCCAGTCAAGTTTAACTCGTGGGTTCTGGCTTCAACTATCAGCTCGATATGATCAGAACAAAACCGTTTTCCCTCACGCTCGTGAGTAATGCCTCTATGGGGCATTTCACTGACAATACAATTTCCAGATTTTCAAACATCTTACCCGAGAGAATAGTGCTCCAAGGAGAATGGGAAGTCGCACTGCAAAAGGTTAGGTACCCTGTGAAATTCTATAACGTAACAAATCACGATAATCAAATCATTGGAGCAATGTATAATATGATAGCCCCAGTGACACATTCAAAATTTAACTTACAATTGCCACATGGTATCGTACACAATTCTAAGGATTTGGTACACGCTGTCAACTCTGTTATACGCGAAAATTTGCAAGTCGAAGACTTTTTCATTTATAACGAGAACAAAAATACTGTCAAAATTAACATCAAAGTCGCACAGAACAGTCATATTCCCACCAGCAAATATGTAGGATATATAGAAAATGCTGAGTCTTCTAGGAGAAGTGTATCGAAAACAGAAATTAAACCCCCTGAAGGCACGAACCAAACGTTAAAAAACAAAGCTAGAACTATTACACCTACTAGAACTCCTCCCAAGACCTATCAATCCTAAACCACCAAATCCTCGTAAACCAGGCACTCCTCCTACACCAGAAACGCAGGAAGAACCTGACAATCCTCCTAAACCTGCGCGAAAGAACCTCATACATGTATTGGTTTTGTCACGATCTTTGCCCATGATGATGGATTTCGAACCATACACCAACGTGGTTGAACAGGAAATTGGCAAACACGCAGTGGATCCGTACATGGGTTTCCCTTACGAAATGTTCGTTTTCTGTAATCTGATAGTACCACAAGTGGTGGGCAACACATTTGTACAAGTCATTGAAAGCGTCTCTATAGAGTATGAAAAACGTGACAACACCTGCATGACTATTGAAAAGTCCTTCGTTCCACTTAACTGGGTACCTTTGATGCAACTGGACTTTAAAATCGTGAATATAGATTTAAGGAACGTTTACGGTGATTTCTTTCCATTTGTAGACGGGCTTTCCTCTACTATAGTTCTAACGTTTCGTCCGAAACAGACATAATGGAGCTGGATACAGTCACCAGGTATTACTTAAACCAGGCTTGAGGAGCATTGTACAATGGAGATTTTCACTTGTACAGAGGCAAGCGATATCAAAAGGGTAGCGGCTTGTTCTCTGCTCTCTGTGGTCTTTTCAGAATCGTGCTACAGTTTTTCAAGACCGGTGTGAAAGCTATCGGTAAAGAGGCATTGAAAATGGGGGCCAATGTGCTTGCAGATGCTGCAAGTTCGGGGATACCGCCAAAAGAATCGTTAAAGACTAGGCTGAAGGAGGCAGGAACTAACTTGAAAAGGAAAGCTAATGTAAAGATAGACTCTATGATAGGCACTGGGCTATTATAGCGCCCGAAGGGTGAAATATATAATCAGTTTAAGACTAAACGCCGAAGACGTAAGGTGCTAGACGTATTTTCATAATGGCTGACGAATCGTTGGTGCACATGTGTTCAAAACTAGACATATTTAAAGACTTGCCCGTTCAAATGAACGTGGAGGAGTACCGTTACATTTCTCTAAACCCTCAAAATACACTTATGAAAAACGCCCCCATCACATTTCATTACTCTGGCAATGCAGACGATTACCTCGACAAGACTTATGTAGTACTTGAGCTGTTCGTGCCAATAGTGGATGACGGTGGAAACGACTTGAAAGAGGACAAGCAGGTTACCTTTGTAACCAATTCCCTAAATTCCTTGTTTCAGCAATTGGAAGTATCACTCAACAATGTTACAATTTCCATGCCTCAGCCAGGCTACCCCTATTGAACTTACATTGAAACGTTGCTCAATTATTCGGAAGATGTCATGAACAGCAGACTACAGTCCTCGCTCTGGAAAAAGGACAAGGGAGGAATGATGGACGCGTATGTAGCAAATGATGGAATTGAGTGGCGTAACGAGTATACCAAAGGAAGCAAAGTTGTGCAGCTAATGGGTAATCATTCCAATGCACTCTTTAATCAGGAAAATCTGCTCTTGAACAATGTGAGCGTTACCATCAAACTCTCTCCCTCTTCACCCAACTTTCATCTCTTTTCGGATACAAAGGACTTTAATGCCCACACAGAGATTCAGTCTGCTAGACTGATTTTGAAAGCTGTGAGACCGTCGCCGACCATCAAGCTTGCACATCAGGCGGTGTTAGCAAAGAATAATGCAAAGTACAATCTCAAAGATGTAGGATTTCGCTCTCAACATTCCAAAGGGGTTTTTTTTTTTTTGGAGTAGTGTTTAACGCCCGTTTTTACTACTGAGGCACCACAGGCGGTGGACACTGATGATACATGAAATGAAATGATAAATTGGGAAAGGATATTTTTTTTTTTTAAGGTAGGAAGCGTTCCAGGCCTAAGTTTAGGTACCTCCCCGGCATTTGCCAGTTATGAAGACTGAGGAAAACCTGGAAAAAACCCCAGTCAGGGAGGACGGTCCTGGCGGGATTCGAACCGCAGACCTCCCGCTCACGAATCCGTGCCTTAACGACCTCGGCCACCCGTGGCGGTCCAAAGGGGGTTAGTAACATGACTTTCAATGACGTTTTCATAGGGCAAATACCCCGAAGAGTGGTTGTGGCAATGGTTGCCGACCAGGCATACAACGGTAACATTAACAAAAACCCATTCAATTTACAACACTTTAAAATTAATTATTTTCAACTGTATGTGAACGGCCAGCCTTTTCCCTCACAACCCCTACTGCCCGATTTTGATGCCGGTCACTTTCTCCAAATTTTTCAAACCCTTCAAGATGGCCTAGGGATACACTTTAAGGAAGAAGGGCATTTAATTTCCAGACATCAATTCTCACGGCTATACCATTATGGTATTTGATCTAACAGCCGATATGAGCGCTAACGAGTCTTACATTTCAGGGCAACTACACGGCACTGTGTCTATAAGTATAGGTTTTAAAGATCAAACTCCAGAACCTATCAATGTGTTGGTGATGGCAGAAGTACATCGCACTATAGAAATTGATCCTAACAGGACCATTTTGGTATCATGAATACGCTGCAAATACACCGGCTTCTGTCTAAATGTACCCCACACTTTTTAGGCGTGTACGCTTGCGACCAATTGTCGTCGATAAATTTGCATAATAGGCAGCTTCCCATAGCAGTTGTCATCAACACTGATCCAAGCACGAAACCAGGGAAACATTGGGTCTGCATCTTTGTTGCAAAGAACGACCGATGTGAATATTTCGATAGCTATGGTATAGAACCTCTTTCGGGGGAAATTATAAATTTTTTAAATCGATGTTGTGGTACAAGATGGACTCACAACACTAGAAGGTTGCAAGGCAATGTCAGCACCACTTGTGGCATTTACGTCGTTGCTTACCTATCTCACCGCTTCCAAGGCCTGCGCAAGGAGAAATTCTTTTCAAAATTCAGCATAAGTGATTTTAATCACCATTATGACGTCATTAAAAGGACCTACAGTCTTGTTAGATGCTCACAAACTACACATCAGAGATGCATACCGTTAAAGGTTAGTATTGATACAAATTGTGTATGAATATGCATATACCACTCTGGTACATTTATGTTGCTAATTCCTGTATTTTTTTTTAGAAGGCGCATGTGGTTTTACACGATCCACTCTACCAGTTGCTCCGAGAGAGGCGAACAGGTAAGTCGCATTCATTATGTGTGGTTAATTGGCGAATGAAAATAATGTGCTACATAAGTGGCGTTCTTGCTTTTACAGTGACATGGAGAGGCCTGGACCGCTATCGGATGTTTTCGTCTTGAACAGCAGGCAGTCCAAGTTTGCAGCCGTTGGGTTTTCACCTAAGTCTCCACACAAGATCGTGGTGACCGTTGGTGGACGACGCAGCGCGGTGGTTCCGGGTTCAACAGAGTGGCAGAAGCTTGCAGAGGCGATACCGACTATACAGAGCTTGACTCTTCATCTAAGACAGTGGCAGTTAACCAACCGACTATCCATACTTTTTAGACGTTTATTTGGCGCACAAAATATTATCATCAAATAGACGGTCGCTGTATATCGCTGAGTATGCAGGAATGGAGTACACTAGAAAGCCTACAGCGTATGGTCACCGACATCATATATCACAAGAAGAAAGAAGAGTTCGAAGTACAAAATCTAATAGCAGCCTATCGCTAGTATTTGCTTCACGCCCACGTTTCCGGTGAAAAAATGAACTACACCTAATATACAAGATACATTCGTTGCGCAACTTTTAGAGTGTTCCTAGAGATGGAGCATTTTCTAAAACCGATATTCATCAGAGAGTTGAACCAGGAAGCCATGGACAAGTCCAAACAAGTTCAAGGTGAGGTCGCGCCGTGATGACTTCACGAAAATACCTGCATGAACAAGTCGGAACACGAGAACCTCCCGAACAAGTCCAGGCATGACGGAGCATCTGATATTCATTGGACCAGGTAGTCATGGACAAGTTCAAGGCGAGGTTGCACCTGCTCCGTGATGACGTCACGAAAACACCTGCTCCCCTGTCCAAACACGAACACCTTATAACGTCACGAACAAGTCTCCCGCAAACCATGGATCTAGTGATAAAGTTTCTGCAAAATGGTCGTCGTCTCACAATGATAGAGCCAAATGAACGTAATCTACTAGCCGTGGAGGGAAACGCCATCTTTATTCATCATTCGCCAGTAGATGTGGTCGCTGTATGGGCGGAGCTTACACCAGAAGCTAAAGGAATTTACGCCCCTTACCGCCGCTGCAACCAGCACTGCAACCTCCCCACCACCACTACCCACATTGACTGTCCTCCCCCTCTCACCAAACAATGCCCAATGTGTGTCAGTAGCAAAAGTTCTACAGAGAAGTCAACATGATCAACGATGCGTTACGCCAACTAGCTACAGTAGCGAGCAACTCGGAGTATGTATCAGTGTCCACGTTACAGCCGAACGTACCATACGTTGTGGTAGGGGTCCGTAACATATCCACAAAGCACGGACCCAGGACGCTTGTTCGCCTCGAAAACGGGAACGAAGTGTTTCTACCTACAAGATTTAACAATCTTTCTGCAGAACTCATCAACTAGATCAACTCGTTCGACTTTTACATCGTGTACCAGGGTGAAGAGGTAATCAGAAACGGCTACCGGAGACACGTATTGAAGTTTACACCGAAATAAACAACATGCCCTGTCAAACAGATCCGGTGCGAGTAGGCAACAATGTATTTGTCAAACTAGTTTTTGACAACCAAAATCACGTCACAACAAGCGGTGAGTATCAAGCAAACATCAAACTCATCTCAACAGAAATCTCCTTCTTTTATTTTGTATAATAAAAATACTCAGTACGCATCTTTAATTGTATTTAAACCAATTCTTTCCATTTTTGTAAAACCGCCGCCACCAGTGCACCGCCATTTTTGTAAAGGGTAAAACCACCATTTTGTAAAGGGATAAAACCTCCATTTTTATTTTGTATAATAAATATATTGAGTACCATCATTTTTGCATTTTTAATTGTATTTAAACCAATTCTTTTTGTATCACATATATGTTAATTTTATGTATATAAAAAGAATACCCCTTTTCCGGTGATTTAAATTGAAAAAGCTTTGATTTCAAATTGCACCTCATCACTTCCACCCCCACCCAACCACGCCACCTCACCCCACTTTTGTTACCTCACCCCACTTTTGATATCATTAGCAATCAATTAAATCACCGGAAAAGGGATATATACTACTGCGTTCTGTTGGAGCTAAGGAGTTCAAACGTCCCCTTCTGCGGAGGACATCTTCAGTGGCGCGGTCTGAGTCTTCTAGGAGAAGGTTCAGGGACTACTGCAGATGTCCTCCGCAGGTGGGGACGAAACCTTTGGACTCCTTAGCTCCATCAGACCACGGCTTCCAAGCCCGGAAGAAACTTCTAGTTATAAGTCTGATTCCGGCCGTGAAAGCTTCCGACTACCCTTACTATGATAGCTCCAATAGTTTCTGGCCTCGCCGATAAGGATTATCGTCTTCACAAAAGCCTTATCTGGTGTCATACCTTATCTGTTAGTTAATAATTGCAGCTGTAACTTCCGCTTCGGTGTGTTTAGTTGTTCAGACATAGTTGCACAAAGAAGGCTATGTGTAGAAGATTGTAACATGTTCAAAATGGAGTACAGGACTGTTATTAAGTTCTTCACAAAAGAAAGACTTGCTCCAAATGAAATTAAACAGAGATTGGACAGTGTGTATGGGAAAACATCCCCCTTATATTCTACCGTAAAAAAAATATAGTACGCATATATTATGTTTTAGGTAGGAAAAAGAGCAAGACCTTTAAGTCAAATATTAGGCTGTTGGTCATTATCTTAGTAAACTGCCTGAAATACTGTTAAAATAATATATAGTGATACTGATTAGAAGTGTCCTGCCATACCTTCTCAAATCTAAAGAAAAGGTCAGAAAATAACATTCAGAAATTCCTTGGTGCCATAAAGCTATAAAACATTATTACTTTAAATAAATGACTAGAAAAATAATATTCATGTACTGAACTACCTTCTCAAATCTAAAGAAAAGGTCAGAAAATAACATTCAGAAATTCCTTGGTGCCATAAAGCTATAAAACATTATTACTTTAAATAAATGACTAGAAAAATAATATTCATGTACTGAACTCTATAAAGGCACTCAGTTTTAATTACAAGGTTCCATTGTAGCACACTTCTGAAAAAGGGAAATGGAGATCTCCATATGCAGATTAACTATGGATTTTTTTCTAACAAAGCACAAATATAGAAAATAACTAAGTGTGCTAACATTTCTTGGTCTAATAGTTTGGTAACATACCCACCATATTTGTGTGAGGTCATCAACGCATAAGGAGTAGATCTAAGCCCTAAAAGACTGTATGAACAATTCTAATTTAAACTTGGCACTTATAGATGTCAGAGGAATCTCAAGTGCCATTTATGTGATAAAATATTCCTTGCACGTAATATGGCATACAATTTTATTTTTATACTCAATTGTCAAACAAAGAGAAAGAGTCAAACTGAACCAGGAAATAAAAAGTAAAACACTACAGTTCCTAAATTTCATAGCCATATAGCTATCAAAAATCAGCAAAAATTCTTATATAAATACAATTTTAGTCACCAGGAGAAGGTAATGTATGTATTTAAGTTTTTTATGTATTAGCATTCATTTAAAATTTTATATAGACACACATCATACAGTTACAACTTTGAAGCTTGTATTGAATATCTTTGTAAATGCTTGTTCTTTCACAAAACCATGTATGCATGTCTTAGGTAAGAAGAAAACTAACAGATTATGCCAAAAACGTCAGGCAGCTGGTTGCAGCATTAAAATCCCAGGACTATGTGAAATACTGTTTACAACCATTATAACAATAGTTATAAAAGGGAAACGCACAGAAAAATATTTAGTACTTCATTAGAGAACAAAAGAATTGAAACATGTTAAATTTTGCAAATAAATGACAAGAAAAAGAAAAGTAATATAGAGTTGAGTTAAGTTAATGTGTGTGTGTGTGTGTGTGTGTGTGTGTGTATGCGCGCGCGTGCATACACGCAGGAGCATACAGCTTTAATTCAGAGAAATATTCCAAGATCTATTGCAGTACACTTCTGAAAATGGAGATATTCTCCATTGGGAAACTGAGCATGTATTTCTTCTAGTATAAGTGTTACAAAAAATGAAGTGCAAAGGAGAGAAAATAACAGAGTTTGCTAGATTTTCTCAATAGATTGGCAGCATGTCTGCCATTTTTGTTCTTATTTGGAAATCGGTGTAAACTTGCACAGTATAAACCATTCTAATATAGTTGCACTTAGCACCTACACATGTCAGAAGAATAGGTCATCATCTCAAGTGCCACATGTATGATAACATATTTCTTGAACATGAAAAGGCAGGAAATTTTGTCCAGGATCGACTTTTTTCAGGTATGGATTTCTTTAACATTCTTTTTAAGTGTGGTTAATGGATAACTGCTTATGATGGTGCACAAGCTTATCAAGACAACTACAGATTTACTTCTTACAAATTCTGAAGATTTCCTTGTTTCTTGTTAATTTTGGTTTACATTTTATTTATGATATTTATAACGTGTAATGATTCATAACACTGCGAAGTCTACCTGTGTTTACTGTAAAAGAGTGTTAATTGAATTTCTTTTTAATTCAATGGAGCATTAATGCAAAGATTTCTCATTTTTACCCACTTAAAGTTTTAGTTTATCATACTACATCACAGTAGCCAAAATTTCGTAAGTTTAATTCTTTTTTGATAGTATTTTGTACAATCTGAGGTTTCCTGCAATACACCAAGGTTGGTTGTTTTGGTTAAACGAAGTTACGAGAATTTTCATTTCTGCTATCAATTACATGTTCTATTTGAGTACATTAAATTACTTCTGACAACTCTCGGTTATCAATTTAAAAGAATTTGCACAGTATGTGTAATGTAAATGCTCATCTTATCTAATTATTACAGGCCAAATCAGAACTTTTAAGAAAAAAAATTATATTATCCACTGGAAATATAAATATTATACTGCCTAATACCTTATTATAAGGAGTTATAAATGAAAAATAGTTCACATTTGTTGCTAGTAAAGTATACATTTTTTAGACATTTCTGACGTTATCTTTCTCATTGTAGTTTTATCAATTACGAGAGTGTATCAGAAAGCAAAGGCAACAACATATACCGCATTTACAACTTAGTAATTGTATGCAAACAAATATATCATTCTAAGGGCAACCAATCAGGACAATATGCACTTGAAGCATTTCCACTAGCTTCTGCATTCTGGTAGAGAACACGAGATTATGACAGATCCAAATGATGATAGAAAGGGGGACATCTGGGTTGTAGGTAGATGTTCTAGAACCTTGAAACCCAAATAATATATGTTTTTAGCAGTAATGCCTGCTTAATGTGAAGTTACAACAATAATTATTTAATAGGCATTTCCTCCGAATTGCTGGTTTAAGATTATTGTCGGGCAAATCACTTCTTGTACTGTTCATCATTCATACCTTTTCCTTGCAGGTGATCTTTTGAGTCCCAAAGAACTTTTAACTTTCACAATTACTGCGAAAAATAAATCTTGAATTACTTCTTCGTTGGCGTTTCCGGATATACATACTCTAAAGTTTTGATTCTGACTCATAGTGACGAAATCCCATTATCACCTGTGACTTTCTGCTTAGAATTCTGGGTCTCCATTGTCACAATCGTCTTGTATCCGTTGAGTGCTCTCAACACATTAACGCCTGTGTTTTTTTTTAAACAAATGATAAAGGATATAAGGGTATAGAAAGAAGGGGGGGGGGAGTTGAAATGGGATCAGTTGGGAGCTAGAAAGCTAGGTGGAGAGGTACTCCACTTTGCATTCAAGGGTGATAGGTAAGATGGCGTGCAATGAATTTCCAGTAGATGAAGAAAGGTTAGCTGGGAGACAAGTTTGACCTGGGTTTAGCTTGCCCCCTTGGGAATTAGGAGTGGTAGTAGTGACAGATTAGAAGAGTATATTCTTTAATAATCATTTATATTTGTAGTTTGGTTGGCGCATCCGTTGTTTGCATTCCAGTGAGTAAAATTGTGTGACATCAATGTTGTTTTATATTTTGTGCTGTATAGCATGTACGGCAGGGCAGCAGCGTTGCTTGCTGCTAGTCTATATCTTTAAGTGTGGTCCTGCGACACGCATTCCCTTCCTAAGTGCGTCATTAAAGCCCTCCTCTAAAAAGATGAGGCGAATCAACGGAGAGTTCCATGTGATGATCAGATTCTTGTCATTCTGACAGCCGAGACCTAATGGTACCGAGCTTTATGAAGGACGTAATACTCAGTACAGAATCGTGCGACTCCGGTGATTTCTGCGCTTTAGGTGCTGGATTTCTGTTTTGTTTTCTGAACTGGTGTGCTGAGCTATGAAGGCGTATGTCATTGGCTGCGGTGGCTGTAGTTGTAAGGTGCGCCCGGCGAAATCAGACTTGAGACATTAGCAAGTGGCGGCGGAGTGGCTGAGTTATTGCTCTGGGGGGACTTTGTTAGAGCGGAGTGGGAGCGGTGGTGTTCTTTTCACTGCTTATAGTACAAGCGTGCGATACGACTGGTTTTCCTTAGAGCCATGCTGCTGCTTGGAGGTGGTGCTCTCAAGACGCTCCTCAGACAACGTGTGCCTATGATCTGTATTAAGTTTTCTTGACTCCCCACTCTCAGGGCTTTATGGAAATCCAACTCATAATGATTTGGTCGGCAGAACGATGACTAATCTCCAAAGAACACGCTACCTCATCGATGACTACTCGCCGGTTCGCAAGTATTTTATCTCGATTTACTGAATTTTCTCGGCAGTGGTGGAGGGTGACGGGCGTCAAGCTCTCTCCTTGTACAAACTACTTTTAAAGTTCTACACTTTATAGCACAGCCCCCATATTGTGATGAAAGCCCCCGATGAATTTCAACTTCTAGACACACTATGGGATCAAATAAATTTCACTACTGTTCTTTGTTCCTTCTTATGTACGCTGTATCAGCAGCAAGAAAAATGACACGATGAAAGTCAAACTTCGATAATGTGAACACAATAGTACCAACTCCAAGCATATGAACAGATAGCGTGTGACAAATTTAGAGATGTGTTATGATGACGTAGATGCAGATATTTTTTTTTTTTTTACTTTTCTTCCTGGCACTTTATATATTTCATTAGAGGTGAGCCTACAATCTTCCATTAATCCAATGAACCAAACATTATAGTACAATGCCAGATGTGGGCAATAAGGCGTGGTTGTGGTAGAAGTTGGAACTCGCAATGCTGCACTGCCATAGTATGTGGACATGCATTGTCATGTTTCAGCAATACACTTCTAGAGTGTATTCTTCTTCTTTTGATGCACATTTAAGGCTTAAGTTTTTCTTGTACCTAACCACAGCAAGTTTTATTGTACATTTTTTGCCCATGTTCCTGAAGTCATCAAATTAGGATTCATGTCTTTAAAAATTATACACCATTTGTCAGCATGCTTCCCTTTTAAATTATTAGCTGCAGATGTTTCTACTCAATACTTAAATTTTCTTTCTGCCCTGTTTGCGATGGTGGACATCAATTCTCTAACGCACACCTTTTCTTCGTACTCTTCCTCCGTGCATTGTTGGTTGTGCAAATCGTTTGGAAACTCCGTGAACAAATTTTCAAGTACTGCAACTCGTCTTGCTTTATGGCAAGCGCAAGTCCATATACGTTATCACATTCTAAAGCTAATGCGGATGCCAAATACTGGTCTTTTCTGGTCAAGACATCGCCGTCAATTTGGACTTTATCGAATGATGTTGATAGTAGCTTTATCAGACCTTTGATGCAATTGCTCTTCTAATTAACAAATTTCTAACCATTCCTAGGCTTATCGTTGATTAACAATACGTGAAGGATAATAACGATCTAACACATGGATGAGATTGCACAATACTCTATTTCTAAGCCGAAAGAAAGCGCACAATGGCACGTGCTCTTCGATGATGTTAGCCACGAGGGCGGTGTTAGTGGATTGAAACTCCATCAACGGCCGTGCGGTGGTTGTCTGTAGTAGAAATGCCCATTAATCAACACGAACATTACTTCCTTCCGATTTGGTAACCGCGTAGTTTAAAAACTGTTTTACCTTCTGATTCACTATCGCATTATTTCCCATATCATTAAAGATTTACAAAACCATTCTCAAATAATACTCTAAATTTTTAGAAAGCTTCGTTGACATTTGAATGTTTCTGCTAAGCATATTATTTGCTGACAAGTAGTACTAAATCATACCGACTTTATATGCCCACTTCAGACCAGGACCTTAGCACATTTACTCAAATGTCACGGACATTATTTACACCACCTTCAATTAAGAATGGCAGCCTCTTGGCTTGCCACATGGCCATAGTTCCTCTTATGGTGCATTATTATTTTAGTAACCTTCACAGGTTAAGAGTACATTACTTCTATGTTCTGATTACTTTAATGTTTTGATTACTTGTAGCCAAAGATGAGTCAAAACATGATCTCATCAAGATGCTCTCTCAAACTGTCTATTGTTAACACTTAAGGTTTGCTCTCCTGTGCAAAAACGGTTGGGATTATTGGATACTGATAGCTGATAGTGTTAACGGTGTGAAACTTTCTCTACATAAATGGTTGGCCTTTTCAGCGTAGGAATTGGACTAGTGCCAGATGAGCGTTGTTTCACACCCGTGCTATGTGAAAGCACACACTTACAATATAGATACATATAAATGTTTCATGTCAGAGTACTCCCGTTTATTATATGTGCTTTCATAATGTACCAGTGCACAGGTAAGACAAAAGCAAACGCTTGGTTATTTAGTAACAGCTTGGAGAAGGAAGATGATGGCGATTGTATGGCGTTAACGCGCATGCTGTACAAAACAACCGTCAGAAACAGTAAAGTAACATAAGCACTATTCATAGACCTCCATCATTCCATACCTCTAAGCGTGTTTTGCTCGTGTCTTACCTGTTTACTTAAATGCTAAAATTCACAGATGCGAAACAGCGCTCGCCCAGCTGTCCAAGCAGTAACTTATTACTGCTTCAGTAAGTGCGAGTCTATGCTGAAAACCAAACCCAATTCATCAAAAGGCAATGGTACAGTTGATTCCTTGCCACCATCTAATAAATCGGGCTAGCAGCTGTCTGAACGTTAAAATGGTGCTAAATTTATAAGAAAGTATCACGATACAACCTGAAGTGCTAACTGGACCGCATCTTTGATAATGTGTACTAAAGCATGTCCAACCTCTGTGCATGACATGTTAGTACTGGACACACAAAAAGCCACACACAATTTCGAAGAATTCTTGTAATATACAACACCTAAGTGTTGCAACAATTGTACCGACTATTGAGTAAAATTCTACAGTATCATTTATGTGCAGTTCATATAATTATGCATTTAGTATAGCATATAAGATTATTAGAGTAGTAGTCTTAAACTCGTTCAGGTTTATCAAAGAATAAGTTATAACGTATTAGTGCCCCACCACTCATTGCTTCTTCTTTGTGCATAAAATTTATTTTCAATTTCAAGTTCAGATTTATAATTAAATGTTGAACAAGTATTAGCTAACTTATCCAATACAAAGCATGGTTTGCAAAATCTGTTTTCTCACAGTAGATCAAGTGTGTCAAACTCATATGGGCTGGGGGTAATTTTCCGTCTCATACTACCTCTAGCGGCCCAACACCTTTTCATTAATAGGGTCTCTCGACATACGAAACGATGCATTTAATAAGTCAATAGAACACACAATTTGCGCGATTCAACACTATATTTCAGATGCACATTTTCGGCATTGTCAATTTTCAAGTGATGCGCATGCATTCGTTTAGGGAGCAATGATGCTCATTTGGGCAATATACGGTGCTCTTCGCGGTAAATTACAAAATTTCTTGCAAAAAGGGGGAAGGGTGTCAAATAATACGATGGACGCCTCGAGTTTGACACACCTTTATTTTTGTTATTAGCGTAATTATTGTTCCTAAATTGTATATCATCAAATGAATAAAATATAAATCAATTAATTTAAACTTAACTATATTATAACCTACACATTATTAAAGAAATGTTTCTTAGTCTTCCATTTATCCCCCTCATTCCCTGTATAATTGAACAAATGTTTCTTCGTTTGCATTTACCCTCCCCATATTATTTAAAAATGTTTCTTAGTGTTGCATTTACCCCCTTCCCAAATTATTAGAGAAATGTTTCTTAGTGTTTCATTTACTCCCTCCCCATTAACTTATAAAATTTTACGCATATAAACGGGACGTTAACTTGAATGCTAAATTGTACAGGATAGGTCAAAACGATATTCTCCTTTTATAAAATTTAATGTAACACAAGTAATTATAGTCAGTCTTTACGAAGGTTCTTTGAAACAAGTTCCAAATGTGCAATGTTTGTCCCCTGTGTAATATGATACAAATCAAGTTCCGCCTAAAGTTCGCTTGTAGGCCAATCAGCATATCTTCAAGTAGATGGTAGAAAGACATGATTCACGATGAAACCACAAATATAACATGACACGGGATAACATTTGTAAGTGTAACATGCAATGTACCAGTTCTTGATCCATTTCTCTAATTGAAAGGCCATTTTCCGCGAAAGATCACAATCCTGATTAAATATGAAGTTACCATTGTCCTCCTTCAGTTGCAGCAGGCCTAGGTAGTTAACTTTTTGCTGTGGCTTCCAAAGAACAAGATAACATAAATCTTTTCATGAGCAAAGCCGCAGATTTGGAGGGAAAGCACATTCATGTTTTTGAATGCGTAAGAATCTTCAGTTCCACAAATCTTCACTATGTGTTAGTTTACAAGTCCTGACACATGGAATGTTGCTTCGCCTCCAAAAACCAACTTTTCACAGCACCTTCTTCTGACGCAGATTTAAACGCAAGAGATCTAACATACGTCATTCTTCAGATCTTGCAGAAGTTGTAGGCAGTAAAGCATCATTAATGCTTCACCAGTACCCGTCACAAAGTTTTCTGTTTCTCGGCTTGCTCGGTAGGTGCATTTTTGAAATTCTTTGCATAACTAGCACTAACATTCTCCACTTCTTCACTGTTGTTAAGAACATTATTGTGGTAACCTACAGCTGGGTGGTCTGTCCCACATTTTGTCCGGTATGGACAACCCACAACACTTGTTCTTATGGGCATCAAGAAAATATGTCTTCTGTTTTCCAATCGTCATTTTCTTGAACTGTCTCTTAATGGGCAAAATAGCGAACATGCAAAACCGGCAGGAGCATTTAGAACTTTGAAAGTTTGCTTTCAAACTTTATATTTTGGAAAACTTCACTTCATTTCACAAAGAAAAGAAATCGAAAACATAATTTGACCTACCCTGTATATTAACAGAACAGGTTATGCATATCATACCATATTTATCTTAACTTATTTCATGTTTTTACAATACTTTTATTATAACAATGACTATGCTACGCATTATTTCATTTTACTTAAGGCGTTTTTCACTGATAGCGGGTATTACCTTATTTGGTTGAGAAGACGTTTTAATTCTTTAGTGTTTCTGAATACTCCAACATGTAGACTAGAGGTTTTTTTAGTAAAGTTTACGATAATAATGGCAGCACTTATTTAATGGCGGTGCTTCCTCGCCATATCGCAGTGTCGTCATAGAGTATATGTGGTATTTATAAGTGTGACTACGCCACTAATCACCCTCCCACACTCTGGTAACACTGCTGCCTCTATTTACGATTAATTTTCCACTGTTAAATTTAGATCTTCTCTTAAAATAAAATACCCAGTGCATCGCCATTTTTTGATCTTTCCAAGGAAGCTAAAAATACGTACCCCATTATATTTTCTTTTAATATAAAGAATTGTTTTAAATGCATATTAGCACACAGAAAACAACAGGTGCTTGACATTAAGCGAGTACAGTATAAAAAAGTCTGGTTATAATATTTTTCTTGCCCTTCAAAGTATTTCAATAGTAAAAAGTTATTTTTACACTTTTCTTAAAACACATTCCTTTCATACCTGTTTTGGTATAAAGCATCTGTGTGATGTCTTTGAATGTATTGCTTGTTACAAAGTTTTATATTAACAGAAATTAGCACTTGACTTCACAGTATAAGTTAATCGTTTGTTCTCAACTAGTTGTTGACTGCAGCTTTCCTCCACATCATTAACTTGTCTAGGTTCATTTTCAAGGTTTTTGAAACAATTCTGTAGTGGTGAATTAACAACCACAAATATAGCAATTTGATTTTCCCTGTAACGTTTATAACTGAAAGATAATAAAACAATCTTCATAAACTGAGTTTACTCATATTCCTCACCAATCTTTCAAACAGTATATTTCCTTGTGACAACGCACCACACAAACTTCAAATGATCCACAAACTACATTTATATAATTGTGTGCTTACATGGGGAAAAGATGAACTAATCTGAAGGCAGCAAAGCTATTACCTTGAACGTGCACTGTTTAAAGCAGATCTAGACAAACTTGAGATGATGAACCACAGGCACTTGAAGCTTAGACTTTCTTTTGGGGTTTAAAAACGTACTGTCAATATCATTTTTGGACAGGCTTATTTTTTTTTTTAATAAAATGACAACTATGTGGTCCTGATTCAAGTTGTTTTGTGGTGAAGTTTAAATGTGTTGCCAGTTTCATAACGTCATGGAAGTCATAGGGATATGAATTTTGGAGTTACATAGTCACCATTTTGACATGTAACGTGAAAGTCTGAAAATGAAACTGAAGACAGTGTCAATATGAACACTGATGAATAGTCGATTTCGTTTGAGAGCGAAATATATATATAAAGAAAAATAAAGCAATACTATTAACAATGTAACAAATTAACAGTAATTATAATAGCAGAAAAGGATAAAACACAAAGAAAAAGTCACACTTGAGATCGCTATATTTCGAACTCTTGGAGTCCTTCTATAGCAAGAAGACTAGTGACTTTTTCTTAGCGTTTTATCCTTTTCTACTATTATAATTAATGTATATATATATATATATTCAGCTTCTTGCCATAGAAGAACTCTATATTTCTCCAGTAGTTCGAAATATAGCAATTTCAAGTGTGACTTTATGTAAGAGTTTTATCCTTATCTATTTTTATTATTACTGTTAATTTGTTACATTGTTAATAGTGTTAATATATATATATATATATATATATATATATATATATATAGTTAGAGAATAAAAAGTATCATTTCAAAAATTTGCAGAACTCCAAAAGCTCATTCGAATAAAGGTGATGAATATAGGATTGCCATATGAAACAGAATTAGCGGATTGTCCCCGATTTTATAGTGTATGATCCAGTTGAACAGAAATCAGAAAAATTGCAATAGTTTGGCCAATATAAGTTTCCTGGGAACACACGTTTAGAATGTATGTTTCTTACTTTTAAGGTTAAAGAATTTGTGTGTGTGTTCTGAAAATACAGTTTCAGAATGCTCGTTATCGTTATGATAAGCTGATGTATTTAGCTTAAAAAGATGTTTGCCTTTCTGGTCGGTCACCTTGTTCTACAGAACTTAATAGTTTACTTGCGTACATGGCTTGAGCTTTTTTCCGAACATTTTTGCTGGATACTGTTGAAGACTTTACCTGCGTGGGAAGGAGTTGAAATTACTCTGAAATGGACGCAAGATAATACATCTTGTAAACTAAATGAGAGTTTTTTCTTTAGCCAAATGGTCAAATTGAAAAGTTTCCTAACGGACAAAAATAAAGATATGCTTTCATATGATTTTCTATATCTTCACTATTTGTGTGTCTGTGGGGCAGTATTCAGAATTGTTAAAAAACAGAAGTGTTTTACGACGATAAGTAAAATTTTACTGTTGTTTATGCAAATTTATATAAAATGAAACTGAATTCCTGATGCGGCCTTTGTTCATATTAAGTGAATAAATGATTTTAGTAATATGTTTTGTTTTAATTCAAGGTCTGTTCAACACAGAATAATCCATTTTTACGGTATAATTTCTAGCACTAAAATATAGCTCTAATCTTTGTTGGCTTAATGAATAAGGTGCAGTGGTATTATTTTCACTGTTGTCACTTCCAGTTATCACAGGCGAGCGGCGTGCAAGTTTATACTTGTTCACTTCTACCTACAGCAAAAAGGATGTGACATATAATATACTGCTCTGAAGTAAATTTTCATCTGAGGCCTATGCAATATTACAGCAGAGCTACGGAGAATGTTCCCTGTAGCACAGTTCAAAGATGGTTTAAAGAATAGATGCTACTAGTTTCGAAGGAAGGTGGACAAGACGCTATTTTTCTCTAATGGAAGAAAGATTTACACCGCTGCTGTCATTGTGAAAGGATCCTCGAATTACATTAAGAACACTTTCAGAAATTAACATTTTATACTGGGTGCCACCCACATATAGAAAACTGAAAAAATGTACATGAGACCTGTTTGTGCATGGTGGGTTTCAAAATCTCCCGAACAAAATTATGTTCGCATGCAGTTTACGACATTTCAAAAAGATGCGGAGCTTTTTCCACAGGCAACCACAGCTGATGAAATTTGACACTTAAATTTCGATTCTGAGAGTAAACAGCAAAGTTGTGTTGAAATCTCTATAATCACACACACACACACAGAGCAGGTGGAAAGAAACTGTTTTTACTGGGAAAGTTATGGCCATCTCATTGTTCCATATTCAAGGGAAGATTTACCAGCATGTACCTGCACTCAATTGTAACTGGGCTATACTACAGAGATGTACTGAAAACTGCAACGCCATATTACACGCAAAAAGTTCACATTTCCGTGCAACAAGCTGGATGCTCCATCACGATAATGCACAACCGCTATCGCGTATCAATATGACGTGTGTCCCACACCCTCCCTACAGTCCAGAATTAGCTAGTGTGATGTTTCCTTTGACTGAATAAACACGTTTGTGAAAGTCATTATCAATATCATATAGTTCATATAGTGATGAAGACTGCGGAGAGGATTGTATAAAAAAAACTGTCAATAATGCTTTCAGTATGTTTTTGAAGAACGGTAGAAACGCTGGGACAGGTATATTGGAGCCGACGGGGACTACTTTGAGACAGGTCATAAAAATTATAAAGACGAATAAGCATAAGTCATTATAATTATTATGATTTTATTTTAAAAAATTTCCAACTGAATTGATCTTTTGTTTTACAAATAGTATACGGGAGTTTCGTCCCCCCCCCCCCATTACGGCAACCGTAGATTGGCAGCACAGTATAATAATATTTATAGCCAAGCAGTGAAACATTACGCCCGCAGGCCTAAAATGGCATCAACTGCAAAATGTAATGCTTTAATTAATAAATGTCTCCCAAAAGGGCTTAAATGTAAATACAGTTAGGAACTATACGAATAAATGAGAAAAGCAAAATCTTGAAAGAATACGGCCCAACAGATACAAACTACAATATTATAAATATCAAATATCAACCATGTATGATGGCAAAAGAGATGTACAACTTTAACGCTTAACGATGAATAATTTTAATGCAATGTTGCCAAACGTAGCTACCTGTCACCTTTCTATAAGTTTTTCTGTGATTACTATGCGAAGCAATTTTCCATTTCGCTATTTTCTGGTGCATATCAAGTTACCTGATTATTTCCCCCCACTCCTTAAGAAAAAAATATTATCACAAATGTCACAAAGCTACATATAAGTATAGTGCACCATATAATTTGGAATACTGAGCATATTAAAACAACCACGAAGTTTCAACAGTATATCATGGTCTTGTGATGTTTCAATAGAATGCCATGAACGTGTGTTATAGAAAGTGTTTAGTACAACATAAATTGCTCTTGTATGTCTTCCACATGGAGATTTTACCTCGCCTCACTGTTACATAAGATAACAGATTAAGGAAAATAGTACAACGAATCTCAAGTGTGACTTTTTCTTAGTGTTTTATCCTTTTCTGCTATTATAATTACTGTTAATTTGTTACATTGTTAATAGTGTTACTTTATTTTTATTTTTATTTTATATATATATATATATATATATATATATATATATATATATATATATATATATATTCGCTATATTTCGAACTCGTGGAGTCCTTCTATGGCAAGAAGACTTGTGATTTTTCTTAGTGTTTTATCCTTTTCTACTATTTTCATTTTACCTCCAAAAATGGTTAGTTTTTAAACTGGAACTTTTAAATTTTAAATCTCCATAGAATACTAAATAAGTTAAGCATTAAAAAAAAGTGCCATACATAGAGAACTTGTTTCCAACATTCCGAAAATGAGCTGAACATAGAAGCTGCCTAAGCGTTAAGGAGGATTTCACAAAGGTGGGTCCGAAAATATTGAAATTGTAATCCCTAAAATTCTCAATAATGTAAATTAAAAGAAGACGATGTACCCTGCTTCCAGACCCCCTTTATTTACCAACTGCAAGAAGAAGTTCGAAATTGTTATTGTAGTAAAAACATATAATGCAAACGTTTTATCAACGTTATTAGTAAGCGCACTACATAAAAATATAATTTCCCAACTAATATTAGATCATATTTCACATTTTCTCTATACGATGCTTTTGTTAAATATGAAATATACGCATAGTTTATATGCTCAATTATTTTCTTTTTATTTTAAAACAATATAGAGAAAATTGAAAGCAAGAGCGATTTTTATATTTCGGTTTACTAGTATAATTTTCAGAAACCATCTTTTTTTTTATTTATTTAAATGGTATATAAAGGTTTTGTTGCGAAAAAAAAAACAAACAAAACACATGGTGCCACTAGAGTGGGTTTCACGTAAACCCCCACTCCTGATAATTCGATTTAACTGAATTTCAGAACAAAATTTCTTATTAGATTTAAATTATACATGCCGAGCTTTGTTGTGAAAAAAACAAATATTGGTGCTGATACAGCAATGTTGACGTTTTGGGTTTCAGATAAGCCCCCCCAATTCTAATTGCCCGATTTCCCTGATTTTCAGAAACTATTTTTCTTATTTTATTTAAATGTTATATACGGAGTTTCGTTGAGATAATCTAATATTAATGCAGCTAGAGTGATTTTTATACTTTGGCTAACTGCCCCCCCCCCATCTAATAGCCCCATTTCACTGATTTTCAGAAACTATTTTTCTCGCTTTATTTCCATGGCATATACTGAGTTCAATTTAAAAAATATAAAAACTCGGCCCCATAGGGCGATTTTTAAATTTCGATTTAACCCGCAAACGTTTTTCGGATAAAACCCCACTACTAATAATCTGATATCACTGATTTTCAGGAACTATTTTCTTGTTTGATTTAAATCGTATATCCCAAGTTTAGCTGTGGTAAAACAAATATTGGTGCTGCTAGGTCGATTTTTAAATTTTGGGCTCCAAGTTAACTTCCACTCCTAATTGTCCAATTCCCCTGAATTTCAGGAACTATTTTTCTTGTTTGAGTTTAATGGCATATACTGAGTTTCCTTTAAACATATTTAAAATTGCGGCCGCTAGAGCGATTTTTAAGTTTCGCTTTAACTCCCAATCCTTTTTCAGATATACCCCCCTTCTAATGGCCCAATTGCCATTATTTTCGGAAACTACTTTTATTAATTTATTTGTAAGAAAGTTATCGAGTTTCATGGAGAAAAAACAAAAATTGCGGCCGCTAGAGCGATTTTTAATTGTTTTAAAACAATTTTCACTTAAGCTTAAGGCCCTCCCCAATGGTGAAATTTTGCTGTTTACCGAACTCGAGGAATCGTTTCTTAATTGATGGTGTATAATTGCGAATTCTGATACAATTAAAAATGAATAAAATATAAAAATAATAATTATAATAACAACAACAATAACGAAAATAGATGTTTCAACAACTGAGCACAACCACAAAAGCTTCGTTTCATCGAAATTCGCCAATATGGAATTTTAGCTATTTTGAATAATAAGTATGTGTTTACTATAAGCTCCTATAGATTAAAAAATATTTAATTTGAGATAGACCCCGCGTTCTAATCACGCGTTAATTACATTTTTAGAAAGTTTTAGGAATTCCAGAGTAGGCTGTAAGGTAGAGAGACAGTATCGTCCTCTGCGCGGTCAGTGATGCGATTTTCATCATAAATTAGGTATTACATTTATATTTCCCCAGGAAAGATACTAAATTTATGGCGGGTCATCGGGCTTTTCCCTGCTGAATGTAAAACGATTCATTATCGGTGAATTATGAACATCATATTCTTGTAAAATATTGCCAAAAACCTAGTAATGCTATTTCCGCAAATGATGATGATGATTATTGTTTAAGGGGCGCACAACATCTAAGCATTAGCGCCCAAACACACTAAAAACTGCGCCAGAACTAAAAATAAATAGTTGACACAAAAAATATCTTAGGGTAAATAACAGTAGCACGTTGTGCAACAAAATAAAAACCCATAACAAATAACAAGTGGGTGTAACGGTCAACAAATAAAGGACCGGTATTAAAACAGCCGCAATAGCGAAAACAACAGTCCTATAATGGTCAAAAAGGGTCAATAAAACCCTATAACTAACAACACTAGGACATATAAAAACTGGTAGTAAAACTCATCAGCAAAAGCTGAAAACAAACCAGTATTGTAAAAGTCTAAAAAGGTAACAATAAAAACCCAAAAACAATAACAAGGGCAATATATAACAACCCAATTAAGGACTGGGACTAAAACGATGCATCAAATGCTGAAATAACAACAGTCTTAAGCGAGTCTAAAAATGCCGTCATGGATAAAAAGAGAACACCTCACACTTTGCTCCAAAAACCACAAACACGGATAAAACGGAGCAATCGCTCAACAGCAACCACATCGTCTGCAAGTAATGCCTCAAAAGAGGAGGGCAAACCTAGGCTACGCCTAAAAGCCGCCAGATGATGGCATTCAATTAAAATGTGACGCACTGTAAAGGGGTGGTCACAGTGAGGGCAAACTGGAGCGGGTTGACCATTAAAAAGGTGAGAGTGACTAAAACGGCAATGCCCAATTCTAAGGCGAGCTAAAATTACTTCTTCCCGACGAACAGCGCGAGAAGAAGTCGACCAGTTAAAAGGGGCGGATTTACATTCACGGAGCTTATTAGTTGGGAGTAATTCCCACTCCTCGCGCCAGCGCGAAAAAATGGCTCTACGTAAATAATGTATAAGATCACCGAAATAAAAACGCTGCTCGTACTCAGCAGGGTCTAAAAGAGCGGATTTTGCTGCAACATCTGCGGCCTCATTACCTGGAAGTCCGACGTGCCCAGGCACCCATAGCAGTGTTACCCTGACGCCAGCGTCGAAAAGGGTTAAAACTACATTCTGGACCATCTGTACAAGAGGGTGGAGGTTGTACAGATTTCTAAAACTTAAAATGGCACTCAAAGAGTCGGAACATATAACACTGTTCCCTAGCCTCTGATCAGAAATAAATAAAACCGCCCGATAGATAGCATAAAGTTCCGCCATAAAAATAGATGTTGCAACGTCAAGACCATACGTAAAACTTGCCCCATTAAAAACAAAAGCACATCCTACACCTGTGTCACATTTAGAGCCGTCGGTATAGATAAAATTCCAGCCATTAAAAGAGGATTTGACCTCGCTAAAAGAACGAATAACATGTGCTGCGGTCGAATATTTCGGACAGGACGTAAGCCCAAGATGAATGAGGGCCTCTGCTAAAATCCAGGGAGGAGAAGAAGTTTCCCCGGTTAAGAAAAAAGCAGGTAACTCAATGTTCAACGTTCGTAAAATCTCCCGAAAGCGAAAGCCAGCAGGCTTAGGAGTAAAAAGACCGAGCAGCATAAAAACGATCAAAAGACACATTAAAAAACGGCCCATTCGTGGGATGATGAGGTTGCGACAACCGTACGCAGCCAGTAAAACATCCCTACGATAAAACAACGGAGGTTCTCCAGACTCCGCACATAAACTCAGCACAGCACTGGTGCGGAATGCTCCAATGCCAACACGGATACCCGGGTGATGAATCGGGTTAAGCCGACGAAGGACAGAAGGTCGCGCTGATCCGTAAACCACACAGCCATAATCCAGTTTCGAACGGATGAGTGAGCGATAAAAGCGTAAAAGAACAGTCCGATCAGTTCCCCAAGATATACCACTTAAAACACGTAAAATGCAAAGAGAACGTTCACACTTGCCTCTGAGTTGTGCTATATGCGATGACCAGCATAATTTCCTATCGAACACCAAGCCAAGGAACCTAACTTCGTCTGCGAAAGAGAGTGCGTCTGGGCCAAGATGGAGCTAAGGTGGAGGATACTCCTTGTGGCGCCAGAAATTCATGCAGACGGTCTTCTCTGCGGAGAAACGGAACCCGTGAGAAACACTCCAAGCGTGAAGGCGGTCGAGACAGCATTGGAGGCAGCGTCCCAAGAGACAGGTTCTCCGAGAGGAAAGATAGATGGCAAAATCGTCTAGAAACAATTACGATTGTATTCCCGGCGGTAAACACTCGGTGATAGAGTTGATCGCAATAGCAAACAGTGTGCAACTAAGTACCGAGCCCTGAGGTACACCGTTCTCTTGAATAAAATTAGATGATAAAACTGATCCCAAGCGAACATTAAAAACCCGGTCTTTCATAAATTCCTGAATAAAAATAGACATACGCCCACGTATGTTCCAATCCTGAAGCGTTCGGAGGATACCGCCTCTCCAGCAAGTATCATACGCTTTCTCCAGATCAAAAAATACAGCAACCGTTTGGCACTTCCGAATAAAACCGTCCATTATGTGGGTCGAAAGAGATACGAGATGGTCGACAGAGGAGCGGTGACGACGAAAACCGCACTGAGCGTTCGTCAATAGATGTCTGAACTCTAAACACCACATAAGCCGCCCGTTAATCATGCGTTCCAACACCTTGCAGACGCAGCTGGTGAGGGAAATCGGACGGTAACTGGAAGGAAGATGGGGGTCCTTTCCAGGCTTAGGTATAGGAATGACGGTGGCCAATCGCCAAGCGTTGGGAAATGTGCCATGACACCAAATAAAATTAAAAGTTCGTAATAAAAAAGCTTTGCCTTCTGCTGATAAATGCTGCAACATAGCAACATGAATGTCATCTGGCCCCGGTGCGCAATGTCGAGAGGTGGAAAGGGCATGCTCCAGTTCCCTGGCGGTAAAAGGAACGTTGTAACTCTTCTGATGGTCGGAGGCAAATGAGAAACCTTTCCTCTCCACCTGATCCCATAATGCGCGAAACGAAGCCGGGTAATTAGCGGAGCTCGAAACATCAGCGAAGGTTCGCCCTAAAACATTGGCGACGTCAGTCGGAGTAGTGAGCACTCGATTTAAAATCCTAAGACCGTGTATAGGTGTAAACCTTGGTTTGCCAGCAACGCGGCGTAGCCGTTCCCAAACTACGGATGCAGGCGTTGTGGGGTTAAAAGAAGAGGTAAAAGCTATCCAAGAAGCCTTTTTGCTATCCTTGATGACTCGGCGGCATTTGGCGCGCAGTAGTTTATAGCCTATCATGTTTGCAGAAGTAGGGTGGCGACGAAAAGCTCTGAGAGTACCTCGGCGAGCACGCAAAGCGTCCCGGCATTCATGGGTACACCAGGGAACCGGTAAGCGTCTGGGGTGACTTGACGACCGGGGAATAGCCCGATATGTGGCTGTGGTGATGACTTCACGGAGGTGCTCGATCACGACGTCAATAGATGAAAATTCACACCCTGAAAATGTGGCCATAGATCGAAAGAGAGGCCAATTCGCCTTTTCAAAAAGCCATTTTGACGCTCGCAGAGAATGTGCGTTGGAAGAGAGTACATGTATCTGACACGGTAAGTGATCACTGGAATAGGAATTAGAAGTGACATTCCAAGTAAAGTGTACAGAGAGTGAGGTAGAACACATGGATAAGTCCAAGTGTGAAAAACTGTGAGTGCTGTCTGAAAGAAATGTAGGTTGACCAGTATTGAGCAGTACTAGATGGTGACGATCCAGAAAGTCGGCTATAATGCTACCCCTCGCACACTCCGTGGCGGAACCCCATAGAGGATGGTGCGCATTAAAATCCCCCAAAAGAAGTACAGGGGGCGGTAGCTGAGAAAACAGATGATCTAGATCAGCTGTAGTGACTGTAACAGACGGAGGAAGGTAAATACTGCAGGTTGAAAAACCAAGGCCAGAGAAATTAACGGTATCAGCAGCTGCTTGCAAACGAGTCTGGAGCTGTAATGAAGTACTGTACACATCCTGTCGTATTAAAATTAAAACTCCGCCGTGAGCGGGAGTGCCATCTTCGGGAAGGAGATCAAATCGCACCGAAGAGTAACCGCGTATAATAAAAGAATCTTGTGGTCGAAGTTTTGTCTCTTGGAGACACACAAGCGGAGAGTCAGTCGATCGTAAAATTAACTTCAAGTCAGTTCTTCAACTGCGGAGTCCACGCACATTCCAAGAAAGGATAGCCATTGTTAAAATTAGTTAAAAAGGTTAAAGATACCACCTTACTTTTTACTAGGCCCAGGACGAATCAAACGTCCTTTCTTAAGTCGCGTGGGACTTGGTGGTTTTTCAGGAGCAGGCACATCCTGCTCCATGACCCCCTCAGAGGGAGGGCTCTCCCGTTGAGAAGCATCCACCGACTCCAGCCCCTGGAAACGGTTGGATGTAGAGAGGGGCGGTGATGGCAACCGCCTAGCGGGTTTGCTCCCTTCATGGGAGCGGGACCTCCGAGGAGGAGAAGGGCCTTTCTGCTTTTCAGCAGGAGTGGATGTTTTTAAAAAGTCGGTCTTTGTGTAGCTGGTCTTAAACTTAATTTCTGATGCATTAAAAACTATGGGCTTGGGCTTCTCAGTAGAGCGTTTTGGAGGACTGGGCATATTTGGGACCCGTGTAAAAACAAGGTCGCAAGTCTGCGTACTGCTATCGCACTTCTTGATCGAAGATGAAGCTGCTGCGCTGTATGTGCCGGTCTTAGGCACGACGGGTTGGCGAGATTGAAAACGCTTCAGGGCCTCAGTAAAGGAGAGCTTTTCCTTCACCCGGATCTCCTGAATACAGCGCTCCTCCTTAAAACGAGGACATTCGCGGGATGAGGCTGGATGATCTCCGCGGCAGTTAAAGCAAACGGGAGCGGATGTACATGCTCCTTCATGAGACACTTGGCCGCAGGTAGCACAGATAGAATTGGCACTCTTACAAGAGACGCGTGTATGGCCAAAGCGCTGGCATTGAAAACAACGCAACGGGCTCGGTACGTACGGGCGCACCTCAATGACCTCGTAGCCCGCTCTTATCCTCTGCGGCAATTTGACCCTGTTAAAAGTGAGGAAAAGTGTTCGGGTAGGCTGCAATTCACCCTCTCCTCGCCTGCACGCGATACACGGACGTGACCCCTTGGTCTTCCAAGCAAGTTTGGATATCTGGGTCAGACATTCCGTCCAGTACGTTAGTAAAAATAACTCCTCACGACGAATTTAATGTGCGATGTGGCTCAACACGGATGGGATAACCGTGGAAAATCGTCGCCTTGAGCAGCGAGTTACTCTGAGACATTCCAGTGGTCTCAACCAAAAGTGATCCATTACGAAGTCGGGTGCAGGTTTTCACAGGTTCAGCTATGGTGTCAATGCCCTTCTGAATTATAAACGGGTTCACCCGGGTAAAAGATTGTCCGTCTTCCGTTCGACTAATCACCAAGTAACGAGGAAAAGGCTTCTCGATTACTTCTTTAACATCCACTCGTTTTCTTTTAACTTGTGTGAGATTATGTTCGTTCACCATAGCGATATAATGCTCCACCATTGCAACTGTCTCCGATGGCAGGCTGCTTCCTGGGCGCCACCCCGGCTTAGGTTACTGGCTCTGGCCTGAACAAAGTAACCTCAGGGTCACACCTTCCTGTGGGCTAACGAAGGGACCCAATCGCCTGCAGGAAGTCTACAGCTCATGCAATGGCCCTTCCCCGGGCCTGGCCTTTACCAGGGGATACGCTCCCGTCCTACATGATAACCCAGTGCTGGGAGTTACGCTGTTACCCAGTCACTTTTTACCGTGTCAAACACGGGGGCACCCATCAGACAAAGAACGGGGAAGTAGGACAAATAAAACAATAAAAGAGGCGAAATAAAAAGGAGTCAAACGCGCTAAGCGCGGACCTGAGGGAGCAGCTCGGGTGCCTCGGGGTCGCTACGCCCCGTACCCAATAAATTGAACCCCTGAGGGGATTTCCGCAAAGAAACCGAATCAATGATATCCATATCGGTTAATATTTTATGGTCATTTTATAATCCAAACGCAAAAAGGTTAAATGTTTTACGGGCTATTGGGCTATCACTTGCCGGCAATTAAAACTGTACATTATGACTAAATTCAAGGAAAAGATCTTAGTTAAGAATATTGCTAATATTGGCACCTGTGCAGAGAAACTAAATCACTGACGCCTATTTCAGTACAAAACCGGGAATCATTAATATTTCCTTAGCCAAAATGGTAAAAATATTACCGCCGTTCGGGGTGGTAATTGCAGGCTACATTAATTTCAACGTTATCGATAAAAACACGAAAATATTTTGCTGATGTACAATGTGCACAAAGTAGTAGCATAACAATTTGTGCAGAGAAACTGAATCGTACAGGATTTCAACAAAAATCATGTCAGCAATTTATATCTCCACACAAAAAATGAAACGTATGATCAGTTTCGAATTGTTACTTGCCAGCATGTCAAACGGTACCTTGTCGGTACATTAACAAATAATTTATCATTGTAAAATATTGCCAAAGTACTAGTATGGTCCTTTGTGCACAGAAACTGGCCAGTGATCCGATTATTAGTCCAAAATTAGGTATTACATCTTAGACAACCAATTTTCAAATTTCAAGCCTCTATAAATACACAATAAAAAAGGATGATGTCCCTGCATATAAAGCTCATCCCCTCCATTCAGAAAAGTGCAAAACATATAATTCTGCACAATGGTTCCGGAGATATTTACAAAAGTATGTCCTATTTTTTTAAAATTTTATTTGGCACTCTCTGGAGATAGATTTTATTTTGAAATTGCACCACACCTACAAATATAGCTAGACAACCGTAAACTTTGAATGGGAACACATCAAGCAACCCTCTTCGTGGAAATTGTTATAGAAAACCAGACTTCCACATTGATATTTTTCATTTTTGAAAAAATGGCAAGATTTTTAAATTATAAGCTTTTCTAAAATTTACAGTAACAAAGGAAAAGACGACGACGTGGCAAATTTTTGTTACACCTTTGTTTTTGCCAATTAACAGTCCCATGTTAACAGATAGACCCATGACCTACCCAATATTTTGCTACCTTGCCCTAGAGTGCACAAAATTTCAAAACTTTCTTCTGTCTGACATCATATTCTCAAACTTATAGAACACACTATTGGTGTTAAAGATTGTCCGTAAATAAAACAAATCAACAACTTATAGAACAAGCCTAACCTTTAAGTAACATTGCCAACAGGATGCGATGATGTGATGATTGTTTAAAGGGCGCAAAACTGCTAAGGTCATTAGCGCCCAAACACATAAAAACTGATCCAAGAATAAAATATCTACACCCAAATCCAATGTAGAAAAGGATATTTAGCACAATGGACAATAACAGTAAAAACCCCCAAAACAAATAAAAAGGGTAAAATGATCAAAAAATAAAAATAAAAAAAATCGAGACTGGTACTAAAACCAGACTTTTAGAGCGGTAAACACAAGTATTATACTAGTCTATAAATGGACCATAAAAACCCCATAACAAAGAACAAGGGCAATATGGTCAACAAAAAACAAGACAGGTATTAAAATACAACTGCAACAGCTCAAAACAAAACATTCTTATAACGGTCTAAGATGGTAACAATTACACCCTATAACAAATCACAAGGATAATATGCTCAACACAAATAAAAGAATGGTAACAACGCATCAACAAGAGCTGAAAACACAACAGCCTTAAAAGGTCTAAAAATGTCGTCAAGGATAAAATGATATAACCCCACACTTTGCTCCAAAAACCACAAAAACAATTAAAACTGACTACTCGCTCAACAGCAACCTCGTCATCTGCAAGTAAGTTCTCAATATAGGAGGGCAAACCTGGAGAAAGTCTAAACGCTGCTAGATGATGCACTCAACTGAAATGTGACGCACTGTAAAGATGTGGTCACAGTGAGGGTAAGCTGGAGTAGGTTGACCGTTAAAAAGGTGACGGTGACAGAATTGTCAAAACTGTTAAAATTACTTCTTCGCGACGAACTGCGCGAGAAGAAGCGGAATAGTTAAAAGGGGTGGATTTACATTCTCGAAACTTGTTGTTAGGGATTAAATTTCACTCCTCGCGCCAGCGCTAGAGAACGCCTCGACGTAAAGAATGTTTAAAATCCCTCGAGTAAAAACGTTGCTCACATTCACCAGGGTCTTAAACGGCGGATTTAGTCGCGACATCAGCGGCCTCGTTGCCTGGGAGTCCCACGTGTCCAGGTACCCACAGCAATGTTACCCTGACGGCAGCGTCCAGAAGCGTAAACACTGCACCCTGGATCTTCTGTACAAGAGGATGGTATAGCTTTTTCAAAGATAAAAGGGCACTCAGAATCGGAACAAATAACACTGTTCCCCAGTCCCTGGTCAGAAATAAATAAAATCGCCCGATAAATAGCATAGAGCTCCACCATAAAAATAGATGTCACAACGTTAAGACCAAACGTAAAACAAGCTCCATTAAAAACAAAGGCACATCCTACTCCTGTGTCAGATTTCGAGCCGTCGGTATATATAAAATACTTAAGGCAGGACGTGAGCCAAAGATGAACGGGGGTCTCTGCTGAAAGCCAAGGAGGGAGTAGTAGTTTCCCCTACTAGGAAAAAAGCAGGTAGCTTCACGTCCAAAGTCCTTAACAACTCCCGAAAACGAAACCCAGGAGGCCTAGGAGTAAAAGACAGAGCAGTATAAAATGGAGCGAGACACACATTAAAAAAGGTTCATTCGTCGGATGACGAGGTTGCGCAGCTAAACAACCATTACGAAGCAAGTAAAAGATCCCTACGAAAAAACAACGGAGGTTCTCCAGACTCCGCACATAAACTTGACCCAGGACTGGTTGGGAATGCTCCAAGACACGGATACCCCGGTGATGAATGGGTTTAAGGCGACGAAAAACCGAAGATCGTGTAGAGCCATGAACGACACAGCAATAATCTAGTTTGGACCGGATTAGAGATCGGTAAAAACGTAAAAGAACAGTCCGGACAGCTACACAGGATGTGCCACTTAAAACACGTAAAGTACAAAGAGAACGTTCACACTTGCCTCTTAGTTGCGCTATATGCGATAATTTTCTATCAAACACCAAGCCAAGGAACCTAACTTCATCTGCGAAAGCAAGAGCGTCTGGGCCAAGATGAAGAGATGATGGAGAATACTCCTTACGGCTCCAGAAGTTCATGCAGACGGTCTTCTCTGCGGAGAAACGGAACCCATGATTTACACTCGAAGCATAAAGGCGGTGGAGACAGCATTGGAGTCGGCGTTCCAAAAGACAGTTCTTCGAGAGGAAAGAAAAATGTCAAAATCGTCGACAACCAACGACGAATGGATTTCTGGAGGTACACACTCAGTGATGGAATTGATAGTAATGGCAAACAGTGTGCAACTAAGTACAGAGTCCTGAGGTACACCGTTCTCTTGAATAAAACTAGATGATAAAACTGATCCCAAGCGAACATTAAAAACCCGGTCTTTCATAAACTTCTGGATAAATACAGACATACGACCACGTATATGCCAATTGTGAAGCGTTCGAAGGATACCGCTTCTCCAACAAGTATCATAGGCTTTCTCCAGATCAAAGAATACGGCAGTCGTTTGGCACTTCCGTACAAAACCGTCCATTATTTTGGTGGAAAGAGACACAAGATGGTCGACGGAGGCCCGATTTCGTCGAAAACCGCATTCGATGTTCGTTCGTTAGTGCTTCGACTCTAACCACCACATAAGCCGCTCGTTAATCATGCGTTCCATCACTTTGCAGACGTAACTGGTGAGGGAAATCGGACGGTAATTGGAAGGAAGGTGTGGGTCCTTTCCAGGCTTGGGTATAGGAATACCGGTGGTCAATCTCCAAGCGCTCGGAAATGTCCCATTGCACCAAACAGAATTAAAAATCTGGAGTAAAAAAAGCCTTACCTTCCACTAACAAATATTGCAACATAGCAACATGAATGCTATCTGGCCCCGGTGCGCAATGCCGAGAGGTCGTAAGGGCATGCTCCAATTCCCTGGTTGCAAAGGGGGCATTGTAGCACTCCTGGTTGTCGGAGGAGAAAACGAAACCCTTGAACTCGACCTGTTGTTTAATTACGCGAAATGCAGGAGGGTAGTTGGCGGAACTCGAAACGTCAGCGAAAGTACGCCTTAACGCATTGGCAATATCAATCGGAGCATCAAGTGCAGGATGTTGTACCTTTAGACCGGGTATAGGCGTAAATCTAGCGTTTGCCTGCAACGCGGCGCACATTTTCCCAAACTGCAGAGGAAGGCGTTGTACGGTTAAAAGAGGCAAAAGCAATCCAAGACGCCTTTTTGCTATCCTTAATCACTTGACGGCATTTAGCGCGCAGTTGTTTATATCGAACCATGTTCTCCAATGTAGGGTGGCGACGAAACACTCGCAAAGCACCTCGGCGAGCACGCAAAGCATCCCGGCATTCATCGGTCCACCAAGGAACCGGCAAGCGTCTGGGATGGGAAGACGACCGGAAATAGCCTGATTAGCGGTTTTGAATATGACCGTTTCGAAAGTGCTGAACCGCGGCGTCGATGGATGGAAACTCACACCTGCAAAAATGGCTGAAGAACGGAACAGATCCAATTCGCTTTGGTAATAAGCCATTTCGGCGCGCTGTGAGAATGTGCGTGTGCATGAGACGCACTTGACACGGGAAGTAGTCACTGGAGTGCAAATCAGAGATGACGTTCCAAGTAAAGTGTACAGCAAGCGAGGCGGAACAGAAAGATGTCTTAATGAAAAAAAAATGTGAGAACTGTCAGAGAGAAATGTGGGTTGACCAGTGTTGAGCAGTGTGAGATGGTGGCGATCCAGAATGTCTGCCAACATGCTACCCCTGGCTGGTAGAACCCCATAGGGGATGGTACGCATTAAACTCTCCCTAAAGTAGGAAATGGAGGGGTAGCTGAGGTTAGTCACAGCGACAGTAGCAGATGGAGGTAGGTAAGGGTGCAAACTGTAAAATTAAGGCCAGAAAAATAAACTGTGGCTTCTGCAGTCTGTATAGGAGTCTAAAGGCTCAGTGAAGCGCTGTATACGTCATCTCTGATGAGAATTAAAACGCCGTCATGCGCGGGAGTGCCGTCTTCGGAGGAAGATCAAATCTCACCGAAAAGTAACCGCGGAGGGTGAAAGAATTCTGTGGTCGAAGTTTGTCTCTTGGAGACACACAAGCGAAGGGTTAGTCGAGCATAAAAGTAATTCCTGTTCAAGTCTTCGACTGCGGAGTTCACGCATATTCCATGAAAGGATAGCCATTGTTAAAATAAGATAAAATAAATAAAAATACCACCTTACATTTTAGTCCGTCCAGGACGAATCAACTGTCCTTTCCAACCGATTCCAACCCCTGGAATCGCTTGGATGTGGAAATAGGCTGTGACGGTGACCGCCTAGCGGGCTTGTTCCCATCAAGGGAGCGGGACCTCAGAGGAGAAGAGCTCTTTCGCTTATCTACAGGAGTGGGCGTCTTGATAAAATCAGTCCTAGTATAAGCGGTGAATTTAATTTCCGGGGCTTTAAACACTACCGGCTTGGCCTTCATGGTAGTTCGTTTCAGATAACTTGGTGCATTAGGGACCCGTGTAAATACAAGGTCGCAGGTCTGCGGACTACTGTCGCGCTTTTTGGCCACTGAAGAAGCTACTGCGCTGTATGTACCACCGATCTTAGGTACTATGGGCTGGTGAGATTGAAATCGCTTCGGGCTTCCACAAAGGAGTTTTTCCCTAACCAGGATTTCCTGAATACAGCGTTCTTCGCGATAGCGAGGACAGTCACGGGATGAGACGGGGTGTTCCCCTCAACGGTTTACGCAGACTGGAGCGGATGAACACGCTATATTTGGACTTGCGGGAGTAGCTCGGGTGTCTCTGGGTCTCTACGCAACGTACCCAAAAATTGGGCCCCTGAGAGGCCAACAGGATGTCCTCAAATATAATTCAGAAATAAAAATTCCTAGCTTATTTTTAAAAATGGCATCCATTGGTTTTGCTATGCACCCATCCCTTTGTATGATATTGAAAAAAGCTTTTCAGAATATGAAATATTCTTTAGTGGCAATTGAAGATTCTCTTTTGAACATTTGAGGAAGTATTTAGTTTATTGTAATTGTACCACTATTTAAATAAAATATACATTATGATTAACATGTGTTTATATCTTAGAAACATAATGCTATAAGTAGTATAAAGTGACAAAGGTGTTCCAAGATAAATGGAATGTTCCTTGCTGCATGTTACTGTTATGTATAATAAATGATATCTTCCTGTATTAAGGTATGTTGTATATAATTTAGATATAGCCCAATTAGACATGCAACGTATATAATTTATGCACATGTAAATATATTTTAAACTTTGCTTAAAGATGATAAATTAAATGTATTCATAGGTTCTAATCATACTGTAAAACATATTTGCATATTTCTTAAGTACATTAATCTGACTTAGCTTAATACTATAACAATTTCCTGTACATGACTGTATTGAAAATCTTTTTACATAACTCTAGTCCACACCCTTCAACTCCCCATAGATGACTACCTCCTGGACTTCCAAAGTCAATGAAACTTATGGTTTCCGAACTATGATCCAGTCTCCATTCATGCTAATTGTCCAGGGTGGTATTGAAGTACATGTTATCTAGTGTGGCCGACTGCCTAACATCATATCCACAGAACAAATTATTACATTGGTAGAAAAAGATGGTTCACCAGATTTAGCATATTTACTGAACAGGGGCTTTCCCATAAGCTTCATTGTGAGAAAGCACCATTGAACAGTAATCTTTTGCCACATGTATTCTCAAGAAAGTTTCACACTATTGAATTCTATAACCACAAAGACGAACATTTCGGTTTCATTTTAGAAACTCTTGGACTTGTATTAGATACACAAAAATACTCTTCTTATTAGAGACTCTTAACATGAACATACAAATAGTAAAAATAAGTTACAACACTATGAAGCTGAAAATATGAAACTATCAAGAACAAGAGAGTGCTATAAACACATACTAGATGAGACTTTATTGAGATAAATAACTTTCTCTTAGAATCTGAAAAATCTACCCTACCAGCAAATATAAAATGAAGTATGCCAATTGGTTAACAATTATGTTCATAAAGGATTAAAAACAACTTGTGTAACATTCTGTAGACCAGTTCCTAAAATAAAACTTTAAAAATTTATCGAAGGGTTACCCAGAATTCATTGAATTATCTCAAGAAAAGAAAAAAATTATACAGGAAAACTAAAGTCTCCAATCCATCACCAGAAATGTTTGAGGAACTTAAAGCATGTAATAGGGAAGTATTTTAAAACAAACATTAAAAAACTAATACTGCTCTAAAGTAGCTAGTTCAAGATATTGCATGCTCTGGGGCACCTTTCACAGAACTAGTAATATTGCCAACTAACAGGAATATGTGACAGGATTGTATCAGTAGTAATTCCCACCACACAGGTTCCATTGGCTGTCAACTCTAATCTTCACCACACATCCCAGGTTTAGTGCAGGATCCTGGGGGATAGTCACTTGTGGCCCCCATATGCAATCCCAAGAAAGAACCTGTTAATTAAGAGATAACTCTCGGAAGGTACATCTTTAGGGTTGAGGTACTATAACATGACAGATAAAAGACAGCGGTGATACATGCAGATAACTAGAGATCCCTATCTTGATGTCTTGAAGCCCCTGTGAGAAATTGCTGGTGGTGGAGAGTAATGCTGGTGATATGTGCAGTTTTTAGCCCTTGAATGTGTATACACACTCTAAGGATGCAAATTAAAACATTAATGTGTATTCTCTTAAAATTATACATACATTTAGTAGATAAACTTCTATATACTATTGAACAGTTTTAAATTTAAAGCGAAAAGTGGCATCACACCTTCAAACTATCTGATGTACAGAAACTTGAGCACAGGTAATACAAGAAACCTGGGAGTTCTATTTTCATCACGTAGAAGACAACTTTAGTAAGGAGGTTGGTAGAGATGAAATCTTGGTGAGAAAACGATAAACCTGAGAGACAATGGTGACTGATGGTAACAGTGAGCTGAGTAGCACAGGAGAAGAAGAATGATGACAGCAGTGTGCCATTTGCATGATCGTAATGTAAGTTTTTCCTTTTAACTTGAATACATTATTTATGAAAGGAGTGATCAGGCATCAAATGAACTTGGATAATTATGTGATTAACTATTATAAAGGAATATCTACTTATTGAACCTTTAAAACATATCAGAGGAATTATGGTTCCAAAGTGTGTCAAAGCTGTCAAAATATCATTAATGCTAAATGTCCAATTATTTCATAATTGCTATAAATGAAGACAGACAAATAGACAAATGCATATACTCAAGTATTCCTAAGAAATTTATGGGAAAGTATTCTCATATTATTTCTGCTCTATGGTTACTAACTTCTTCAGAGAAACTATACTTTAGCTGGAAATACTGTTTCCAGCATCTTGAATGCTACTAAAAGATGGTAAATTATAATTAAACATTACTTTAGTGGAACACGGAAAAGTAGAGCTTGTATATACCTACATACTATATATAAAACAAATCGGGATAATTATTCAAATTTTAATTATATCAATGTAATAACCAAGTTTCCTAAGCAAAGACTGGCCAGACACCCCTGTTTTTACATGAATATCCTACTGCCCCTAGTAAAATCTTCATGACATGTAATTGTCCCAGTTTTTATTGAAAAGCGAAATGAATACAGTATTTTCTAAATGATTTATTTTTACTATTGCCAACAGTATAAAGATTAAGTAATAAAATAAAATTGTATATTTTCACAATAAAACAGGACATCACTAGATATTTAGCCTAATAGTACTGCAATGAGGTGGAAGTTTATTCTGCTATCTGAAAGGCAGTTGCAATAGCATTGGGGCATTGCTTATTGGTATTTTGCATAATCTGGTATATTGAGGTAGAAACAAGTTTCAAAGAAATTTAATTTATTGCCTTTGTTATCTTTGCTCTGAGAATAGCAAATAATTTTTTTTTTGAAGTGCATGCAGACAGATTGTGTAACATACTAACACTATGGAAGTTGTGATTGCAAAACACATTCACCACTTTAAAAGATTCAATGTACTACTTAAAAATGCATAAAACATACAAGCAAAACAAAATTTTAACTGCAATAGCTTATATGCATATAAGATGATTACAATGATTCACAATAAAGATTCTTTTTTTCAAAAAAATAATGAACTATATACTTGCAACATTAGAGAAAATTAAAATTACCGCAGAATGCAATTAAATATATTAACAAAAATAAACCCCTTTATCATAGGAACTATCCTTAATAACGTATCACTAAAAAGTATAAAAGATAATTCTGGAAATAATTCTTTCAAGAAAGAATTAAAAAAATTATTTAATTTATAAATGCTGTGACAGAATGTAAGACTTGTTATTTAATAATAAAATATATGTATATTCAGGTTGTATTATAATTAAGCTTGTATATCCTATTCATTTTTATTACAATAAGTGTAGCTTCTGTCAGTACTTGATGCTTGTGTAAGGCAAGTTAAATAGGCAGCAAATAAATACATTAAAAAATTGAAAATCTAACACTGTATGCTAATTCACACATCTGAGCTTCATGTTAAAATATGTAACTACTTCTATAGATTGTATTTGTTTTTATTGTATTATGTTATATTGTGATGACATCTATTGAATAAAGAATTTTACTTTAAAAATCCATCAAATGAGGCTTAGAATATATATAATGCAACGTTTAGAAATAAAATTTTTTAAATATAATTTAAATAATTGTATTCCCACAATCATAAATGAATGCTGCATTGTGTAGTAATTAATAAATACCGTTAAATCAGAAAAGAAGCAGGAATATTTAAAAAAAATGAGAAAACCTAAAAAGTTGAAACTAAGAAGTAGAAGAAACTTATGTGCATCGTTAAAGTTAAACATACTTAAAATAACACTCTCTCCTACAGTTCATAAGTACAAACCAAATAGATATAATAGTTGGCAAAAATGAATTACTAATCAATGCACATGCACAAAGTAACCTAGAACTAACCTTGAGTGAATCTAGAAATTAAAAGACTCAGTGGTTTGGTGGTTCTCTTAGGCCTGATGGCCTAAGTTCATCTCTTTTTTCATACTTACAAACTAAATAAACACAATAGTTGGCAAAAACTGAATTTCTAATCTTTTCAAAATATCTAACCTGAAGTCAATCATAGGAACCAAAGGACCCTAGTGATTTATTACTTTTATAGCTCCACCTACTGCTTACATGCATGGAAGGGACATTTTGATGTGGAAGAATATACTGAAGTTTCAAAGAAAATAAAACTGTAGCTGTATACAGCAGAATCTCAACTTTGAAGCATAATACAGATGTAGATGTTCTTGTTCTTTGGATCCCCTGGGTAGGAAAGCTCAAGGATATTGAACAAATTATAAAGCATTCAACTTATCATTTACAAGAACAAGTATGCATGCAAACAACAAACACCCATTACCATATTAAACATAAACTTAGAGCAATAACATGAATAATTCATTAATTATGCTATACTTATGTAGGAAATGCTGTTCTATTTGCAGATGACGCAAGCACATCGATAAATGGAAAGAGCCTTAATGATTGTGCCATTAAACTAAATCTGGCTCTGAGTTCATTGTGTGTGTGGTTCAAAGCAAACAAATTGTCTCCAAATCTAGATAAAACAAATGTTATGAAATTCATTACTCATAGATCTCCAGATCCACAATTACAGATAGGATATTATAACAGTATACTTTCACAAACCAAGTATATTAAATTCCTTGGTTTAATAATTGATAACCATCTGAATTGAAAAGATGCATCAACCCCATTATACCTAAACTTAGCAATGCATGCTATGCAATATGTGCATTAGTAATGTTAGAGTCAATTAAGGCTTTAAAACTAGTTTATTATATACAAATGAGTCAGTATTAGGAGACACTAAAACTTCACTGACTGGTTAATTCTTCAGAACATGTTTCAAGAGCATTTGCTCTCATCTTCAGCTGGGGACTGACTAACTCGAGCAGATCCACTATGTCACCTGCTAGAGTTAGTCAGTCCCCAGCTGAAGATGAGAGCGAATGCTCTTGAAACATGTTCTGAAGAATTAACCAGTTAGTGAAGTTTTAGTGTCACCTAATACCGACTCATTTGTATATGTAACAACTTCACTGTTCCTAACTTCTTTTAAGATTACAGCTAGTTTATTATGCTTATTTCAATTCAATAATGAAGTATGGTCTAATTTTTTGGGGGAATTCAGTTAAAAGTGAACGTGTCTTCCTGTTACAGAAAAAAATCATACGAATAATCGCTGGTACACAAAGCAGACATTCATGCAGAAACCTTTTTAGGAAATTTTAAATTTTAACTCTTCCTTGTGAATATATTTTATCCCTCATGAACTTTTATATAAGAAATAAACAAAAATTTGTTCAAAATCAAATGTTATACATTTTTCATTAACCTTTGATAATACAGAGTGAAATAGATCTGCAATTGGAGGGTTCACATTTATCACCTTTTTTAAATAAAGACTTAATTACAGCTACCTGCAGAGAACCCTGACATATTTTAGCAAATTCATGCAGTATGTAAAGTGCTGTTAGCCTCAGCTGCAGTTAAGAAATATGAATTAAATGCATTGCAATTTCGTAATAGTTGTCATTGAAAGCTATTGAATGCTAAAAATAATTAATAAAGATTCTAAAAGAATTAACAGGCTACTGTTTGTGAAGATTTCTAATTGCTAGTGTTAGTATCATATATAGTAGCATTTGGCTTGATATGAAGGGAGATCTATTTAAACCAAAATACATGTGTCTGTTAAAAGTTACATAGAGGAAAGAGATAGAGGGGGGAGGAGCCAAAGGAGCTTTCTTTTCAGTCAAATGGAAGAGAGAGAGGGAGAGAAAAAAGGAAATTCATTTCAAGTATAAAAACCAATGGAGTCCACAGCTGGACTTTTTTACAGTTATTTTTGAAGTGCAGAGAAATTAAATTTTAGTAAAATTTAGATATCTGTTTAAAATCTAGAAATTAACCTAAGTATGACAAATACAGAAAATAATTTAGATTATTTCAAAGTATATGAAAGCAGCAAATAAACTTGGCTAGAATAAAAAGCAAAAAAAGTTTGTTGATATATATTTTTAAAATGTAACAGCCACCAGTAAGCTGGTCGTTGAAAGAAAACTTAGTCCGGCCGGATTAAAATTATAGAAATCGTCATTTATGTTGCAACGTATAAGTTAAGCTTTAGAAAAATAAAATGTTTATTCAAATTTAAAATGTATTTTTATTTATATATTGTTAAAAAAATAATGTATGCAAAAAAATTAATATTAACGATTAACCATACCATTAACGGACATAAGCTCTTGCAGGCCGGCTCTATTCAACCTCTTCATACGACTGCTTCTGACAGCGCCATAGAGCGCATACACACGCATGTATGTACGTACAGGTAGCGCGACGCGAAAGATTTGAACAAGCGTTACATGCGGAGCTGAAAACACAATTGACATTACCCACAGACCAAATTCTTGAACCTTAGAGCTGCAGTTCCAAGCCACTCCCGAGCGGTAGCGGAGAAAGCCGAAGATAGTGCAACTTTCAAGATAATAGCTAGCTAATGAAGTGCTTTAGTTCAGGTGGTAAGTCTGTCATGCTATTATTGTGAAGGTAGTGGGTGAATTCTCACATTCCGATGCTTTTTTCTCCCCTCCCCTCTCCTGCCGTAGTTAGAGGTTATTTGCCACCGTTACAACCATTTACTCCTAACATAGTACCACGCATACAATGCGCTATAAATTGATACCATTTTTTTTTCTGCTGCAATCAAAGGAGATTTACCATCATTAGAGTGTGATGATTATTTCTTAAAGAGCGCAAAGAGCTAAGGTCATTAGCGCCCAAACACACTAAAAACTGCACCAAGAATAATACAAATAATCTATCTACACTAAAAACTCAAGTATAGAAAAAGCAGCATAAGCACATTGGACTATAACAATAAAAATCCCAAAACGTACAACAAGGGTAATATGGTCAACAACAAACAAAAGACTGGTACTAAAACCAGCTACAAGCTCTGAAAACACAACAGTCTTATAATGGTCTAAAATTATAACAATAAAACCCCCCAAAACAAATAACAAGGGTAATATGGTCAACAATTAACAAAAGACTGGTAATAAGACGCATCGGCAAGTGCTGAAAACATAACCGTATAAAATTGTCTAAAATGCAGTCATAAACAACATGATATAAAATCACACCTCGCTCCAGAAACCACAAAAATTAATAAAACGGAGCACTCGTTCAACAGCAACCACATCTGCAAGTACTTCCTTAATAGATGGCAAACCTAGGTAAAGTCTAAAACCGCTAGATGATGGCATTCAAGTAAAATGTGACGCACTGCATAGGAGTGGTCACAATTGCGACATACTGGAGCTGGGTTCCCATTAAAAAGGCGACGGTGACTAAAACGGCAATGCCCAATTCGTAAACGTGCTAAAATTATTTCTTCGCGACGAACTGCGCGAGAAGAAGAAGACCAATTAAAAGGGGCGATCTACATTGTTGAAGCTTATTAAACTCCAATCCTTGGGCCACCACGAGAGGATGCCTCGGAAAGAATGTTTAAAACCCCCCGAGTAAAAACTTTGCTCATATTCAGCAGGGTATAAAAGGGCGGATTTAGCTGCGATATCTGCAGCCTCATTGCCTGGAAGTTCCACATATCCAGGAACCCATAGCAATGTCACGCTCACGCCAGCGTCAACAATCGTAACACTGATTCCTGGATCTTCTGTACAAGAGGGTGGTCGTTGTACAGCTTTTTCAAAGATAAAAGGGCACTCAAAGAATCGGAGCAAATAACACTCCCCCGGACACTTATCAGAAACAAATAAAATCGCCCGATAAATAGCATAGAGCTCCACCATAAAAATCGATGTCGCAACGTTAAGACCAAACTTAAAACTACCTCCATTAAAAACAAAGGCACGTCAAACACCTGTGTCGGATTTCGAACCATTGGTATAAATAAAATTGCATCTAACAAAGGAAGAGACGATCTCCGTAAAATGCGACGAATTATAGCTGCTGCGGTCGAAGACTTGGGACAGGACGTGAGCCCAAGATGAACGGGGGCCTCTGCTAAAAGCGAATTTCCTGGCTAAGAAAAAAGCAGGTAACTCCACGTCCAAAGTCCTTAACAACTCCGAAAACGAAACCCAGAAGGCCTTGAAGTAAAAGATAGAGCAGCATAAAATGGAGCGAGAGACACATTAAAAACGGCTCATTCGTTGGATGACGAGGTTGCGCAGCTAAACGACAACAATTAAGAAGCAAGTAAAAGATCCCTACGATAAAACAACGGAGGTTCTCCAGACTCCGCACATAAACTTGACACAGGACTGGTTGGGAATGCTCCAATGGCGACACGGATACTCCGGTGATGAATGGAGTTGAGGCGACGAAAAACCGAAGATCGCATAGAGCCACAAACGACACAGTCATTATCTAGTTTGGACCGGATTAGAGAACGGTAAAAACGTAAAAGAACAGTCCGGCCAGCTCCCCAGGATGTGCCACTTAAAACACGTAAAATACAAAGAAAATGTTCACACTTGCCTCTTAGTTGTGCTATGTGCGATGACCAGCATAATTTCCTATCAAATACCGGGTCAAGTAACCTAACTTCGTCTGCGAAAGCAAAAGCGCGTGGGCCAAGATGAAGAGATGATGGAAGATACCCCTTACGGCGCCTTAAATTCATGCAGACGGTCTTCTCTGCAGAGAAACGGAACCCGTGGTTTGCACTCCAAGCATACAGGCGGTCGAGACAGCATTGGAGGCGGCGTTCCAAAAGACAAGTTCTCCGAGAGGAAAGAAAGATGGAAAAATTGTCCACAAACAACGACGAATGGATTCCCGGTGGTAAACACTCGGTGATGGAATTGATAGCGATTGCAAAAAGTGTGATGCTAAGTACCGACCCCTGAGGTACACCGTTCTCTAGAATAAAACAAGATGGTAAAAAACTGACCATATGCAAACATTGAAAACCTGGTCTATCATAAGCTCCAGAACAAAACAGATATACGACTGCATATACGACAATCATAAAGCGTTCGAAGGACACCGCTTCTCCAACAAATATCATAGGCTTTCTCCAGATCGAAGAATACGGCGATATTTTTTGGCATCTCCGTACAAAAACGTCGATTTTGTGGGTGGAAATAGACACAAAATGATCGACTAAGGAACGATGATGTGGAAAACCGCACTGCACGTTCGTTAATAAGTACCTCGACTCTAACCACCACATAAGCCGCCCGTTAATCATGCGTTCCATCACCTTGCAGACGCAACTGGTGAGGGAAATCGGACAGTAACTGGAAGGAAGGTGTGAGTCCAGGTTTAGGTATATGTATGATGGTGGCCATTCGCCAAGTGCTCGAGAATGTTCCTTTGCACCAAACAGAATTAAAAATCTGGAGCAAAAAAGCCTTGCCGTCCACTGACAAATGCTGCAACATAGGAACATGAATGCCTTCTGGACCCGGTGCGCAATGCCGAGAGGTCGTAAGGGCATGCTCCTATTCCCTGGCTGTAAAAGGGACATTATAGCACTCCTTGTTGTCGAAGGCAAAACAGAAAACTCTCGACTCGACCTGCTCTTTAATCATGCAAAAAGCAGAAGGGTAATTGGCGGAGCTCGAAACATCAGCGAAAGTGCGCCCTAAAATATTGGCTATGTCTATCGGAATAGTAGGTACTTGATATCTTAAGACCGGGTATAGGCGTAAACCCAGGTTTGCCTGCAACGCGGCGTAGCTTATTCCAATATACGAAGGCATTGAGCGGTAAAATGATTAATCGAAAGCAAACCAAGAAGCCTTTTTGCTATCTATATAAATAAGTGTATGTTTATTTGTATTTTAGTGAAATTAAGCGCATATTAATTTGGCAAGCTTATTGGGTATGATGATTGTGAATCTCAAATGCAAGTCCTCCATATTTTTATGTAAACTAAGCAATTGGATATATAGAGGCTTGAAAGAATAGGAATTTTGAGCTGTTTAAAATATTTGGTATATGATTTTGTTGATGGAACAACTGCTAAGCGTCTAATTTATTTTTTCTGTCACCTAACAATGCAAGTTGGGAATGGGTGACAGTCATCCTACCTCTGTAAAATTCAGATAGAATGCTCAGTGCTTCTGAGACCAGCATACCGAATGAACGCCGAATCATTAAAAACTGGTTCACAAATAAATTAATATGCTCCTTAGAAGAGGGTTCTATGATGATGATAATGATGATGATGATGATGAAGAAGAAGAAGAAGAAGAAGAAGAAGAAGAAGAAGAAGAAGAAGAAGAAGAACAACGAGTTGTTATTCTACAACTCATAACAAAATTCCAATCAGCAGCACCAATAAACAGGATATACTACATTGGTTACAAAAAATAATATTAAACACAGTCCGGTAAACACCATACCGACTACAACTGGTCACGCTATTTAAAACCCAAGATAAACAATATCAATTAGACAGGATAGCTAATGAAATGGGACATGAAGTGATAGGTTCCACCCTTACCAATGTCATTATAGCCCTATAGAGAGATCGCCGACCCAAACACAACGTTCAAACTAGCAGACTCAGAAAAACTTATGCACAAAGCAATACACAATGTAAAACGAGAGGGCTGCTTGCCATATGTACGTTTTCCTCTCCTGGGTTAAGCCCAGCCATGTGGCATGCAGCAACTGCACACGGACTGGTTTCTAACCCGGTCTGCCACGAGTTAGACATGCAGAGCAACTTCAGGAGGAAGATTCCACAGAGAATAGCTAGGGATGATGTTATAATTAATTAACTTGAGAAACGAAAGTGACGACCCCGTAAAGCTCGTTTCTGATTGCATTTCCAGCCATCAGCCCTTGAAGGAAGGTATCGGTTATTTGCACTATCGGCTTCTCGCCTCCGTCCCGTAAACAAATTTTGTTGTCACGTTTTATTACACAGGTGAACGCATGATTACAGCTCAAGAGCTTATTGCTATAAGATTCAAAATACTAAAACAATTAAAAATCAAATGAAACCTTAAAACATTTTATTTTACAGTTTAAATAAATAATGTTCAACCTTTGAGAAGAAACACGTCGATGACTTAATTAAATGACATTACATTTACTGAAATACTCATACGGAAAATAGAAATACTGTTTTGAGCGAATTATCACGTCGTTTCATGAAGTGTTATCCAGGTTTCAAAAGCTCGGAAATTTTTTAAACCAAGGTTTTATATTTTAAGAAAAAGTTTTGATTTTTCCTGGAACCATGTTCTCCATCCGTAGAGAATACTTTTTGAGCAGTAATAGTTCAAAAATTGAAGCACCAAATTCTTCAACATTTTCAAAACTTTAATTTAAATCTTGGAATTCTTTTTATACTTTGTTAATTAATTCTGCTTATAATAGCACGTTTGTCCTAATCTTAAGCAGTTTTCTTTGAAAATCTATTTTTTTTATTATAGCGTTTCCCATACTGTTCTTAAGAAATTCTACTTATAATTTGCAATTTTATTTATTTTTGTAGGAACTAGTGTAAATGTTGTTGATTTAAGCGCCTTAGCCTGTTTTCATGGTGATTATCCTTATTTATGCTTAAGTAGAATTAATAAATAAAAAGATAAAATCAGCAGAAACAGCTTTAATTTCTTAAAAAACAGCGCAGAGAATGTTAAAATAAGCAAAAATAAGAATAATTACTGAGGAAAGAGTATATGGCGCTTATATTAGCAAAATTTGCACTATTTACCACGAAAATCCACAAAAAGGGCTAATACTACCATATATTGGCACAATTGCGTAAGGAAAGTGTGAAAAACGCTATAAGGCATAAATATTAACAATTTCTTAAAAATATCGTAAATAGTGTTATATTAAGTAAAATAATGATAAATTACTGTCTGAAAACACCTAAATCAACGAAGTATAATCCATTCACTAGGAAACGAGCAAAAAGTGTTAGAATTCACAAAAAAGGCACAATTTGTTACGCAAAGTGTGAAAAATGCTATAATAATTAAAAATAGGTGAATTTACTTAAGAAACAATGTATAATGACGAAATTACGCATATATAAGTAGCATTGATTAATATACAGGAACTTATTTCAGGCCATAAAATCGTCAAAAATCGCACAGCTTTATTTGACATATTTAACTATTTTGTTCTCCAATGGAAGAAATTATTTTATAAGGCAACAAAACGTCTAAAATCGCACCCCATATTTGTTTTATTTTACTTATAAAAACCTATACCAATAACGTGGATATGGAGCGTTCGCATTCTAACAGTACCAAACGAGTAATTCCGCCTTCAAGGGGAAAAAAAATCAAAACATGTTCTCTGACGGTGGAAATTATTTTTAGGACACCAAAACGTCGAAAATAGCACCTTAAAATTTGACATTTTTACAATTCTAAAAAAGCGCCACAATTGTCCCGAAGTTAATTTTCACCGACAGAGGGCATTTATAGTTTTCTTGAAGTAAAAAACTCAAATATATAATTCCGAAATATTGAAGCCTCAATTACACATTTGGTGAAGTTAGAAGACGATATTTCGTACAAAAACCGCACTTCTAGTTTAGCTTCCGTAATCGGTTTGAGGAACTTGTGATAAAGAAATAAAATTATCGCGCTCTTAACCTTTTTTTTAAGGCTCAAAACACATCATTTTTTTTTTCATGTTCATTTGGAGATTAGGGTGTTGGCGAGTTCTTTAGCTAGCTGACAGAATGTAAGGAGTTTGCACAGCTTGTGATTGGTGGAGAAGATGAAGAGAAGTAATATTAATGGTAAAAATGAACACGTGTTGCGATTGGTCGGACGGTGTCCAGCTTGCGCTATCTGGCGCCCCGAAGTTCGTGGGGCTAGGGTTGGGGACAAGTACAAGCACTTTTAATTAATATTTTCCGACAATCCGCAGTGGCGGTGCTGAACCTCAAGGTTGTGGTATCACTTTTGAACAAAAGAGGAGGGGTGAAAGAAAAGAGGAAAGAAGAGAGGAACAAACCTAGGGGAATAAGAGGAAGAGAAGAGGGGAGTAAAGCATAGGGAGATGAGAGGAAAACAAGAGAGGAGTAAAACGAAGGGAGATGAGAGGAAAAGGAGAGAGGAGTGGTGCGAAGTCGGAGAGAAAAGAGAAAACAGAACTCGGAGGCGAGGAAAGAAGTGGAGATGAGAGAAGAAAGAGACGAGAACAATGGAAAAAGAGACGAGGAAGAGGAAGGGAGGAAGTGAAGAAGGGGAGGAGTGGAGAAAAACAGAGCGGACATGTGATAAAAAGAGAAGTAAGAACAGGGAGAGGGGAGAAGAGAGGTGGGAAGAAAAAGAAAAGAAAGAGGGGAGGGGAGAAAGAGAAGCAACGTGTGGGGAGAGGAGAAAGGATAAAAGAATGCGGTGAAGTGAAGAAAGAAGAAGAGAGAAGAGGAGAAAGGGAAGTATAAAAGGGAAGAAGAGAAGAGAACAGAGATAAATGCAAGAGGAAGGAGAAGAGCAGAAAGGAGGGGATAAAGAGAAAGGGAAAAGAAGAGAGCGAAGTGTGATGAAAAAGGAGGAAAGAGCGCGGGGAATTGGGATTTAAGGAAAGAAGAGTGGATGAAAACGGAGAGAAGGAAGGCAGAAAATAGAAGAGAGGAGAAAGAGAAGTGAGAGAGAGAATGGAGGTTTTGCATAACTTGTTCTGTAAGTCAGAAATTAATTAAAATGACTATTACATTCAATAAAATAAAATAAAATTAAGTAAAAATAAAACATTAAGATTGTAAATTGTAGGACGTAGAAACAGCAACAGAAGAAACGCTGTTAACTCCATCATCAGTAGACCGACTATGGTGCCTCAGTAGTAAAAACGGGCGTTAAACACTACTAAAACAAAAACATCAGTAACGTTTTGAAAAGTAAAATTGTAAAAAGTTAAAATAAAATAACATAATATAAATCCAAGATTAAGAACTGTCGAGACACGAGATATTTATACGCTTACGGGAAGATAAGCTAATTAGTGTCTCACGCAAGCGAATGAATGATGTTAATGACCGGTGCGTTTTAAATTCTACTAATTAGGGTAGCTGGATGATGAAACTTATTTAAAATATGAATGTGCCTGCACAATAACCCTAGTTATGTTTGTGGTATATCATGCATATTCTGTCCAGACTACTTACCGGGAAACTTGTCTTGCTTGTGGCATAACCAGTTAAATAGATGCTTTGTTTTTCTGCCGAAGTTACTGGCTAACATATTACCACGCACACAGTGGGGGCATAAATTGATATATAAACGGCGTAGAAACGAACCAATATTTGTATAAAAAGTTAACACTGAAGCTAAGACAAAACTAAAACATTAAGCACACGATACTTACAGCTGGGCTCTTAAATGCGCTAAGAGACAAGAGAAACTGAGGTGGGCAGTACCTCTCCTGCTTAGGCATTGTGGGGTTCTAACGTGGCTAGCAGGGCCACCAACTGTGACACAGCGGAGTTGCTTGGCAAACCTGAAGACATTAGAGAGAAAGATTGAAGTCTGGCGGGGTCCGGGCTTTACGTAAACTATTGCTGTCATCTTTCAGTGAAATAGTGGTAGAAGATGGAGGGGGTGGCTTCTACGAGAACAAGAGAAAACCAGTCGTCGAAGGAGTTTAGCATACTGTGCTACTGGCAATGGGGAATGCGTTCTGATCAGAACAGCTTTTCTCTTGTTCTTATAGATACCGCACTTACATCTTTACTATTTCACGGAGAGATCGAGAGATGGCGGCAATAGTTTTACATAAAGCCCGGACTCCGCCAGGCCTCAATCGCTCTCTCTTTAATTTCTCCAGGTTTGCCCAGCAACTTTGCAATGTCACGTTAGAACCTCCAATGCTTCACTAGGAGAGGTACTGCTCACCGCACTTCGTCTCGTCTCTTAGCGCGTTTAAGAGCACAGCTCGAAATATCATGCGTTTTTAATGTTCTAGTTTTTTAACTTTTTATATTCGAACGTTTCCGTGCCATTTATGTATTTTATGCCTTCTGAGGAGTTTTTATTATTCTATTAATAGAGTCATATATATGACTATATATAACGTAACACTATTAACAATATAACAATAACAATAACTAGAAAAGCAGAAAAGGATAAAACACGAAAAAGTCACAGATAAGTAATCCACTGCTTTACTTCTGGCCATAGAGAACTCAAATAGTTCGAAATATAGTGATTACTAACCTGTGACCTTTTCTTAGTGTTGTACAATGTTCTGCTTTTCTAGTTATATATATATATATATATATATATATATATATATGAACTAATTGCGATTCCAATACGAAGAGATTTGCCATCTTTATAATATTTTACCCGCCTACTTAATAGCACCAATCCCCCATCAATTAGTATTTATGAAAAGGAGACTAGCGTAGGCCGTAGCAAACCACTGAGTCTATGATTATCCGGAGTTGGCGTTAAGGTTAGTGTGTATGTATGTGCGTGCGTGCGTGCAGTGTGTGTGTCCATATGTAAATTAATTGCCAATTCCAATAAGACAAAGCGTGGTAAAAAGTGAAAAACTCCTGTAATAAGGAACAACATATTGCAGCCAGAAAGTTATGGAGAAAATTGCATAGGTTACATTACGTTTAACAGAAAAATAATACATGCAACATTTGCACTGTTAGCGCTATCTCCTGTTCGAGGAATTCGGCTCTCTCCGCTGTCGCTCGGGACTGCAGGTGCAGAAGACTCAGACTTTTCTTGCTGTATGGGCAAGTATGACTTGGCGTGCTATCCCAACAGGTTTACAACGACCCGACACTGTTGCGCCACACACCTTGTGCAGGTTTTTACTTGTTTGGTGAGTTATATGACCCAGCCCGCACCATCTTGTTTGGGCCATATGACCTTGAGTCACACCTGCGTTGTGCAAAACACTGTTCAATGTGCATAACCAGAACCTTGTGAAGTAGGAACTTGTTAGACTGAACTTGTTATATGTCAGCCTGTCTTCTTCCTCCCTCAGTCTCTCCTTGGACGTCGTCATGTCAACATCTGCCGAGGCAATGTTTGCCGATAACCTTTGTAAGTAGCATCTAAACTATTTATTGCCGCCAGCTCCCCACCGTAACTCTCCGATATCTTCTTAAATATCTCATTATCACACATGTGTACTTCAAAAAGAAAAATAAGAAGAAAAATCCCCCGGTGCACTGTTGATGTTTTCTTGGGCCTTATTAAATAAGCGTTTATAACACGATCAATTTATCTTTTGACCCAATATCCAACGTTTTTGCCAAATTGCACCCGCAATACATCAGACACGCGGAGCAATAATTATTAACTTATTCCAACCTGTTAGAAGTAACCTTGTCTACTTCTCGGATTATTGCGGTGTTTCAACCTGCGGAGTATAACAGACTTATTTTTGCTCAATCGCCATGACAACATCTACCGAGGGGATCTTGGCTGATCACATTCCACCACCATCTTTGTAAGAACAATACAATTTATTACCGCCAGCTCCTCACCGATGCATGCACTTGCACAAAATGTACAAAATTAAAATACAGCACCGAGGCGCGCAGTTGATATTTACTGAGATTTATAAAATAGTCTTTTACTGCCCGATCAATTTCTCTTCACAGGATATGAACAATTTTATGCCGACAGTAATGCATAATCTATATATATAAAATTGACACATGTACTTGCACAATTAAATAAGTATGTAAAAATATAAAAAATAAAAACCTACCGGGAGGCAATAAAAATGATGATAAAACTGTTGCATATTTATTTTACAAGAAACTAATAAAAATAAAATTAAAAAAACCAAGGCGGACAATAGCAAAAATGCTACCAAAATAAATAAAAAAAACCGAGCTTGTTTAAAATGTAAATATATGTACATAACCAAAAAAAATAAAATAAATAAAAGCTCCCGTGGCGGACTGCAAAGTAATGGCACAACCTCGAGGTACCACATCGCCACAGCGGACTGCCGGGAAAACATAACCTTGAAGTTGTTACATCAATTTTGTGATCTCTCCCGGGGTCTTTGAGGAAAATATATGAAGAAATATTTGTACTTGTTCCCAAACCTATTCCGCAAATCTCGGGGCGCCGGACAGCACACGCTGGACACCATCCGACCAATCACAACAAATTTTATTCTTACCAATCACATTCTTTCTCTTCATGTTCTCCGCCAATCACAATCCTCCTTATTTCTACCAATCACAACATTCTACGTACCATCTTTTTAAACTCATGTCTTTCAGCTAGTCAGTAACACCCTAATCACTACATGTATCTACTCGCACAATATTGTAATAAAGAAAGAAAGGGAGGGAGGAAGGAAGGAAGGAAGGAAAGAAAGAAATCCCCCGAGGCGCACAGTTGATGTTTTTCTGAGCCTAACAAAAAGTGTTTGCAGAGTTATCAGTTTATCTGTTAACTGGTTATATATATATTTTGCCGGCGATCATTTTGTAAGACTCCGAAAGACATCAATGGTCCGGCGTGGGGGTAATACTACTCCCTGGTTAAAAATCACATTTCCGAAACTTTGAAGCCTCTAGATACTAACGTGTTTGCGATACTTGCGTTTATGGAAGAATTTCCAAAGGCTATTTATGCATGTTTGCTTTTTTATTACGTTCAACAACATGCCTTATTAAATGAAGTAATATTGCATGTTTTACTTAACCAGTTTAATTACATAAATATGTATATAAGCATTCTCTAATCCCAAAATTTTGATCAATCTGTGCAAAATGCTGTACAGTTCTTTAAAAATCTGGAAAAATATAGTCTACTTTCAAATTTAGACGAAACACCTTTTAATTTTAACTTATGAAAATGAAAGTTTCGCTTTGATTGTGCCACAAATGTGGACCAAACTGCATAGTTTCACTTTAGAGCTATGCAAAAATATATTAGCTTTTGTTCATATTCCTCATTTCATTACTTAGATTTTTTTCAATTTATTTCGTTAATTTATGGGCGCTGTAACATCTCAGATCATCAGCGTTCCATTTAATTCAGTGCCTGAAACGGCCGATAAATTTTGTCCAGAGACCTCTTATATTAATCTTTAGATTCTTTTACATGCCGTACATTTACGTCACGGGATCCACGCATTTACTTAACTTCTGAAGTAAGCCATATTTAGATTTATTACGCCCGAAAACAGCTTTTGCTTTAACGATTCGCTTGAGAAATTTAGTTATTACACTTCTGATTATAATTAGCTGTAAAGTATGTGCCCATGCGTTGCACATTAATCCCATTAAATATATAGTATATACAAGATGCATTCGGATGCTATTTATAATAACGGTGTTTTACAGCCGGCAATGCCTGTACTCCGACACGACCCTTTTGGTGGAGCCACGCCTAATTTACAAAGAGCACAAGCTGGGGTCGAATAACCTTTCAGTCACTGCTGAAAGAAACTGATCACAATAACGCACACATACTACGGGATCACCTTGTACACATGGACACGTGTACACTTGTAAGATTTGAATTAAAAAATGTTGCTGTATGTGCAGAAGCCCTGAAATGGCAACTTGTACTGATTAAGTTAGCGAATGTTCAAGATTGCGCCAATTCCGTCCGATTTGTCTCCTGCCAAAACTGTACATTCTTACGTGTTTCTTGTTTTTTACGGAACAAGCAGCATTATCAAATTTATTCGCAAGATCGTGAATTGCAGTTCTGGAAGGAGATAATTACCTAGGCAACTTCGGAATAAATTCCCCACGACGGGGCGTTGATTCATATTTAAAATTACATGTACACACAAAAATATATTGATCTTAAGACTTTGCAACGAACGTGGACTGACGAGTGGCGTGAAGTACAGGCATACATCCCAGTTGACTGCGCTTCGTTTTGTGCTATACTCTTTCTGTCAGTTTTTTTTTTCCCCCCTTACTTGTCACTTTTCTTCAAATTCCTTTTGGGGAACAATTTCATAGTTATCCAGTACATTTTAATCATGTACAAGATCACACAAGTAAAACTTTGCTACCTTCGACAAAATTAAGCCTCGGCCTATGTCATTAGATACACATTTCTGATTTTATACTACCTTACGTATAGCCGAGGATCAACTGGACACAATTAATTGGTAAGCAAAATACAGTATTTATACACAGTAGAGTGATTTTCCAGCAGTTGTTACATGTACACCATGAAGACGGATCTGCGATTTTCGTAATACTTAGTGACGCTAGTGCGAAATACATCCATGACGCGTTTAATTTACCCCCAGAAGTATCAAATGACAAAATACGCCAAGGTTTACAGGTATATGGCTCTGTAATTAGAAATGATAATGAATATTGGTCTCTCGGCTATAGGCATCGGGTGCCAAATGGTATTCGTTCTATTCAAATTGATTTGAAAAAAAAAACCTATTCCATCTAATTTGATGATTGCTGGCCACGAGGCTTACATAAGTTACGCTGGGCAATCATCCACATGCAATACGTGTGGTGAAACCACTAATTTCCGTGATCGTTATCCTTACAAGAAATTTACCTCTAAGATCCCACAAGTACCTCGTCCAATATTAATTACTGATCTATTCAATGAGAACAATATTATTACTCCTCAGTAAAAGTTTGTTTCCAGTTCCATTCAATTTGACCGACAGACGCTCTCCCCCCTCCCGAGTCCTCTCGCCAACCGGCCTCTCAATTGGAACCATGAGCCGTTGTCGCAACGGCATTACATACCTCCCTTATCCTTACCTAACAGTCACATTTACAAGGTAGCTACTGAACCATCGCATGAATAGGGGCTGAATATAGGACGTAGTGCTAAGAAAGAAAAAGTACGCGAAAGATCCCAACCTAGGTTACCCCTTTGAATGATTTTGATCATCATACTTTACTAATAATAAACCAGGGATTTCACCCCGATATCCATGATTAAGGTGGCCCATGTTCTAAAAGTTCTGTTAACAGTGAAAAATCTGAGAAATTTCCGACGTTATCTGAAAGTTCTACTGAGCCCATCTCAGAAGAACACGTCTCCTAACACCTTAGTGTTCACGATTGGAGAATAATTTTATTACTCTCCTCTAACTGTTTTATTTCTTTTAATTGTTCTTGGATTAACTTTTTCTCTCTTTATGTCACACACATATAAAATACACTGAATATTAGTAATATCCAAACTACCGAAAATTTTCGCCTTCTTGCACAGATTTTCATTCCCTGGATGTTGACATTGTTCTTTTTCAAGATGTAAATTCCACTTATATGGTTGTATGCCCAGATTAATACTGGTACTGCTATCTTGTTTGATTCACCACTTGAAATATATGGATAGGGGACTTCAATATTATCAATGTATATGGCTCTTCTAGCACCCATATGCGGAAGGAAAGACAGAAAAAAAATTGCTGAAGATGTTTCTTTATTGTCTAATTCTTCACAGGTGTTATTAGGTGACGATTTAAACAATGTTTCATCTCCTAAAGATTGCACAGGAATTTACTTGCCTTGTCCTGCATTGGTAGATTTATTTCAACAACTCAAGTTATGCGAAACATGGGAAGTCCTGAATCGCGACCGTCCGCTTTACACATTTCAACGCAATCTCTCGGGAGCACGATTAGATCGCATTTATGTTGACAGCGATCTTTGTATTAGTACTGTGGACATACGTCCGACAGAGCTCTTTGATCATTGTGGGTACCTTATTTCCATTGCGCTGCTTGCGTTCTCTCTCTCACGTGGTCATGGATGCTGGAAACTTAATGTGCAGATTCTTTCCGACAAAGATGTTGAAGAACTCTTTGCCGAGCGGTGGCGATGTTGGGTTTATCAGCAACGATTTTATTCTACTAACTGGAATGGTGGATTTCATCAAAACAAAGATAAAACTTTTTTTTAAATATATATCTGGTGATAAATACGCAGAAAGCAGCGCTAGCGACAGTTGCTTTATGGGGTGTTATGATATCTGTAAAGTCGCTCTGTGATTGATACAAAATGTAGTATTGAGATAAAAAGAATTGTAGATCGGATTCTTAAAATTCAACTGGAAGATTTGAGGAGCGCTCAGGTGCATTCCCGAGGTGCGATCATTAATATGGAATCCCCGTCAATGTATCATGTTCGTAAACAACGGCGTGCTAAACGAAAATATATTCACAGTATTCAAAATAGCTCCCATGTTTCTGCACTAGCCAACAGGATATCGTTCTGCTATGCATTAATATTTTCAAAAGCTATGTTCTGATATTACGCTTGAAGAACAAAGGAAGTCACTTCTAACCTCTTCTGGCCCAGATATTATTCCTCCTTTTACCATTGCTGAACTGCAAGCTGCCTAAGTTGCCTGTCCTCGAAATAAATCACCTGAAGTAAATGGCTTAACTGCAGAATTTTACTCTGCATTTTGGCCGTTGCTGAAGGATGCACTTCTTGCAATTTTCAATAAGTTGCTGTGTATCACCTTGATTCCCCTCTGCATTTGTCTATGACATACTGGTTCTTGTGCCTAAATGCAGCCATTTCAATACTTCACAAGACTTTCCTCCTTTAACAATGATAAATACTGATTATAAAAAGTTCATGAGATGTATTAAACACAGCTTATCACCAATAATAGCTGATGTTCTTGCACCGGTATAACAGTCAATACGACGTGGAGGGAACATACTGTATGCCCTATGTGCTCTTCGCGATGCTTTTAGTGAACCCATATTTCGCGGGTTGGGAAACTTTTGATTTCTTTGGAATTTGACCTGGTGAAACATAGCTATTTACTTATTCCTATGATACAATTAGGAATTCCTGATGCCTATTGCTGCCTCCCTCACAATATATTAAAAGCAGATACCTCCAAAATTTTAATGAACAGCTATTTTACTAATTCCTTTCCTGCGAGAGCGTCTGTAAGACAGGGCTTTCCGATGGCAATGCACTTGTTTGTGTCATCAATCGAACCTCACCTACGAAAATTACAAATGCCTTTGTGCTGGTGCTCACTCTCTTATTAGAGCATTTGCTGATGATGTAATTTTGATGATCTCACATGGTTCTATTCTTCCTCATATTTAACAGATTATGGATAATTATTGCAGAGATTCTGGAGCGATCCTTAATATGAATAAATCAAGATCTATGCTCGTTGGCTCCACTTCTATAGTTCCACCTTCATGGGTATCTATAGCTTCTGTCGTTAAAATATTGTGTGTTACATTTCTACCTATGCTACCAGCGACGATTTAATATAAGTTGAACCGTATTGTTAATAGTGTTTGTAAAATCCTTCAAGAGCATAATTTTCGTTCCCAAAATTTTTATAGCGCTTTCATTTTGTTAATATATTTTCATTATCCAAGGCATGGTTTGTAAGCCAGGTTCTGGCGTTACCATCCACTTTGGCCGTTAAATTGAAATCAGCTACAGGTGGTTCATTTGGAAAGGTTTCTCATTAAGAGTCCCTAGAAATCAACTCACACTTCCAGCCTCTGCCAAATCCACAGGGGAAAGCTGATGGTCTATTTCTCCGGACAAACTGAACACATCTAGGAGACTATGGCGATTCTTATAGTCATCAGTTTCTCACCCAGTGGTTATGGAACACCACCTCCAGAATCCACCAGATTTTCGAGAGTTGCTGATTCAGGCGTCCTGGTTAACAAGCTATTTCAATTAACAGCATACTGCCTTGTTGACCTATTTGGCCAACCACAGAAGACCAGAAACTTGTATGCTGCCTGGTTATTTCAATTGCTAGCTCCTAAGGCACTTCTTTAACACCAGTATACAACTGGCAATGAATCTGGATCATTCCGACATCCGACATTCGGCACTCAACACTTGCCAATGGAGTGTGTGGTACAAATGGGCGGACAATATCTTCCCTACAAATGAGCACGCATTGCATTGGCATGAAGATGTCTCCAAACTGTGAAACTTACGGACTTCCAGATACCACATTCCATCATTTGGAATGTGATGCTGCATGGCAGAGGGTGCAGGCCAAGATCCTCCAGATCCTGTATGTCCCAGGGAAATATTTTGAACACCAATATTTGAAATTTCCATTATTTCGTTGTTTCTCAGTAGCTCAAGAGATAGCAGTGCTGTACATTGGACAATTTTTAATTGAGTTTGAAGATTCACAATAAGCAAAATCTTGTTTAAAAAAACTCATAAATTGAGTTCTAACATTGTCATACTAACCAAGTTGTAATATATATATTTAAAAAAACCAGACTGGAAGACATGCACAGTAAGTTCTTGATGTAGTGCAAACAAAATTCATCTTACCTCATTGAAAATAAATTGTGGACATTATTAATGTTTTATATACAATAGTGTCAAAATGATTATCATGCACAAAGAAAATGGACTTATTTGTGCTAAAAGCAGCAATGTTTCCATTTATGTTCTGGTATGTATTACTTTGTTTTGAATTGTATATTTGATTATATTCTTTGTTATTTGTTGAAGCACTTTTTTGTTCTTTTGTAGCTATAACAACATGACCGTTAAGTGTTTTGTTATATTTCATAAAATTTATAGATAAAAAATGGACAATGTAATAATGGGGGGGGGGGGGGGGTTGATAATCCAATCCAACAAAATGTCCTATTACATAAAAAATTGACAACTGCTTGGAAGTTCAAGGGTAGGTGGCCATGACTGGGGAGGAGAACCAGCCCTAGACAGAGAGGCAAAACCCCTATGCCATGCAGATGCTAGATGTCAGCATGGTATGTAATGAAAGGACAGTGCTAATTTGGATCAAATTTATTCACAAGATCATAAATTGCAGTCCTGAAAGGAGGCAGTTGCCAGGGAACTTCCAAATAAATTCCTCACAAACCAAAACCAGAATCTTGGCAGGCTGGGATTAGTAACCAGCCTGTATGTCATTGCTGTGTCCCTACCCATGTTAGGGCTTAACTGCAGTATTGGATGAGGGTTGTAGAATGCTTGTGTGGATGAGGGAGAGGAATAAATGGAGACTTACTTCTTTGTATTGTAGAGAGTAGTGTTGTTTAGATATGGACATGTCCTGAAAACCTTATTTGCATTTATATCATTTACACACACACTCACAATAAAAATGCACCACTATATTTACCGGATCTTGTGCCATCTGATGTGCTTTATTTGATATCATGAACTTTTGAAAATTTGGCAATGAGGAAATTCAGGTCTTTGCCCACTGTGGCACAGTACTGCTAAATAATGTTTTCCTGATGCCTTGATGAAGTTACCAGGAAAGTAACAACAGTGCACTCATGTTAGTGGGGAGTATATGGAGAGATACTGTTGCATAAGGTATAAAAATTACTATTATTAATCATTTAAAATGCCCCTTGTACTATTAGATATTTTATTCAAGAAGTTAACAGGTGACATATTATTTGTAGCCCTAACTTATGCAAATCTTCTATTGATGGAGTTTAATCTTTGAAATTCTGACATTTGACAGCATCATTAAAGAGCTAAACAAGCTATAATTTTTAATGGATCAGAAGAATAATTTACAATTTTTAACTCTGTAAATTTGTCATCTCATTGCCTACATACTTAATGGCCTTATAAATTACCTACTAAATGATAAGAGATTCATAAAATATGAAAAGGTGTAAGACATCTCATAAAATATATTTATAATAAATTTATTCCTCATAAATCATACAAACTATATATTCAATATAGCCTATGATACAAGAGAAACACTAAATTTGAGCAGATTAAACATGTTAACATATGTGTACAAGCTCTTTCATTAGGTTTTTATATTTAAAATAAAAGTAATGCCTTCTTCATGTTAGCAATTTGTAGCAGCATTATAGATTCAGAAAACTGTACATTTATTAACAAACAGGTAGAGCTGTTATTATGAGATCCCTTATGTTTAAAGCAACTGTATAGAATATTCATTATTTTGAGGACCATGATTACAGAAACAAAACAATTATGAATCAGCATTTTAAACTGCTCAAATCCAGCACTCATAACAATTTCTTATAACAAATGTTATATAATTTTAAACTGTAGGATATGTTATTTACAATGTGCATTCTTTGTAGAATAAACCATGCCTGACTTTGCAGCAACAATCTGTTTCACTTCCAAATAATACAAGGTTTAGACTGCATTAGCACAGTCAATGGCAATGCCCTATGAACTACATATGACATTTAGTTCATGCAAATGCCCACAGCATACAAGTTTCTGGTCTTCTGTGGTTGGCCAAATAGATCAACAAGGTGGTATGCTGTTAATTGAAATAGCTTGTTAACTGGGACTCCTGAATCAGCAACTCTCGAAGATCTGATGGATTCTGGAGGTAGTGTTCCATAACCACTGGGTGAGAAACTGATGACTATAAGAATCGCTAATTTCTAATTAAAAAATAAATTCCTTAAAGCATAAGATTAATTAAATAATTTCCCATTACAGTATTTATAAACAGTGAATATTACAAATAAATGATCTGCACATTATATAATCAGAATATTTCTGATATAAATTTCTATTCCAGAACACCTGCACAAAACTATAGCTATAATATAAACAGCCGCATTATTTAATACTTAAATGTAAATTGGAACTTGCACAGGGAAGCTAATCATATTAATTGATATCATTGTATGATTCAGTTGAACTACACACTCTTAAAGCTTCACTTACTTTTCACAAATGTATGGAACCGGTTTTGAGAACATTTAGTTCCCATCTTCAGCCAGGCTAAAGTTCAACTGTCGGATCATTCGTTGAGCTGTGGGAATGTATATTCTAGTTTATGTTTTCATCCCCGACAATGTCGAAGTTCATTATGCTGTATTTGTATTTGTAGATGTAGATTTTCTCCCTAATTCCGTAGGTCCTTGTACTGATTTTAATAATTTTGTTTTATTTATTATGTCGTGATTTTGTGTCCAAAAATGATATGCTACTGCTGATTTCTCTATTTGCTTGTACTTTATGTTCCTGAAATGTTCCTTTAACCGTGTGCCTATGTTTCTCTTTGTTTTCCCTATGTAGATTTTTTCACATTCTGCACAGTTTATTTTGTAAATACCTGATTTTTCTTCTTGTGGAATACTGTCATTAACATTATCTATCAGTAAATTTTTAACATTAAATCTATTAATCAGTGCCAACCTGATATTAAAATCTTTAAGAATATTCTGAAATTTTTTTGTGGCCCATGGATGATATGTGAATTTTTTTAAAAATAAGTTTATCTTTTGTTGCTGAAAGTGTTGTGGTTTCTTTGATATGTTTTTGTCTCTTGAATTTCTGCACCTTTTTATGTACTAGTTCTTTTTTAAAACCATTTTTAACTCCTGTTTCTTCTATTTGTTTGTATTCTTTAAAATATTCTTCTTTGCTAATTTGTAGGTTAACTAGCCAGTGTGTTAAACTGTTAATTACTGCATGTTTGTGTGCTGTAGGGTTAAAACTGTCAGCTTTGATGTGATTATCTGCATGTGTATTCTTTCTGTATATTCCAAATTTAAGTTTTCCTTGGCATTTCATTATTTTAATATCCAGAAATGGCAGCATGTTATCTGTTTCTATTTCGTATGTAAATGATATGTTTTTATCTTGAATACTTAGCGGTTTTAAGGTATCGTCAATGAGTTTTTTGTTAACTATGGCAAATATATCACCAACATATCTGTACCATATCTTAAATATGTATGGAAACGCTGTGTTGATGTGTGTTTCAAATCTACTCATGAAGGGGTTAGCTAGAAATGGAGATAAAGGGCTGCCCATTGTAAGTCCTGCTTGTTGTTTATAAAATTTTCCTTTAAAAGTAAAAAAGGCTTGGTTTATGCAAATTTCTGTCAGTTTGATGTATTCCTTTATGTGTATATCATTAATTCCACTTGTTTTTAGCCAATCATGTAGATAAATCAGGATTTTTTTCTTTTGGTATGCTAGGAAACAGAGATTCTACATCGAAAGATATAAGAGTGTCAGAGGAGTGCAATTTTATGTCTTTAATTTTTCTATTAACTGATATGAATTATTTATGCTCCTGGTTTGAAATTTTGGTAATGCCTTGAATCTATTAGCTAACCATTTTGCTAAATAGTAAGAGGGAGTATTGATGTTGTTAATGATGGGGCGCATACCATTTCCAGTCTTGTGAATTTTAGGTAAACCATATAACTTAGCTATTTTAGGGTTGCTCTGTTTTATTTTGAATATTGTTTCTTTTGGAACCTCATTGATGGAATTAACACATCTTTTCAATGGGTCTGATGGGATCTGAACATATTCTTTTTTATTTAATAAATTCTGCATTCTATTATTATAATCTTCTTTATCCAAAATTACTACTCTGTTTCCTTTGTCTGCTTTAGTATAAACAACATCTTTTTCATTTAAGGATTTTATTGTATTCTTATAAGTGTTGTGTACTGCTGTATTCTTTTTAATAATGCCTTTAAAAACTTTTTCTGATTTAATTCTAACTATTTCTTTTTCTTTGTTCTTCAAACCTTCAATGGCCACTTCCAAATCTACCAAATAATCCTCTATTTTAGTGGAGTATTGTACACAAGTTTTTAGGCCTTTATTTAGAAATGCTAATTCTTCTTTTTTGAAATTTTCATTAGATAGATTTTCTATATAATTCTGCTTAGGGTTTGGAGTTTTCTTTGGTTTATGATAAAGCTTACTAAATTTTCTTTTTTGATTGCTGACTTTTTTGTTTACTCGAAATTGTATATGTTCTAAGGCTGTTCTAATTAAATTATCCCATATTATGCAACCTAACCTCTTTGAAATCTGTAAGTGTTTTCCATATAGTTTAAGATCAATATTTGCCATTTATGTTGATATTGATATTGATATTTGAAATTTAAATATAGGAATGAACATAATGCACATACTAATTTAATTCCACATATAATTACAGCCTAAATGCAGATTTTTATTACTAAACTGTCAACCTTCCAATCATTGCACCACATTTCATATATTAACAATGTAACAAGCATATTATTTGCAATAGAATTCAAAATCTAATATTTTTTTCGTTTTTTTTTTTTTTGGAACACTTTGTTTACAAAGACTATCAGCCTCTAAATACATTATTGAGCTATGATGACAATATGACAGTAGTCAAACATCAAGAGCAACATTATGCCTTGCTTTGTACTTTTAAATTGGCATATGGATGAATTTTGTTTTTTTTATATTTAATGTTTACACCATTTCAAATTTGTAATAAGCTATAATTAGAAAAGTATAAGAAAGAGAGAGGAAGGAAGGAAGGAAGGAAGGAAGGAAGGAAGGAAGGAAGGGAGGAAGGGAGGGAGGGAGGGAGGAAGGAAGAACGTTTAGTGTCCGACAGCACATATCAGTCATTAAATGCTAGGTTTCTACACAGAATAAGGAGTCATTTTGTTCAGAATGGTATGTGCCACTAAAATGTTAAAGTTGACACCTCTTTGCAGAATATGATTGTTAACTGGCTGAATACTCAATTTAGTTCTATGTTCACATATCTATTATAACACTGAAGAAAAGCTCATGGTGTTGTAATAATAATTCATTACATATTTCCCCTGATCAGGCACTTTACTACCATGAGATATATTGCAGAAGGGTGCAAATGAGTTCAAGGAGGGAGGGGAAGAAAAAAAAACTAAATATGCTTGTTCTTACTGTGTCCTTTGTAACGTTTATGTATGAAACAAAATACACAGAGAGAGATGCTGGAAAAAGAGCTCCTTTTGCCTTTATGCTACACAGGTTAAATCAATTTTCTCTATGTCAAAATTTATGAACCCTAAATTTTGATATTGCACATAATGATGAATGCAACCAAAAACACGATACACTGTAACATATTTGAAACTAAATAATGACCCCACAAGGATTAATAGTGAAATGTAGGCTTATGCATTTTAGCTTGATGATTATTAAAGGCAATTTCTAAAAATTGGATGAAGGTTATCTAATTTGTTTTGTAATCATTCTTAAATTTGATCTTATCTTATTTAAATATAGGGCACTTTCAAAAAATACAAAATGTGTGCATGAGTGTATAAATACACTTTATTACTATATATAATATACACTGCTGGCCATTAAAATTGTAGCTTTTTGTTCATTTGGTTGCTTGATGGGCTGTGGCTGTTGCAATTCTTTAATATTTACCTTGACCCACTGATTTCATCTTCTTTTCCTGCAGTCAAATTGCTGTCATATTTTTTACTAGTCATACTCATTTTTTCTGAGAAGATATGGGATCGGTTCAATCTCATTCTTATGGGCACTGCAATTTTAGTGGCCAGCAGTGTAGTAATCTGTAAGTCACACATCATAAGTGTTTAAATTTTAACTATACTTTTTTTTCCCCCTGGCTGAATGATGGGTGTTAAATTAATGTTGGAGAAATTAGGATACTGGGTGTTCATGTGTGTTGAGACACATCACTCTATGGTCAAATGGTGACATCCACATTGAGTGCCAGTAAATAACGCTACTGCTGGATGTCTGATTAACCATTGGAGCTGGGGCTGTAGCTGAATGTAAGCAAAGTAGACAAGCCAAAAGTGCAACTGACAAGATTTTCTGATTGTTTTAGCAAAGGTATTAACAGCCCCAAGAAATCAACAAGAAAATTGGGTGCTATGCATAAAGTTGGAGTATAATGCCATCGTTTTTGTGTTATATTCTTTGCTTTTCAAGTAAAAAAAAATTTAGTAAATACTTTACTGTATTAATCTTAGTAGAACGTTGAGCTTAGAGAGCTTGTTTAGTTTATATTACAATTGTTTCAATAAACAATGATTTATATGAATCAAACAAAGTTTATACTTCAACTTCCAAGTACTCATATAATCTAAGGAAAATTCTGGTCTGTTAATGATGATGATGATGATACTTTATTCACCATTTGGATTATTTACATGATATGGGCTTCGTCCAGAATATAATATAAGCAATATAGAAGTTTAGTAATTATACTAGATTTACAATATGCCTTATTTAAAGTTCACATATTCACTTACTGAATAGTAATAGTAATAGTAATTGTAGTAGAAAGGCTTTCACTTCTGTATTAAATTGTTTATATTGGTTATTTCTTTAATATTTGTTGGTAGTTTGTTATATGTTTTAATGTCTATATTTGTGAGATTATTTTTTAAAATATTTGTCCAGCATACCTGAATATGATAGTCATTTTCTTCTTGTATTATGAGAATGAATATCTATATTGTACATAATTCTTCCCGATGTCTCTTAATATGGTTTACAACCTCTATTATAAAGAGGCAGGCTAATGGTAGTATATTATGTTTTTTATTTGCTTAGCATAAGCATTTATACAGTTTTAAATGGAAGAATTTATTCAAATTGCTATTGGAAATTGATATAAGGATAAGAGAATACCATCAGAAAATACCTTTAAGAAGTTCTATAACAAAGGGAGGTGATTAAGAAACGATTAAAGATGTGGCACAGCCTTAACTTAAGAATAGAATATAAGGATATTTCTTAGGTATGTGGCAGATCCAGGGTTCCCTACAGGAGTACATAAGAGCACTATTCAAGAACAGAGGGTTAGCTAAGAGCAATTCAGATCTTCATTCTTGCCTTGAATTGAATTCATGTGAGAATACCAAAACATGAAGATGAATATGTGGATCAAAAAAGGGCATCCTTCTAATTTGACTACACTTTACTTTTGTTAATCTTATTTTGATTTAAAGTAAAACACTAAAAATCATGTCGTCACAATAAAACTCTCTTTAAGTTTCACAACACACTTATAAAAGTAATTTTGGAACATGTTTCGTGAGGTACATTCCTCACATTGTCAACCAAAAACGACAACTGAGGAGTCAATTTCAGCGAAGTATGTATGTTACTATGCTTGCTCTGGTGGTCTGTTAATGAACTTAAACAATATGTTGTCTGCTTCCGGTATATCAAAATTCATAAGTTTGGATTCATATTTTTTTATGTAAATTTTTTCCCATATATTAAGTTCTTTCGGATGTTGAATTGTTTTTAGTAATGTTATGTCCTTCTCTATTTCATGATTCTCATTCCAAAAATGTGCAGCCACTGCTGATTTTTCTACTTGTTTGTGTCTAATATTTCTCCAGTGTTCCTTTAATCTTATCCCCAGATTTCTCTTTGTTTTTCCTATGTATATTTTGTCACAATCCTTGCAATTAATTCTATATATTCCTGAATTTTCTTCTTTCTTCTTTTTTTGTGCAGTTTTAAGCAATTTTATTTTCACATGTATTACATTGGTACTAAGTGAGCTCTGGTAAGGTTAACTTTTTTAATTACGTAACATCGTACTTTAAGACTTCAAGAACTAGATACAATATGCAACACAGAGTAGAACTCAACCAATCACTTCCAAAATATGAACTCTTTAATATACAATTTTGCACTCATAAAGATGAAATAAAGCGTTATCAAAAACTCAAAGAAAAAAGGAGATGCAAAACAGCCGATATCAGATTCATAAACAGATGTTTGAAAGAAAAAGTTTGCCCGAAATTTATCAGAAAAATAGTAAAATGCAACAATAATAGTCAGATACAAAAGGCAGCTGAAAAGAAAGTATTGGAATTAGAAAGACACAAACATTACGCCGATATCGCACATATAGACGTGAGGCTATACGAATTACATATGAAATTAAGTAAGTCATAAGGAACCATTGCATGGGATAATATCGAGAGAAACGTATTGGAAATCATCAGTTTCAGAATAAAACAAAAAACTACACGCCAAAAAAATAAATTTAAAAATCTACACGGAAAACAAATAGGTAAAAATAAAAAGATCAACGAGAAACCTAACCTTGAAATAGTGAATCTTTCGAAAGAAAAACCGAGTAAGGGTGAAACAAAATTATTAAATAACGGCATCAATACATGTGTCAATTTTTCATCAAACATTGACGAATATATTACAGATATCGAATTAACCATTGAGAAATTAAACACCATAGATAAAAATTATATTAGGAAAATATCGTCAGGAATATTACAGGAAATTAAAAATCATAGCCAAACCCCCAAATCATACCAAAAAACCATAAAATCATTAAATAAAAAAGAAGTCATATATACAAAAGCAGATAAAGGAAACCAAATTGCAATCCTAGACAAAGAAGATTATCAACATAGAATGCTAGAGTTACTAAACAATAAGGAGTTCATTGAAGTGGAAAAAAATCCCCTACACAAATGCAAGAAATCAATAGAAGACATATTAAAAGAAAATAGCTTACTCACAAATTCAGATGTTTACAAAATCAAAATACCTAATCCATCAATAGCTAAAATAATAGGATTACCAAAAATACACAAGCCAGGAAAAGACATGAGACCAATAATTAACAATATCAATACCCCATGTTACCTCCTAGCCAAATGGTTAACTACACGATTTAATACATTTCCCAAATTCCCAAGTCTAAGTATAAAAAACTCGTTCGATCTTATAACAAAATCAAAGATAATAAACTAAACTCAAATGATATCATGGTTTCCTTTGATGTAAAAGCATTGTTTCCAAGCATTCCAAAAGAGAAAACCCTGAATTTGTTAAAAAAATGGCTACTATCTCTCAACATTGCAGATACACACACAAAAGAATATGTAAAACTCACAGAACTATGTTTAGACCAAGCTTACTTCACGTTTGAAGGAAAGTTTTATAAGCAAAAATCAGGTTTAATGATGGGTAGTCCACTGTCTCCATTTTTGGCTGATCTGTTCATGAGCTATTTTGAAACACATATAACGAAAGCCTTCCCATACATATTCAAAACATGGTACAGATATGTTGATGATGTGTTTGCCATTGTAGAAGATAGATTCATAGAAGATTCATTGAAACTGCTGAACTTGCAAGAAAAAACCATAAAATTCACTATGGAAACCGAGGTTAATAATACTTTACCTTTTCTGGACCTAAGGATAATAAAAAGGAATAAAAATATAGAATTTAGTATATACAGAAAGGACACACATACCGACAATTACATAAAAGCAAAAGGTTTCAACCCCAGACCCCACAAGGAAGCAGCATTCAATAGTATGACATATAGGCTAGTTAATACACCACTCAGTAAAGAAGAATACAGGAAAGAATACGCACATATAATACACACAGCAGAAATAAATGGATTAACAAACAAGTGGTAGATAAAAAAATAAAAAGATTTAAAAATAAAAAGGAAATTAAACTAATCACTACACTCAGTTCTTCACTTAAAGAAAATACTTATCAAAAATTCACATATCACCCTTATGTTAACCACAAATTCCAAAAAATTTTCAAAAAGTATAACATTACTCTGGCACCAATAAACAGATATAGTGTTGGTAAACTATTAAATCTAAATAAAATTAAACAAAAAAAGAAGAAAGAAGAAAATTCAGGTATATATAGAATTAATTGCAAGGATTGTGACAAAATATACATAGGAAAAACAAAGAGAAATCTGGGGATAAGATTAAAGGAACACTGGAGAAATATTAGACACAAACAAGTAGAAAAATCAGCAGTGGCTGCACATTTTTGGAATGAGAATCATGAAATAGAGAAGGACTTAACATTACTAAAAACAATTCAACATCTGAAAGAACTTAATATATGGGAAAAAATTTACATAAAAAAATATGAATCCAAACTTATGAATTTTGATATACCGGAAGCAGACAACATATTGTTTAAGTTCATTAACAGACCACCAGAGCAAGCATAGTAACATACATACTTTGCTGAGATTGACTCCTCAGTTGTCGTTTTTGGTTGACAATGTGAGGAATGTACCTCACGGAACATGTTCCGAAATTACTTTTATAAGTGTGTTGTGAAACTTAAAGAGAGTTTTATTGTGACGACATGATTTTTAGTGTTTTACTTTAAATCAAAATAAGATTAAAAAAAGATTCACTGTGTGGATTCCGACATTCCGTAAACATTTTACTTTTGTTATTTATTTATTTCATTGTTTGCTTCTCATCAACTTTTTCCTGCTTTAAACTTTGATCTCCACTTTCACTGCCTGAATTTTCTTTATCACTTTTAGCAGTAGCAATTTGTTTAATAATTTGGAAACTCTTTCAATAGATTCAGAAACAGCAATTGTCTCCTTCTCTCTCATCAACACTTTCCATTTCATTGCAATTGTACATTTTTCCATTCAGTTAACCTATATGACAACAATAATATTTCCCATCAAGTAGAATTGATCTATACTTGGAAGATGAAAACTATTGTCTTTGTGGAGAGACAGGAAATTTCCATCAATACTCAAAAATATTTAAATAACTAAAATTTTGCTTAATAGTTTTGGTTTGGGAAATGAAAGTGCTAAGGAGAATATGTGGTCCAAGTTTTGAACTGATGGAAATCTCTGTTAAGGAAATATAGTATCTCTTATTAAGAAAGGTAGATTAAATATTTGAAATTGTTGAGCAAATGCCAGAAATAAGGATTACCTAAATGGATATTATATAGACACAAATGGTGTAAGACCATAGCTGGGAAGACTCCAAAATGTGGAGGAAGACTGAGGAGTCAAATTAGCAAATACACACACAGGGCATGGGGTATACAAGAATGGCTTAACTTACTGAGAAAGTCTAGTCCCTGCATGGGTTGTAATGCGAGGAGGAGGGGGGAGAAGCTGATGACAAGGAATGCTAAATGTGTATATCTTGAAATAATACAATTAAAATGCAGCTTTACGTTTTATACACATGAGCCTATGGCCAAGAAAATATTTAATATCATAGCATTCAACAAGGAGGACAATCTGGTATTGTAGGTATGACACAAGCCTTATTCTATACAATCATATTTTTAATTTCCAGAAATATGAAGTGTTTTTGGTTGAATGAATTGGAAGCCCAATAATTACCTAGGACCTTCTCTTCTTGAGATCTAATTCTCCCATTTAATTACAGATTTTTAACCATTGTGAATTCTAATAGAACCATAATTTGGTCTGAGCAGGTGCCTCTACTGTGTTAATATGCTTAGTATGTGAGCTTTTACAATCCAAACAATATGTGCATTGAATATGGGGAACTTGTACACATAAAATTCTTGGAATTTTCCTTTGAAAATAAATCCTTTCCCAAGTTATCATTGTGTGATTCCATCCATGTATCATGTGTGTGATGCCTCAGTAGGGAGGAAAGAAAGAAAGAAAAAATAAATAAATAAAATAATAACAAATAATATTTAAAACTTTAAAATTAAAAAGGGGGGTTAAAGCTACAAATCTAAAATCAAATTATATAAAAAATATTTCCAGAATGTAAGACTGCTGCTAAAATAGTGAATAGAAAGGCTAAAGTGATATTGTTCAAAATGTACTAGCTCCCTTCTCACAGAAACTTGTCCTAAAAGATCTGAAAAAGTCAGAACCCTTTTCTGTATCATCAGAGGCATTTAGTATAGGAAACATATGCAGTTCATTATTATAATCTGAAAATTGCAATTTGCTAGAAACTCCTAGAGTTCTACAAAATCTGAAGCAGAGAAGGAGACAGCATCTATGAGGCTATAAAAATATCACAGTGATATCAAACCTTGAACAAATTTGTGCACATTATGCTGATAATGTTTTGGCACACAGCTCAATATTTATAAAAATAAGCATGACATTCAATTAAGTAAAAATTGTACTTACGAAGCTGTAGACAATGGAGTGGTAATATATGTTACATTAATGCTTTCAGTTGTTAACACTAACTCCACTTACTTATTTAAAACTTTGGACTAGTTTCGGGAGAGGTTCCTCCCATCATCGGCTGCTGTTGACTGAGTGCCGTTGTTCGAAACGGGGGATGGATGCCCGTTCGCCCCTGTGGTGGTATCTCGTGGCTCTAATAGAGCCATTTCCGTGGATCTTCAAGACATGGCATAGATATGTGGACGACATATTCGCAATAATACCTAAAAAACATTCTACAGATGCATTGAAACTCCTCAACTTACAACACAAATCTGTACAGTTTACCATAGAAGAAGAGAGAAATGGTGGTCTCCCATTCCTTGATTTAAAAATAATAAGAAATGCAAACAGTTTTAACTTTGGAATTCACAGGAAACAAACACACACAGAAAATTACATAAAAAATGATAGCTATAACCCCACCCCACATAAATATGCAGTGTTTCACAGTTTAGCACACAGACTAATCAACATCCCATTGACTGAAACCGAGTACAAAATGGAACACCAACATATAATGAAGACGGCTATAACTAATGGTTTCAACACAGACTCAATAACAAAAATCATCAAAAAAGCTAAAAGACAAAAATCGATTAAGGAAGTCTCCACACTTAAAAACACCCAAGACAGATATAAATTCAAAAGTTTCACATACCACCCAACTTACCACAACAAATTTAAGAAGATATTCAAAGAGCATGGAATTATGTTAGCCCCAAAGAACAAATACAATATAAAAAATTTAGTAGACTGCACAATGAAAGATACCATTCCCACAGAACAAAAATCAGGAATATATGAGATTAAATGTGCAGATTGTGAACAGAGCTACATTGGGAAAACAAAAAGAAATTTAGAAATTCGAAGAAAAGAACATTTTAGGAACATTAGATTGAAACAGATAGACAAATCAGCAATAGCAGCTCATTTTTGGAACAAAAATCATGAAATAAAACCAGAAATTAAATTATTGAAACAACTTCGCAAACCAATAGAACTATCCACATGGGAGAGAATTTTCATTTTAAAAAACAAGAACAACTTAATGAATTTTGATTTTCCGCCGCTGGATGAACTCAGCAAGTTTCTATTAGAGCCACGAGATACCACCACAGGGGCGAACGGGCGTCCATCCCCCGTTTCGAACAACGGCACTCAGTGAACAGCAGCCGATGATGGGAGGAACCTCTCCCGAAACTAGTCCAAAGTTTTAAATAAGTAAGTGGAGTTAGTGTTAACAACTGAAAGCATTAATGTAACATGACATTCAATATTTTGTAAAAGCAAATTGCAACTAACATGTTATCAAAAACTGTGTGAAAATGGTTGCAAAACTCTCTGATATGACTTAAAGGAGTTGTGATAAAGATGTTCAATGAATTCAATTAATTTGATATTATGACTAAATGTCTTAAAGAATTTGCTGATTTTGCCAAGATTGAATATAAAGAACTTCTGCGGAATGTACTCACCAGGAGGCTGTAACCTGCTTTGCGAACTGGTCCGCTTAAGTCACACTCCTTGTTCAAAGGAAAAGTAAACTAAGAATTAGCAGCTCTTCACAACTCTGATGGAGATTCCTGCGAAGCTTTGCATAGTGTTCCAATTTGGTTTTTGTGCAAAGCATACTTCCCCACTTTGATACTGTTGTATTTAAATTTGAGAGTACTTCAATGAACTTGAAGAACAATGAATTTAGTGCAGATAGCTTTTTCAGACATGTGAGCTATTTGTCACTGTAAGTTAAATGTGATACTGTGTCTTTCACTTGGGATGACATTATAAGATTGTCTGGTGTACTTAAACTCACATAATATTCAGACAAGGTGAACAATGATTACTCTGATCTCAAACAGCTCTTAATAAAGATTAATCTGATGATAAAATTTTAGCAGAATATTTATACAAGCATGAAAGTGCTGCTGAACTATTGAAGTTGGTTTCTTTTGTTTTGTCAATTCTGTAAATAATGCAGGCTGACAGAACTTCAATATTAAACCAAAGAGAGAAACCAAATGTCTCTGAATCTCATAGGGAACTTCCAATACATTTAAATCTGCAGCACTTAGCATTTCTGTTTCTTACTTACAGAAGAAGGGAAGGCAATTCTGAAAGCAGCAAAAAGTATTACAAAATATCACTGGAAGATGTGAATAAATCCAGTTTTATGAGAAATATAGGTACTCTACAGTTGTGAAATGATTCATACTCAAACAATTATTGTGACATCATTTTTGTTTATTAGATGCAAAATTGAATCTTGTTGAATTAAAAGTAAAACTACTAAAATAATGTCAACACAGTAAAACTCTCTTGAGGTTTCACATTAAAACTTTTTTAATGGTGTCGTCAAATGGTTGACCATGTGAGCAAGTGACTCACGAAACTAGTCCCCACTTACTTTTTAATAAAAAATTTTTTAATGTGAAACGTCAAGAGAGTTTTAATGTGTTGACATAATTTTAGTAAATATTGTGCTTATGAAACTGTTGACAATGGAGTGGTAATATATCCTAAACTTAGGTATTTATTTTTTACACTAAATTCCACTTACTTACATAAAAGTAAGGTGTGTTTCAGGAGAATCTCTCCCATCTTCAGTTGCCTACTGAACCGCCATTACTCGAAATGATGGCTAGACAACCAGATGTTCCTGTGATGGCCTCTGTTGGTTGAAGTAGGAAGTTGCTGAGTTCATGATATGATTTTAGTAGTTTTACTGTTAATTCAACAAGATTTATGATAGTTTCACTGTGTGGATTCCTACATTCATTTTTAATTAAATTTCAAAGTTGAACTTTATCACTTGAATTAAACAATTATATAAAATTTAACTGTTGCAATGTTAGTTTTTTTTTTATGAAAAGTTGCTTTTTGAACTTGCATTGTTGTAAAATTTAATAAATTACAAAAGCATAAAATTGTGTTTTCAGGCAATATTGTTGACACCATTGTTATTACTACTGCTGTTGTTTGTGTGTTCTGGAATCACAAGAGTAAAAAGTAATAACCCTCTGCCCAATAGTTGTTTGTAACTACTACCACCATTACTAGTTCTTCCAACTAAGAAATGGTATAGAAGTTAAAAAGACTATAGAGTACAAATATAGCTTAACCCTTTGCTTACCAGAAAATCTGTGTAACATTACTTACCAGTCAATTGTTGTGTACAATGCCATATATTGATACTATTGATTGCTTATGATATGAACAACCTTTGAGGTACAAATACTTTATAATAATTTTATTTGTTCACCCTTTACATTTTAAAAATTATCATTTTTGTACTTTTACTTAAAATTTTTTCATTTTCAGGATATGTAATTTTTTTCTCATTCTATAACAATTTTTTTTATAATTTTTATTGTAAATGTGCGCAATGTCCACAGATAATATCAGAATGTTCAGAGCAGAATGTTTGGTGCATTTATAATTTGTTATTTCAATTTTTCTATCTGTCTTCTCTACACAAAATGCTATCTCTCTGCTTTGCTGCAGGTTCAGCTGTCCTTTCTGGATCGGTGCTTCTACTAATTTTGTTGGTTTCTTCATTCCTGCAAGCTGCTTTTCCAAATTGATGATGAAAGTTCGAGTCTCATTTTTTCACTGTTGGCCAGCACAGTCAATATTATGTATGCATTCATTACACTTACATCAATGATGTTGACGAAAACCACCAATGGCCAACATCTTGTGTCAATACCTCCTTTTGTGGCATGTACATCATTACAACTTGAAGTTTCTTTGCTTCTGATGGTAATATTGATCATGAAAATTAATAAAGATGGTGACAACTTTGTTCTTCTTAGGAACATAAGCAGCTATCATTACATCTGGTTCAAAACCATATAGTGTAGAGTGCACTTCATGTCCTATCGGCATCATAAATTTCGCAGGCAGATCACCTTTGTTTTTTTGGATGCTATCTTATAGTGCCAGATCTTTTGTGAATAAGTGAAGAGCTAAATCGAGAGATGTAAAAAAAAGTATCACAGGTGATATTATGTCTAGATTTTTCAAATTCAATCACCTAGTTTTCCTCAGAGTACCAGGGCTCTGGTTTCCTCCTCTTTCCCCGAATATACTTTCATCTTCCAGCAGTAGCTTGTTTCCTGTCACAAATTTGTTCCATATCTACAGCGACCACGAAATCAGACCAACTGTTCATGCATGCACCATCCCTAAAATGTAGGCTTCCCTCAGGATAGTCTCCCACATGTCAAAAACTTCTTTGATTTGTTCCAATTTGTAGGTTGACCTTTATTCACCATGGGCTACTGTATTGTCAAAGCACAACACCTTCAGAATAGTATATAAGTCATAGTGAGACAATTTCAATGAACAATGGATGGTCATTCTTAACACTCCATAGCTGACTGATATCTTTTATTAACTTGTAAACACCAGTCAGGATAAAAATGCTAATAAACTTTTTTATTTCATGCAAATGTATGTCTGCCCAGTCCTTGTAAACCATTCAACCTTCCTTATTGGTCCACATACATAATTTGAGGGGTACATGAGAGAACAACCTAAAACAAGATTTTTCACTATAAGTTTCTAATGGAATAGTTTGTAGGTCCCTGGTCTTCTTTCAATACATCTTTTTGCTCCACCTATCTGAAATTCCAGTCATAGGGGTTGGTAGCCCATGTTTCATTCCCATTCTGAGAAAACAATAGTTCACACTAACTAGAATTTGCACTAAATTGTTCTTCATCTTCTTTGTTATCTTTGTGTCAATTGTATCTCATAATCATTACTGAAAAATTCAAATTCACTAGGTAAACTGTTAGAATCAGAAGACTTCCAACAATTCATGTATCTCCTCATTCATTAGTCCATTACTCCATAACATTTTCAGTTTATAGAACAGAAACTATTATGAAACAAAGCATCAAAATAAACATGGGCTTATCACAAGAAGGACTGTTAAACAATGAAAGAATAACGAGAGTTGACAATAACAAATGCATAGCAGACTTGTGCAGCTGGACAGCTGCTTGTACCTGAAAGGGCCCACAAGGCCCACACAGGAGAAAACATGAGCGAACTCTTTAACTTAAAACAATAGGTAAGTTTTGATAATGCTTTCCCAAAATTATGACTGACAAGACAAATTAGAAAAAGTCCTAAAATTTACAATAAATATATAGTTACTAACTAAGAATACAGTGAAAACCACAGATTGGTCTCTGAGGCCTGATGAGAGTTAAAGGGCTAAAATGAATCTTCTTCATCCTTTTCTGAACATTTGTTGAAATATTGATTGATACACTGTGGGTAATTTTTATACACTTCACTTACATGTTTTTAAAAACAGGACATGTAAGTGAAGTGTATAAAAATTACCCACAGTGTATAATCAATATACAAGACCTTCACTGTAAATAGCTTCAATAATTTAACAAATACGTTATTTGTTGAAATGTTCAATCTATGGATGTTGTACTAAGACCAGTCATAGCAACAGTAAATAAACAGTATGAAGATTAAAGAAAAACACAAGGAATGACTATCAGTGAACTTCCCCTCCTTTGCCAGTATTTTTGGCTATCACATACCAGGGGTGCCAAAAAAAGTATACACACTTTCACAATTAATATTCATTTAATATATTTCAAAGTTGGACCGAAAAACAACAGCAAAGTGTAGTATGATGATCTGTAAACAGATGTGACCCTCATTATGTTATGCTAGCATTGCTACATGACAGATAAATTAACAATGAACAAATGAAACCAAGATTATCATATGAAGTTCTGTAAACAGATGTGACTCACATTATGTTATGCTAGTTTTACTACAACAAAATAGAGCCAAGATTATCGTTTGAACAGCAGAAAGCAATTTTGAAGTGGTATTGGAAAAGTGGGAATATTGTTGAAGTTCAAAGGCAATGGAGACATGTGTACAGAACATAACCATCAACTTGAGTAACAATTGCATGCATTCCAGACAAATTTGAGATTGGTGCTATCATAGATGATTTTCACAAGGGCAGATCTGGGAGACCTTGCACAGCAACAAGCTCTGCACACTGGATCCACGGTACAATCCAAGGTAATATGGTTAATTGATTTTTTGTATCTCGAATTTAAAAGATTTAATTGAATATCAAAGGAATGATTGTTATTGGAAGAATAAGAGCAATTTCTACATCGAAAATTAGGAAAATAACGGCAATTAAGAAAAATTGTAAAGAAAATGGAACAATTAAAATAATTCAAGAAATTAATATAGGACGAAGAGTCTGATTGAGTTTCCAACTCGGTCTCCAGATCTAACTCCATTGGACTTCTACCTATGGGAAACTTTTAAGGATATTATGTACTGTAGAAAATAAGGTACACTGGTAGCACTTCGAAGAAATTGAAATGGCATGTGCTGCATTTGCTGAGGACACTTTCGCAAATGTTGCTCAATCAGTAGTTCAATATACTCAGAAGTGTATTGAAACTGATGGATGGCATTTTGAGCAACTGTTGTAACTGTAAAAATCTAAGATGATTAGTGCTCATCATTTTCTGTTTGTGGAAATCCAGTTTTATTATGTTAACATAGTTTTTTCTTTGCTTGAAGTGTGCATACAATTTTTTTCGGCACCCTCTGTATTTGTTGCAGTGTATACACTTTGACTCTGCCCACTTGCTTTCTCCCCTCGCTATGGATATGTGCAGTTTTGTTCTATAGTGCTCCACTTACTTTTAAAGGAAAGCTAAGAGGGAACAGCCTTCCCCTTTCTATCTTACCAACTTAAAATTTCCTCATCAGGACCAGACTCTCCGACGAAAGTAATATATTTACATTTTTTTATGTTTTGATGATGAAAAATGGGAAATTGCATGGTCTGAAGGAGTTCTGAATAGCTTTTGTTTAAAATAGACGGAGAAACTGACTGTAACAGATTGTTCTAAAATTTATTTACAGAATATAATAAGCCCATGTAATGCAGGATAATTAATTTGGAATATTATATTAAATAAATATATTTAAAATAATATAATTTTAACAGATTCATGTTCTGCTACACAAGCAAAAGCTGGAACAATAATTTGGCATTAGCATAAAGTAATGGCAGATTTCTCAGGAAGAGGAATGGAAAAGGATGACAATACAAAAAGGAAGACAGAAATTTTAATTTTACTCTGTTACGAGACTGAGGACAAAACCCTAAACCTTGGTAGGTGACATATTCTGGGGAGGGGACACTCGGCACCTCAACAATAATCTACAGTTTCAATGTTCACATTGGTAACAGATTGTCGATTTGTTTATTTATGGTTGCTCTCAGGTCCAGCATCCCATTCAATTCAGGGCATGAAACGGCCGATAAATTTTGCTCAGAAGCCTCTTCTTTCAGGCTTGAGGTTTTTACTTGCTATAAATCTATGACATGGAACCCACAGCTCTACTTCCCATCCAAAGGAAGCCAAATCCATCAATTATGGTTGGGATTGAACCCACAATCTTGGGTTTAGGAGAGAAGTATGGCTACCACTAAACCACCAGGACTGCCTTGGTAAGAGGTGTCTATCAAATCAACTCCACCAAGAAGTAATATCTATCTCATATTTCTGTATTCTGTGCACCACCAACAAGGAATAAATATGAAAACCCCTTAAAGGCGCATAGAAAAAATAAATGCAACAGAGCTAAAAGCAAATACACACCAGGGCTAAAAGCAAATACACACCAACCGAGGTCTTTGGAACAATACAATCTTTCTCAAATTGCATTAGCAATGACAAAACAGCATTCATATTAAAAAAAAAGTAACTCTAACTTCTGGGGAGAAGGGAAAAAAAAAACTCTTGATTGAATTAAAAAAAGAAAAATGATTTTTGTCAATTCATGGAATACAATTCGGTAACTCACTGAGGAAGTAAGTTATCTGATTTTTCAGAAAGGTGAAAGCACATAAAGGCATAAACTGTAACAAAATGGCAGCTTAAAATAAATAAACAAATTAATAATAATAATAATAATAATAATAATAATAATAATAATAATAATAATAATAATATAGTTGAAGAGGCTGAAAAACCCATGGTATACAATAGAGTATCAGTAACAACTACAGCATTCCCCCCACCCTCCCCAAAGTACCAGATTGTGTGCAAAATTATTCTTATAAACAGAAACTGTTACACATAGTATCCCGCAGTTGGAATCAGTATACACACTGCTAAGATTGTGGTTACAACTAAATTGGGGATAAACATAAACTAAAGTGGGATACCCATCCTGCCCAAATATAAGCTAGGAATTCATTTAAGAACTTTTGAAAAATAAGACATTTTTAAAAAATTCTGTTGGAACTCACACAGTGAAGCTTGTTAAATGTAAATTATAAATAATCTGTCATCTAACACACTCTTATGCTTCACTTACTTTTAAATACAGTGGGACCGGTTTTGAAGAGATATCCTCTCCACCTTCAACCAACTTGAGTCTCTTGAGGATGTCTCTTCAAAACCAGTCCCACTGTATTTAAAAGTAAGTGAAGTATAAGAGTGTGTTAGAGGACAGATTAATTATAATTTACATAAGCTTGGAAACTTGTCCTAGGTCCTAGCAACACTCTTTCCACATCTCTTCTAACAGAAGAGGAATAAGGAAAGCACTTGTGTTAATTACCGAACATGACTCACTTGTAGAATGTGTAAACAGGATGAGGAATCTGTCTAGCATATCCTGTTGAGTGTCCAATCCTGATAAGAAAGGAATTTACTCTTTCTATAACCAGGGAAGACCTGAGAATGGATGCTAACATTGGAACCAAAATACTGCAACTTGTTCAAGGAACAGATTTTGGGAAACAATGAAGAGAGGTAGCACAATAAGCCTTATAGGATGATGTGCCGGAGGTCATTCAATTTTCATTAAATTCCCCATCATCTATCTGTCTACATTGGGATTCCATCTGCTAAAGGAGCCAGACTTCAATATTTTGCACTTATGTTCAATATGTATCAAGATCCTGAGTGTCTCCAACACTGGTGGTGGTTTGTTGAAAGTAAAATGCTACTTAGGGGCCTTGTTTTCTTGGTTGGGAAAATCCCGATGAATATACAGAGACACTGCATTTGCAGAAATAAACAGTTTGAGACAGTCTTCATATGGCATCATTGGTTTAGTCTTTTTTGAGTTTGCACTCGGAAACAGAATTAATGCCATATCAGAAGTGTACAAGGAGCAAGTTATTGCATTTTTGGGGGGGAGGGATTTGGGTACATTTTGTGTATTGAACAACCTTATTGTGCACAAGCAAGTGTTTCAACAAAATGGGACGACCTACCATACTGGTTTTGGAAATAAGAGCCCACTCCAAAAGCTGTTACCTGATAAACTGATTTCTAGACACTCAGATTTTCCATATCCATCATGAAATCTTTACTTGTTATCTGTGATGCATTGTTATTAGGGATACTGAAGAAATGTGCTTCATAACCATTCCTCATAGTTGGCACTGTTAGAAATGGGAGGGTTGGTGTGAGAGGGTGTGTAATGAAGAAAGTTTTGAAATATTGGTTTAGGATACAACATATGTCAAGAGGTTTCTTTGTTGAATGAATGTTTAATATTTCAGAAGTCTGGGAGAGGGGATTACTATTGGGTAAACAAAGTTAGGGAAGAGCTAATAAGGAATGGAATGGGTGATGTATGGTTGAGAAGAAGGGAGGTTTTTGGAAACAGATTAGAGTAAGATTTGAGGATATAGATGAACAGATATTACATTCTGGTCACTAATGTTCTATCAGCAAGTAAAAAGGGATGTTAAAAGAGATAGGTGTAATAAGCAGGTTAGAGAGGGGATGGTATGGTTTAAATTGGGAATCTGGAGCTTAAGAGACTTTATATGTAATTGTCAGTATTGAGTTTGCTCTATTTGTGGAACTTTGGAACATATAAAACATATTTTGTTTGAATGCTCAGGGACTAGAGAATGGAGACAACAAGCAATATATAGTAGTATATGGTTGAAGTTAAATAAGCAAATTGCAGCAAAGAAAATGTTTCATGATCAAAAAAAAATTAGGAATTTTGGGTAATATTTATATAGTGTTAAGAACAAATAGTTATGGCAGTGAGGAGAGAGGTTCTGTGAATTGGATTGTGTTTGTTTTGGATAACTGGTGGGTAGTGGTATTGTATTATATGTGTAGTAGATAAAAATTGTAAATGTGTATGGATGTAAGCTTGTAAGTTAGTTAAGAGCAAGTTTTATATATGCCCTATGTGTAAAGAACCAGATAGTACTTGGCATTGTATATTAGAATGTAAGCAAGCCAAGCATAACAGTTCCTATTATGAAAGTGGGAAACTTACCAAATGAAATAAGAGGCAGAAGAATTAGAAATCTAAAATCAGATGAAAATATTAATAAACTTGGAAAATATATAGCAAAGGTAAGACAAAAATGTTTATGCAAGGTGGGCAAGACAAATGGGAATAATAATGTCAGCAAATGCGCCATCTAGGAATGAATAAATATCCTCATTACATATTAAATCTGGTGTTATTTGCAATGGGGTACAGAAGGAATATAACTCCATAAAATCATGGTGGTTAAGTGAGGAATTTAAATGTTTCAATAATAGTTCAAATATATTGAGAACATGGAAATGTAAATTGTTTACTTTGATTTTGACATGTTTACTTGTTTGTGAAAATTGTATGAAATTGGTTCTAAGAAATAGATTCATTCCAATTAATGTATATTTGAGGTTAGTATATTATGTAGTTTGTTCAGATATATTATAATAAACTTCAATTTCAATAGAATAATTGAACCTACGTCTTCTGGATATTCCAGTAGGAAACTTCTGATTAGCCAAAGACAAGGGTTCAGTAATCAGTTAAATCAGCAAAACTTAATGGCAGTTTATTGAAAATGTATAATTTTTTAATTGTTATAAATTATGAAGTTATGAAACTAGATATAAAGGTAGGGGTAAGAATATAAATTTAATTGTAATGTTATTTGCTGAAATAAAATTCATTCATTTATAAAATGTTTTTATGTTTTATACAGTGTTTCTTTGTTTCATAGAAAGAGCTGTGTCACAGTCTTCTGGATAACCAAGGACTGTGGCTTAACAAACACTGTTAAATAAGTTAGTTGAATGGTCAAAATTAGTATATTAATTAAAAATTGTGTATCGAAGTGATTAAAAATATCAGCCTGGAATAAAACAAGCCATATTGCAATATTTGTAACTCAGTGTGATTTAAATAAATAAATATATATATATATCATTTACACAATGCATTTTGTATATGTTGCTTGACTTTATAATCATACTCCAGGCAAACTACTTGTAATCAGTGAAACAGTTTTGCACAATGTAACGGGAGGAGCAATGTAATGCTATGGACACTAGTAATGAATGTGTTGTACACAATAGTCAAAAAAATGTAGAGCACACATGCAATATGTAATTGTAGCATGCAAAATGTTACTAAAGTATTTAAATTCTTTCTTTGGCCATCGCATATATCATCAAGCAGAATGGCAGAAATAATGGGAGAAAACCTACAGAGGAGCTATATGCAGATCTTTCTTTAAAACAATAGGAAAAAAATTAAAAAGAAAATTTAATATTGCTGAATTTGCAACAATCCTACTGGGCATGGAAGAAAGAAGGAGGGGGGGAATATTTACAGATTTAAAAACTATATAAGGAACCATTATCATGAAGCCAATTGTATGATTAAAAATATTTAGGGTTATGTCGACTTAAACACCCTTATTGCTCCACTTGTTATAAAATGTGGTACCAGTTTCGAAGACCTTTGTCGTCATCCTTGGCCATGGAACGACTCATTTATGTGAAAAAACAGGACCATTATCACCTATTTAATGTATAAACACAGTGATCCAATTAACGTTTTGACTGAAAGAAAAGCTTCACAAGCGACATTCCGGATGCCACTTGCCGACTACTGCTGCAATCAAATGCAGCTAAACTACGTACTAAATGTTTATATGAAAATATACTAACCAAATTATTATCTTATCTCTGAGGAGATAAGTGGTATTTTTAGCCTAGTTCAAATTAAATTTAACATAATCCAATAACAGTTTGATCTTTTCTTTTTCGATACATATTCTTTTACATGCAGTTCTGGAAAATATGAAAATGCTTTAATTTAATGCTTAGGGTATCAAACATGTGTCCTTAGCTTTAACTCCAACATTCTCCCTCTCTATTATGAAAATGCTTCTTTCGGTAAATTTGCATTATATGCCATGTTTGAAAGTTAATGTATCTTGCTCCTTTTCCTTCATCTTATCTTCTTCCATTTATTGCTATATTTTTATATGTAAATGTGCAATATATAGAAAAAAAATATTTTTTGATTTTGGATACAAAATATTTTTACCCAGCGAACAGCTCTCTCTTTCCCTCGCTCTCACACATACACACTTCTAGAGATTTATATGTAATTAAAAACATTTGGGGGAAAAATTGTTTAATTAATAGAATACAAAATGTTCCTTTCTTTTCTCCCTCCAGCATATCCATGTCCACCCCCCCCCTCTCTCTCTCTAAATTACCTTTACTATATAAATTTGAAATATGGGGAAAATTTCATTTAAGTGCTTTAGGGTAAAAAATATATTTTTCACTTCTTCTTTCATAATCTATTTATTCTCTATTTATTGACATGCCTTTTTATATCACTTCACAATTAACGGAAAAGCTTTAATTCAATACTTTTAGAGTGCAATATGAGTATTTCCAATCTTCCTTCACATTCCAATTTCCCTTTATTTATGCATACAACTTTTCAAGATAAATTTGAAATTTGTGGAAAGGTTATAATTTTATTGCTTAGGGTACAACGTGCTCCTTGTCTTCTCTTCCCACATTCTTCCTCACTCTATTTATAAATATGCTTTTATATTTGAAATGTAAAAAACATTTTAATTTTATACTTTAGGGTATAAAATTCCTTTCATTCTCCCCATGTGTATTTATACATATGCTTTTTAATGTAAATTTTTAATGCATGAAATGTGCTAATTTATTGCATTTAGATACAAAAGATTCCTTTCCATAGTCTTCCAGCTATTCCTTTCTCTCTCCTCTCTCTCTCTAATTATACTCATGCTTTTATATGCAATTTATAATATATGTAAACGTGTTAATTTAATGCTTAGGAAATAAAATGCTCCTTCCATCCCTCCCTCCCATTCTCTCCTATCTATAAATATGTTTTTATATGCTAATTTGCAATACGTGCAAAGTTATTAATTTAATAAATTAGAGTGCAAATGTTCCATTAACTCCTACCTCCAAATTGTAACATTTTCTTATTTTACTTTCACCTATTTATTTTTCTAGACAGTAAATGGAAATATTTACATTTATTGCTTTAGGTTACAAAATGCTTTCCAAAGTCCAAACACATTCTATATTTATAAATATGCATTTATAAGTACATTTACAATACACAGAAAGTTATATTTAACACTTTGCGATGCAAAATACTCCCTTCCCTCACCTTCTCTCTCTCTATTCATACATATGCTTTTATATGTAACGATTTCTATTTAAAGCCCTGGGGTGCTCAATGATTTCTGCTCTGCTCCCTCCAACTTTTCTCTCTGTATTTAATAATATACAGTTTTATGAAATGTTTCTGTACGTGCAAGCATTTCATTTAATTCTCTACAGTACACATTTTTTTCCCTCCACATTGTCCACTCTCTAATTTACATCTAAATTTACAAAAAATGAAAACCCTTTAATTTAATACTTAAACAATATTTTTTTTTTTTTTTTTTGATTCTACCTCTTGGTTTTTCTCCATCTATTTATAGATATGCTGTTATATATTTGGAGGGCAGCCTTGCTTTCAGCTTTAGACAGGCATATATCCCCATATATCCCTTTGACACGGCCTTAACACTGGATTAAAGATTGTTTTAAATTGAGAAGTATTGGATTGAGAACCAATAGGTGGAGGAGGATCTTTGGCACTTTAGCCATGGTCAATGACTGGTCATTTGTTCCTATGGAAAGGTACGGATGAGGTGAAAGGAAAGCCTTACAACAAGAATCCAAAGATATATTAAGATATATAAGATATATTACCTTACACTTCCTTACATTCTGTAAATCAATGCCTGCAGTACACACTACTAGCCAAATGAAATATTCAAATCAAATTTTATTGTTTTATGATGGAGAATACCAAGAAATTTACAATATTTATGCTGTCATATTAGTGGATTGTTGGTCCTGGTGTAGTGGTAACCATACTTGCCTCCTAAACCCAAGATCATGGGTTCAATCCCGGCCAGAACTGATGGATTTTTTCATGCATAAAAATACTGAGTATGGTTTCCTTTGGAAGGGAAGCAAACCCTTAAGTCCCATATTGTACATTTGTGGAAAGAAAAAGAACCTCAAGCCTGGGAAGGAAAAAAAAAAAAAAAAAAAAAAAAAAAAAAAAAAAAAAAAAAAAAGGGGGGGGGCCTCTGAGCAAAATTTTTTGGCAGTTTCACACCCTGAATTGAATGGGACAATGATGACCTGAGATATTAAAGAGCATGCATAAATAAAACAAATAAAAGAAATATAAGTGGCTTAATATTTTGGACATTGCCACAAAATATGGAAAAGCAAATAGGATAATAAGGACATCTCTTATGTGAAAGACCAGAAAAATATGCTAATATAAGCATGGTCTTTTAATACTGTAAGAAACCTGATTTTGAATCTAAAACCAAATGAAATAAAGAAACTGTAGAATCTTTTCTTTTTGTCCACAAAAACTTTTTATCATTTATTATACTCACAACTCTTAGATCCAGAGGTGCATCAATGCTGCCAACTTCTTTACTTTGAAAAGAAGGTAGCTTTTAAGGTAGTAAGTAGTTTTTAAAACACTGGAAAGAAGCAGAGACAACAATTTGAGAGCTGGCAAAGAGAAATTATTAATTACATAAGTCAATATAGCAACTATGATTCAAATAAGTGGCAGTGTAACCAGCTTCAACTTCAGGAACTATGAACTAATTTGTAGTGCTTTGCCTATATGTTAAAGTCACACTTGTTGTCTTCTGCAGGTATCTTAGAGTGGCATTAACACACCATACAACTGTTTTCTTAACCATTTTAAAAAGTTTTACTTATTAAGAGAGATGCTGAAACTGGCCACTAACTGTAGTTAATGTTAATTAATGCTGGCTATTTTCTAAAGAATATTTTGTTTAAATTCTTACAGTTTATGTGGATTTATTTTGTATATAATCTTTTTTCATTTACTGCAGAGATAAAAGTCATAAGGGATTAGCTGCAAATCCTTATAAACAATTCTCTAATTATGAAACACTATTTAAATCTTTCTCCTTAAAATATTCTGTGTGAAGACAAAATCATGGTTTGTCACTTAATTCTCTAAAAATCAGTGAAAATAATTTTGTTTACATATGCCACAGATGTTTTATAAGATTTTAAGTTCAGCAATTTAGTAGCTCTTTGCAGAGAACCATAAGAAATGCCTGTTTTTTGTGAAAGATGTGCAAGTGACTTAAAGATTATAAGAACAGGCAATAATTTGAAATTTGGAATATACAGAAAGGATATGCAGAATGAAATTACATAAAGGCCAGTGGCTTCAATCCCACAGTTCTCAACAGCACAAAAAGCAGTTCTCAACAGCTTAACACATTGACTCTTACATACCCATGAATGAGTTTGAATACAGCAAAGAGCACTGTCACATAATACAAATGGCAAAAATAAATGGGTATGGCCAAGAAATTGTAGAGATGAAAATCAAGAAATTCAAACAAGAGAAGAGGTTAAAAGTGAGGTTACACAAGTGACAGCAAAAAAAGAAACTACAATTCACAAGAAATTTACTTATCATTCTTGGGCTACCAAAAAATTTCAGAAAATATTCAGAGAGTTTGGGATTACTTTGTCCCCCATGAACAAATTCAGCCTAAATAATCTGCTCAACTCTGGTGATAAAAATAGAATACCTGATGAGAAGAAGTCAGTAATATATAAAAGCAACTGTTCGGAATGCAACAAAGTATATATTGGCAAAACAAAAAGAAGTATTGGAATTAGGCTAAAGGAACGCTGGAGAAATATCATATAGATAATTGCACCTTATTTTTGGAGAGATAAACATGATATAGAAATGGGAATCAAATTATTAAAGTTTGCAGATAGACCCTTGGAGCTGGGAATATGGGAAACAATTTTTTATAAAATATATGAAGATAAGGTTATGAACTTTGAGATCCTAACAGAAGGCAAATTAATTCAAAAGTTCATTAAACACGAGAGCTACACTAAATGCATTCAACCAAGAACGAATCTTCTGAAAGTCAACTTACAGCTGACGATGCATGCAAAAACCTATGAAACATGTTCTTTATAATTCAACGGTAAGTGGAGCATAAGAGTATTACATTGACTCAAGTGCTAATAAAGAATTACGTGCAAGTAATTTTTGGGGGGAATTCTCCAAATGATCTCTGATGTCATCTAATGTATATTTGTTAAAAACCCTATACTATTTGTTAGGTTTCTTAGACTGAGCACTGTTGAAATTTATCATAAAGATTATGGATTGCTGTATCGCCTGGAACCTTTACATCCTGAAATCTTTCTTTAAATCTTTGAACTTGACAAACAGACTAAGTTAGGACATATGAATCATAAATAAACATACTTTATGCAGTAGAAAATATATATTAAACCATAATTCACTTCAGGATTAAACACAGAACAAAACAGATCATTCATAATAACTCAACTCAACTCAACTCTATCAGATCTACACTGACAGCCAGAAGCTAGCATGACCTTCTCAATATTAAATTTGGAATATAATACCATGTATCATGCATTTATAGTCTCTTGTGAATCAAACTATTTAAAAATACACTTTTTGGCTTCACTTGCTGGAGATTTCCTCAGGACATGTTTTGTGGACCCTCATTCACATCTTCAGCTGTTCAATGAATGATCCAACAGTTGTTTAACAGCCAAGGACATGGATAAAGGTCCACAAAACATGTCCTGAATAAATCTTAAAAATGAAGCCAAAAAGAGTGTGCTTAAATAATTCAACTCAGAAGAGTTTAGCATTACCCAGTTCCAGTCTATGATGGGAAAAATGTGTGCACATGTTCAGTGCTAAAACACATAGTTCTTAACCTAAACTTAGGTATTCATTTTTTACACTAAACTCCATTCACTTACACAAAAGTAAGACGCGTTTCGGGAGAATCTCTCCTACCTTCAGTTGCTCACTGAACCGCCAATATTCGAAACTATGGCTGGACAAACGGATGTTCCTGTGGTGGCCTCTGTTGGTTGAAGTAGGAAGTTGCTGAGCTCATTCATAGGAGGAAACTTGTACTCGTACTACCCAGGCCTTTATGCACTACCTAAAATACATAAAAATGATAACAGCATGAGGCCAATAATAAACAATATCAATTCACCCACATACCAGGTAGCAAAAAAATTGATCAAAGTCTTCAATTCTTTTAAGATATTCCAAAATTTGAGCATTAAAAATTCATTTGACCTAACCAAAAAAGTTGAAAATTACGGCTGGAGATATAATGGTTTCATTTGATGTAAAAGCCTTATTCCCGAGCATAGCTACATAGAAACTTAGGCTTATGCTACAAAAATGGTTAACATCAATAAATTTAAAAACAGAAGAAATAGAAGACTTATTAAAACTTACTAATATATGCATTAAACAAAATTACTTCAGCTTCAACAAAAAATATTACCAACAAGTTTCAGGCCTAGCTATGGGTAACCCTTTGTCACCTTTTCTAGCAGAATTATTCAAGAGTTCATTTGAAACACACATCACAAAAGCCTTTCCTTTAATTTTCAAGTGATGGTATAGGTATGTGGATGACTTTTTTGCAATAATACTGAAGAAACACCCAATAGATGCCCTGAAACTTCTTAATTTGCAACTTGAATCCATAAAATTTACTCTAGAAGAATTCTAGAATAGAACCATAAGAATTTCTAGATTTAAAAATTTAAAAATTATAAGAAATGGAGATTGTTTGAATTTTGGAATTTACAGAAAAGAAACACACACAGAAAACTACATAAAAATGAGAATTATAACCCCATTCCACATAAATATGCTATTTTTCACAGTTTTGCACACAGATTGATGAATATTCCACTCACAGGAGCAGAGTGCAAAATAGAATACAAACAAACAATAAAGACAGCTATAATCAATGGTTTCAACAAAGAAACAGTGATAAAAATTATCAATAAATCTCAAAGACAAAAAGGGATAAGGGAAGTTTCCACACTGAAAAACACAAAAGAAGAATACTAATTCAAAAGTTTCACCTACCATCCAATATACCACAACAAGTTCAAGAAAATTTTCAAAGAACATGGGATAATGTTAGTCCCAAAGAACAGGTACAACATCAAGAATTTATTAAGTTGCACAGTAAAAGACTCCATACCAACAGACCAGAAATCAGGAATTTATGAAATAAAATGTGCAGATTGTGAACAGAGCTACATAGGCAAAACAAAAAGAAATTTGGAAATTCGGAGGAAAGAGCATTTTAGGAATATTCGGTTTAGACAGGTGGATAAATTAGCAGTAGCAGCTCACTTTTGGACCAAAAACCATGAAATAAAACTGGAAATTAAACTGCTGAAACATCTTCACAACCCATTGGAGTTATCCATTTGGGAAAATTTTTCATATTAAAAAATAGAGAAAACCTAATGAAATTCCAGTTTCCTCCTGTGGATGAGCTCAGCAACTTCCTACATCAACCAACAGAGGCCAGCACAGGAACAACCATTTGTCCAGCCATAATTTAGAGTAACGGCGGTTCAGTAAGCAACTGAAGATGGGAGAGATTCTCCCGAAACGCGTCTTACTTTTGTGTAAGTGAATGGAGTTTAGTGTAAAAAATGAATACCTAAGTTTAAGTTGCATTGCCACTCCATTGTCAACAGCTTCGTAAGTACAATATTTACATAGTTTTTAGTTCATTGGGTTGCTCTGCAATGTATGAATTAGAAACAAACACAATTGAAAAGGATCCAATAGATACTGTAAAGAACTTAATCACAATAAAGCTTAAGTAACAAACATAATCAATAAAGTTGATTGCATTGAAAAACAGATATGTATGAAACTCTTGGCACAGACTTATCTAGGATGGTTGAAATTATTTTGCAATTATTATCTGCTTCTTTGGCTGTCATGGTTCAATAACAGGGCATGAGGCAGATATAGTTGTCATCTTCTTTCTCTTGTAGTAGAAAATTTCTCCAGCAAGTGTCATGGCCATAGCAACACCAAATTGAGTTCAATAAACACACCACCTAAATTATTATATAAATGCAGTAACATTTATATGAAACTTTCAGAACATAAAAAATTTAAATAAATCAGAACATATAAAAATTTAAAGAAATACAAAAGTTAATAAGTTAACAGAGAAATACAAATTTTAATAATTAAAGGAGTGAAACGCTCATGAGTGTTGATTATTTTAACTTTTTAATAAACATAGAAGTTAAATACAAAAGTAATTATGTGAGGTGTCTAATGCATATTTGTCACTTATAAATTAACATCATACTCATGAGGGGAAATGCACATACATATCTTTCTATTTGTATTTCTAATATATATTTTATAGGTACTAGAAAGGTGAAGGACTTCAGAATTAAATAGCTGGATAGAAAAAAACCACACACTTGATGCTTTTATACTAAAAACTTATATAATGTTGAGTTTTATGGGTTTTGATTATAATACTTTTACATATAATTGTTCATTCAAGATCCTGTGGTGGTGGTTTTTGTTGTTAGATCCTATGGAGACATTCAAATATATTGAACATTTCATAATCCTACGAAGCTTACAAACAGGACATACAAATATAATAAACTATCACCATTAATAATACTATATATATATATATATATATATATATATATATATATATTTTAATAGTGTTTAATAATCATTTTAACTACTGAGGTATCATAGGTGGTGGATGCTGTTCATACATGAGATGAAATGATAAACTGGGAAAGAATTTTTTTTCAAAGGAAGGAAGCATTCCAGGCTGAAGTCTACGGTACTTTTCCGGCATTTGTCATGAGGACTGAGAAAAACCTAGAAAAAACCTAAGTTAGGGAGCGCAGTCCAGGTGGGAATCCAATCCCAGACCTACTCAAGAGTCCACACCTTAATATATATATATATATATATATACACTGTATAATAGGAAGCGGTCATGCACCTTTATAACCATCACTGATTACTTAATAAAAGACCCTATACCACATTTAGCACATAAATCTATTTGGATAATATCAAAGTTTATTAGTTATTCTCTGCTGAAATTAAAATATTCATCCATATTATAGAATCCATGAGCATTTAAATTTTTCTTTAATCTTTTCTTGAAAATTTGTACTTCTGTGATATACATAGCAATTTTCAGGGAGCAGAAAGAGTTATATATTTGTACTGCAGAGTAATATCTGCCCTTCTGGAAAATAGTGTATTTATTGATCTATTCAAATCAATAGCAAGTCTAGTATTATAGTTATATCAGATAGGTTTATTTCAAAGTTATCAAAGTTGTCAACCAAAAAGCTGTGTGTGTGTGTGTGTGCGTGCGTGTGTGTACACATACTAGGCAAAAGAAAGTATTCAGTCTCTTAAATAATCATTTACATGTTGTTGAAACACCACCATTGAGATTTCTTTTAACCCCCTTTTTGCAAGATGAATACCTTCTTATTTAACAGAATTACCACCCAACAACACACCCACTCTCACACAGATACAAAACTGTCCCAAATTCCAAGATGGAATGAAATGTGCATAATATGATAGTTGTTCTGAAATTTTGAGAATGAAAGCAACAAAATTTTAAAAAATGTGATGTGATCATTTCAAATTATTCTCCATTACATTCTACAAAAGATCTCATGAATTCTGAAAGCCAAACTTTTTAGACAGGGTACAAATACATTTTTTGTGTGCAGCTACTGCAGCTTCAGGCAATTCCAATTGTTGACCACAAATTTTTTTTTTATATTTTGTGAAACAGAAAAAAAGTCACATGGTGCCAACTCTGAACTGTAGGGAGGATGGGGCAAAAATTTAACTACTACAGAAATTAAATTAATTCCTTACAGTTTGGACAGAGACAATGGTGTAGTATAACAGAATTCTACGCAGGCTGGACTTAGGACACTTTGTATTCTCAGTACACTGAAGACTTGGGACATGCATTTTGTGCTGTACAATTTAGCAGTGACCTGTCTCCAAGTGAAACTATAACAATGTGGCCACAGCTGAGAAGAAAGTGCAGATCATCTTCTTGTCAATACTTTTGCTTGTCTCATTTTTGTTGGGGGATCCTCTCCTGGAAAGACTCATGCTAATTATTCTCACTTTGTTTCTGTATTGTGCCAGCTTTTCCCAACTGTTTGTATTTTTTTCCATCAAATTTTTTCAGCATTTTCGACACCAATTCATATGCGACTTTTTTCGCTCATCTTTGATTTTTTTGGTTTATTTACAGATACTCTGTAACAACACAGGTCATCAGCGTCCCAGTCATATCAGGGCATTAAACGGCCAACAAATTTTGCTCAGGTGCCTCTTTTTCCAGGCTTGGGGTTCTTTATTTTGCTGTAAATGTACAATATGGCTTTACTTCCCTTCCAAAGGAAGCCATACTTATGATTTTTATGTTCAAAAAAATCAATCAGTTCTGGCTGGGATTGAACCCGTGATCTTAGATTTAGGAGGCAAGTATGGTTACCACTACACCACCAGGACTTCTTAAAACTGATAAAATGTACAATAATGATCTTCCCACAACATTTGCTCTGCTTTCATTACATTTATATCTATTGCTGCTGTAGTGGGCTATTCTGTGTAGTCTTCAACTTTAAAGGAATATCTTCCTATGCTAAAATTTGCAAACCATTGATAAATAGTAGATTGCAAAGGGCAAGGATCCCCAAATGCATGATGCAATCTTTCAAGACATTCTCTATCCCCTAAGCCAACTTTAAAATCATAGTGTGGAAATGCTCTTGTTTCAGATCTACACTAGTGCCTAGCACATCAACATTCATTTACAAATACAAATCTTTGCTGACATCATACATTGTTATATAGAACAATGTGGTACAGCAGTCTGGGGTTTGTATGGGCTAGAAATGGAGTTTTAAATTAAAATGGTTAAGATTTGATAAACATGTAGAAAAATATCCAAATGTGGGGAAACCAATATGGATTTTCATTGTTTATTATACTGCAAGCAAACAAAGTCATGGAGAGAACAGCCTTGGCAACCAAAATGAAAGAATTTAGATGGGAAAATATTAATTATAAATATTTTAACTGTAAAAGGAGAGAAGAATATAAAAATGATAGGGAATTATTTGGGCAAAGATAGAGAAAAATGTATGAGAATGATTAAGAGGAAATAGAGGGTAACTACTAAGGTACAATAAGTTAAATAAGGACAAACAAGGATAGGATAACTCAAATAAGTGTACTTACGAAGCTGTTGACAATGGAGTGGTATATATATATATAAACAATGTATACAGTTTTTTTCACACTAACTCCATTCACTTACATAAATTTGGAACATATGTTTCAGGAGCGATCCCTCCCATCTTCAGCCTGTTGACAAACTGTTGTTAAAAATGGCGGTTGGGTCTCTTGATGTTCTTGTGGCGGCATCTGCTGGTTCTATTAGGAATTTGCTGAGTTCATCCAATGGAGGGATATCGAAATTCATCAAATTATTCTTATTTTTTGTAATGAAAATGTTTTCCCAAGTGGAAAGTTCTATTGCATTATGAAGTTGTTTAAGTAGTTTTATCTCTGATTTAATTTCATGATTTTTATTCCAAAAGTGCGCTGCTATTGCTGATTTATCAATTTGTTTTAAGCGAATATTTCTGAAGTGTTCTTTTTTCCGGATTCCCAAATTCCTCTTCGTTTTTCCAATGTATTTTTTGTCGCAAAGTAAATACCTGACTTTTGTTCTGTTGGCATGTAGTCCTTTACTCTGCAACCTAATAAGTTCTTTATATTAAAATTGTTCTTTGGGGCTAACATAATTCCTTGTTCTTTGAATATCTTTTTGAACTTATTGCGATAAATTGGTTGGTATGTGAAACTTTTGAATTTGTACCTTTCTTTGGCACTTTTAAGAGTGGAAACATCTCTTATTGCCTTTTGTTTTTTGGTTTTATTGATGATTTTTATTACTGTGTCTTTGTTGTATCCATTAGTTTCTCCTATCTTTATGATTTGTTGGTATTCCAATTTGTACTCTGTTTCTGTGAGTGGAATGTTAACTAATCTGTGTGCTAAACTATAAAACACTGCATATTTATGTGGAATGGGGTTAAAACTGTCATTTTTTATGCAATTTTCTGTGTGAGTATCCTTTCTATGAATTCCAAATGGGAAACCCGTCATCTCCATTTCTAGCAGATTTTTTTATGAGTTCGTTTGAAATGCATATCACCAAAGCCTTCCCTCTAATCTTCAAAACATGGTATAGGTATGTGGATGACATATTTGCAATAATTCCAAAAAAACATACAATGGATGCACTAAAACTTCTGAATTTGCAGCACAAATCTATAAATTTCACCATAGAGGAAGAAAGAAGGGGATATCTCCCCTTCCTAAATTTAAAAATCATAAGAAATGAAAACTATCTTACATTTTGAATTCATAGAAAGGATACTCACACAGAAAATTACATAAAAAATGACAGTTTTAACCCCATTCCACATAATTATGCAGTGTTTTATAGTTTAGCACACAGATTAGTTAACATTCCACTCACAGAAACAGAGTACAAATTGGAATACCAACAAATCATAAAGATAGGAGAAACTAATGGATACAACAAAGACACAGTAATAAAAATCATCAATAAAACCAAAAAACAAAAGGCAATAAGAGATGTTTCCACTCTTAAAAGTGCCAAAGAAAGGTACAAATTCAAAAGTTTCACATACCAACCAATTTATCGCAATAAGTTCAAAAAGATATTCAAAGAACAAGGAATTATGTTAGCCCCAAAGAACAATTTTAATATAAAGAACTTATTAGGTTGCAGAGTAAAGGACTACATGCCAACAGAACAAAAGTCAGGTATTTACGAAATAGAATGTGCAGAGTGCGACAAAAAATACATTGGAAAAACGAAGAGGAATTTGGGAATCCGGAAAAAAGAACACTTCAGAAATATTCGCTTAAAACAAATTGATAAATCAGCAATAGCAGCGCACTTTTGGAATAAAAATCATGAAATTAAATCAGAGATAAAACTACTTAAACAACTTCATAATGCAATAGAACTTTCCACTTGGGAAAACATTTTCATTACAAAAAAAAAGGATAATTTGATGAATTTCAATATCCCTCCATTGGATGAACTCAGCAAATTCCTAATAGAACCAACAGATGCCGCCACAAGAACATCAAGAGACCCAACTGCCACGTTTAACAACAGTTTGTCAACAGGCTGAAGATGGGAGGGATCGCTCCCGAAACATATGTTCCAAATTTATGTAAGTGAATGGAGTTAGTGTGAAAAAAACTGTATACATTGTTTTATAAGGATAGGATAGTACAGCAATAAGTATGATGGTTACCAATACACTAATAACCTGGAGTTCTGTGTATGGGATGAGAATGTAAGCAAGCAAGCAAGCAAGCAACTCTTGACAGAAAATATCTAGAGGAGATAAGTAATATTAGTACTATTTAGTTTGTAATGAATCGATAAAATATGTATTTTATGAGTGTAGCATATTATGCAGTCTGTTTGGATATATTTTCAATAAATTTTCAATTACATTGTTGGAGCACTCTCAGACTTGCATATGATGCTATCCAAACTTAAATCCAAAGATTGAAAAACTTGCAATTGTTTGTCACAACTCCTTATTGTCCATTCTCAAAACTTTCAGAGTGACCCTCAAATACTAATCTTAATTCCAGTTTTTAATACATTCAGAAATCCAGCACTCTGAAATGAGCATAAAATCTCTTCTAGTCCAAATATTTAAAAATTCATCATTTAACACAATGTGAACAAATGTTTCAGGAAATATGTCCTGATTTTTTTTAATTCTTGAGAGTGTAACCATAAAGGGTGTTTTGAATATTTTAAATATTTTAAATCCAGACTGATTTTATTATTTGGGAATAAACCATAAAGAATTATAAATATTTTAAATATTTTAACTAGAAGAGACTAATCTTAATGCTTTTGGTTCACAAGATTATTCAACTTCTCAAAGTAAAGTAGGCAACGCTTTGTTTTGGAACTGAAGATAAATTATTTTACTTGTTTGGTCAAACATCTTATGCAATAATATTCATTTAAAAATATCTACAGTGGTACAAAATGGACTACAATTTTAAAATTAAGAACAGAGTGTAAAGTAAATGGTGTGTATTTCAGTGTTTATTGCCTGTTTTATTCCTGATTCTACACCATTTACTTTTATTTAGACATTTGTTTGTTAAATTGAGAATTCTTACTGTAATAAATTTATATTTTTTTCAGTGTTTACTTAATGTATATATATAATATAAATGAAAAATAATGTAACACTATTAACAATGTAACTAAATTAACAATCATTAGAAAAGCAGAAAAGGATTAAAGACTAAGAAAAAGTCACATATCCTACATTAATATGTTCAGTTGTTAACACTAACTCCACTTACTTTTTTAAAACTTTGGACTAGTTTCGGGAGAGGTTCCTCACATAAAACCAGAAATTGAAACAACTTCACAACCCAATAGAACTATCCACATGGGAGAGAATTTTCATTTTAAAAAATAAGAACAACTTAATGAATTTTGATTTTCCGTCGCTGGATGAACTCAGCAAGTTTCTACTAGAACCACAAGATACCACCACAGGAGCGAACGGGCGTCCATCCCCCATTTCGAATAACGGCATTCAGTCAACAGCAGCCGATGATGGGAGGAACCTCTCCCGAAACTAGTCCAAAGTTTTAAAAAAGTAAGTGGAGTTAGTGTTGACAATTGAACACATTAATGTAGGATATATTACCACTCCATTGTCTACAGCTTTGTAAGTACAATTTTTACTTAAAAGGTCACATATTTGTAATCGCTATATTTCGAACTGCTCTAGTTCTTCTATGGCAAGAAGACATTGTTAATTTAGTATCATTGTGTGTGTGATATGTATATATATAATATAAATGAAAAATAATGTAACACTATTAACAATGTAACTAAATTAACAATCATTAGAAAAGCAGAAAAGGATTAAACACTAAGAAAAAGTCACATATTTGTAATCGCTATATATATAATATAAATGAAAAATAATGTAACACTATTAACAATGGAACTAAATTAACAATCATTAGAAAAGCAGAAAAGGATTAAACACTAAGAAAAAGTCACATACTTGTAATCGCTATATTTCGAACTGCTCTAGTTCTTCTATGGCAAGAAGACATTGTTAATTTAGTAACAATGTGTGTGTGTGTGTAGGGGGGCGCACTCACGCACACGCATGTACACACACGCATGTATGCACACACACACATTATTACAAACTGGGTAAGTCTTTAAATAATTTTTATGTTATGGGTCTAAAATGTTATAATATACTGGACAATGGTGTGAAAACACTGTCTGATAATGTATTTAAATTCAAATTTTATAATTGGTTAGCTGATCATCCTTTGTATAAGATGTGAATTTTTAATGTACCAGCTATCTCTGGCTTTGTCTATTGCAATTTAATTGCTTAACGACAATAAATATGGATATTCTCTTAGCTCAGACATACCCCCCTCCTATTTTTATTTCAAATAGGTTTCTTGATGTTTTATATTGTCTTATTATAAAACCACTGATTATTTGATGTTTATGATTCCTGGGAATCTTTTTTCTGTTTCACCTTGGCCAAGAGTACATGGAATAATTTGACAAACATAATAATTCATAGTGTGATATAGATTTGGTTTGGTGACACTTATACTTCATTTACAGTTTTTTCAATTAGATATGTTTCAACTACATTCGCTCCCATCATCAGCAGAGGACCAACTGGTAGAAGCATATTTTATAGACAGTTGGAAAATTTTACCAAATATGTTTAATGATAGTGTCTTGAATTTTCATAATGCAGTTTTTATTTCTGATGTTGAAAATTAGTTCCAAAAGTTTGCAAATGCTTTTAAATAGTTTTGTTTTTTATCAATTTCATGGTTTTCTGACCAGAAGTCGGCTGCTACTACTGACTTGTTTGTAACAGATGTTTCTGAAATGTTCTTTGTATGGGTTTCCAAATTTCTTTTAGTTTTTCAAATATCATACACCTGATCACAGTTTTGCAAGTAGTGATTTGGTAAATACCTGACTTCCTGTGAGAAGATATAAGATTTTTTCAGAAAGATTGTAATACTTTTTAATACTGTGGATGTTTTGAGGAGCCAAAATTATAATTGTATATCTTCTTTTATTTGTAATAGAAAACTTGTGTCTTTGACATCTTTATTTCTTTGAAACCTTTTAATAATTTTATCTACTAGTTTTTTATGGAAATCATTATGTAGCACTGCGTGGATGATGCATTGGTATTCTTTTGTCTTTTTATAATGAGTGTATAAATCAATCATCAAGCTATATGCCATATTGTTTAAATATGTTAGTGTGTTTTGGGATTAAAGCTATAATTTTTAATGTAATTATCATTTGGGTAGGCTTCCTATATATTCCTAATTCCTATCTGTTATTGTCTTTTATAACCTTCAAATCTAAAAAGCGAACCCATCCATTCTTTTCAATTTTGTATTGATGATTTTTCCTGTAAATTTAATAATACTAAGGTATTGTTAATCAAATATATTGGTATAATGACAAATATACCACCTGTATTTGTGCTACAACTTAAAAATTAAGGGAGAAGCATCAGTTGTGCAAATTTCAAAATCACTCATAAACAGATTTGCCATGAAAGGTGAAAGAGGGTTATCCATATCCAATCCAGAACTTTGTTGGTTATTTACCATTTAAACTAAAATAATGTTGGTTGATGCATAGTTCTGTCAAACTAATAAAATGTGTTACTTAAGTTGGCGTATGTATGGATAGAAGTCAGTTCTTTAACTTTTTTTGATGATTTGGTGTATTTACAGATGCTCTTTAACATCTCAGGTCATCAACATCCCATTCCATTCAGGGCGTGAAATAACCAAAAAATTTTGTTCAGAGGCCTCTTCTTTCAGGCTTGAGGTTCTTTTTCATGCCATAAATCTACGATATGGGCCCCACAGCTTTACTTCCCTTATGAAGGAAGTCATGCTTAGGATTTTTACACCAGAAAAATCCATCGATCCTGGCCAGGATTGAACCCATAAGCTTGGGTTTAGGAGGCAAGTATGGTTATGAATACACCACCAGGATCAACTGTTCTGTAACAATTTAGATATTCTTTCTGGAGAAATAATGTACAGACAAAGGATACCAGGAGGTCTTCAAAAGAAATATGTACATTCTTTACTTTTTCAAAATATCAAATGAATGTTTTATTTCTAAACTTCTAAATGCCATTACCGAACCAAATTTCTGGGAAAGTCATTTTGCTAACTTGTAGGATGGTGAGTCAATGTTGACTACAATGGATCTCATACTATTGTCTTTTTTATGTATTTTTGGTGGGTCATATATTATTGGAGTCCCTAGGTTGTTAGGCTTAATTTTTTGGTTTTCTTTATTTGTTAAAAGTTGTTACTGTTTTTAATTTGACTTCTCTGATACTCCCTTTTAATGGGTCTTCTTTAATCCCAAAACACATGTCATCCAGTCTCCCACACAGATTAGTTAATGTTCCATTCATTAGAAAAGAATAGAAGAATAACAATACATAATCTACAAGATTATATTATGGTTTCTATAAAAAAAATTTAGTATGTTAAAAGGGGTAAAAATTTAAAAATAGGACTTTGCTATTACAAATCAAAGATGATATGCAATTCAAAAAATTCACAATCACCCAAATATGTCCAATAAATTTTTATAAAATACAAAATAATTTTACCTTCTCAAAATGTCCACAGTATTAAAACCTTCCCATAAAAATCCTTTACCTTCTGACAGGAAGACAGGTTAATTGCAAAGGCTGTGCTCAAGTATACATTGGAAAAGTGAAAAGAAATTTGGAAACTTGTACCAAAGATTATTGTAAAAATATTCATTACACACAAATAGAAAGTTTGGTAAAAAAAAAAAAAAAAAAGAAAGAAAGAAAGAAAGAAAGAAAGAAAGAAATTGATCTAAAACAAAATTATTCAAAAACATTTGCAAACCTTTGGAACTAATTTTCATCATCAAAAATAAAAACAGCATCATGAACAATGTAATACAGTTTTTTTTCACACTTAACTCCATTCACTTACACAAAAATCTGGACATGTGTTTCGGGAGTGATCCCTCCCATCTTCAGCCTGTAGATAAACTGTTGTTATATGTGGCGGTTGGGTCTCTTGATGTTCTTGTGGCGGCATCTGTTGGTTCTATTAGGAATTTGCTGAGTATCATGAACTTTGAGAATCAATGGTTATATTTCATAAATTTCTCTGACTGCATACATATTATGCTTCTTCCAGTTGGTCTTCTGTTCATGATGGGAGCAAACGTTCCTAAAACATGTCTAATTAAAAACAACTAAATAAGTGAAGTATAAATGTCACCATACAAACTCTATTTCACAACTTAATATCTTCAAGAGTATAATTTTAACAGTAATTCATATTAACATTTAAGAGAAATTGAGTCGAAATAGTAACATACACACCACTAAAATTGAATTAAATGGAAGACTAGTTTCGGGAGCCATCGCTGCCATCATCAGTTCCTGGTCGACTGCCGGCCTCGTTGTTTGTGATAGATCGATTCGTCTCTGGTGGAGGTTTGATGAACTTTTGTATTAGTACATCACTTGGCGGGATTTCGAAATTAAAAACTTTCTCCTTATTCTTCCAAATATAGATATTTTCCCAGACTGTAAGTTCAGTTTTTCCTTTAATATATTTAAGTAATTTTGGGTTTTTATTAATGTTATGTTGTTCTTTCCAAAAGTGCCAGGCTACCGCCGATTTTTCTTCTTGTTTTTGATTTATATTCCTAATGTGTTCTTTGGCTCTTGTTTTTATGTTTCTTTTGGTCTTTCCAATATAAACTTTATCACAATCATTGCAGTTCATCTGATATATTCCTGATTTATCTTCATCTTGTAGGCTATCTTCTTTTTGTTTTGAGTTAAGGATATTTTTAATGGAATAATTATTTTTTGGAGTCAGAACAATGTTGTATCTTTTAAAAATCTTTTGAAATTTATGAAAGGTTGATGGATGGTATGTGAATTTTTTGTATGTCCTGTTTTTTTCTTTGATAGGAGTAAGTGTAGTGTTGTCTCTAATTTTCTTTTTCTTCTTCTCTCTGTCTATTTTCTTGTGTACAACTTCTTGTTTGAAGCCATTCTCTGTAGCTATATGTATTATATTATTCATTTCTAGTTTATATTCCTCCTTGTTCATTGGAATATTAACCAGTCTGTATGCAAGACTATTTAAAACTGCATGTTTATGGGGAATTGGATTAAAACTGTTACATTTAATGTAGTTATCTGTGTGTGTAGGTTTTCTGTATATGCCAAAATTTAGATGATTTTCTTTTCTAATTATCTTAATATCCAAGAAAGGTAACTGTTCATTGCATTCTCTCTCCATGGTGAATTTAACTGTTTTTTCCTGTAAGTTAAGCAACTTTAGTGCATCATCCAAGTGTCTTTCTGGTACTATTGCAAAAATATCATCAACATAACGGTACCAAGTCTTAAATATCCAAGGGAAACTATTTACTATTCTAGTTTCCAATGCACTCATGAAAATGTCTGCCAATATTGGTGATAGTGGGCTACCCATTGTCAGACCAAAATTTTGTTTGTAATATTTGTTATTGAATGTAAAGTAATTTTGTTCTAGACATAAGCTGATTAATATGATGTATTCTTGGATATCTTTTGTGGTTATTCCTACTTTTTGTAACCACTTTTTTATCAGGGAGTATAAATTTAGTGTAGGAATACTTGGAAACAGTGCTGTTACATCAAACGAAACTAAGGTATCTGTTTTTTCTATTTTTATGCCTTTAATTTTTTGAATAAGATCTAATGAGTTTTTTATACTAAGAGATTCAAATCTTGGAAAAGTAGAAAGTTTGTAAGTCAACCATTTTGCTAGTTTATAGGTTGGAGCATCTATGTTATTTATGATAGGTCTCATAGTTTTCCCTGGCTTGTGTACTTTTGGGAGACCGTAGATTGTAGGTATTGCAGGGTTATCTACTTTAATTTTATAATGTTCCTTTTTATCTATTAATTTGCAATCAGTTACTGATTGCAAATTAATAGATAAAAAGGAACATTATAAAATTAAAGTAGATAACCCTGCAATACCTACAATCTACGGTCTCCCAAAAGTACACAAGCCAGGGAAAACTATGAGACCTATCATAAATAACATAGATGCTCCAACCTATAAACTAGCAAAATGGTTGACTTACAAACTTTCTACTTTTCCAAGATTTGAATCTCTTAGTATAAAAAACTCATTAGATCTTATTCAAAAAATTAAAGGCATAAAAATAGAAAAAACAGATACCTTAGTTTCGTTTGATGTAACAGCACTGTTTCCAAGTATTCCTACACTAAATTTATACTCCCTGATAAAAAAGTGGTTACAAAAAGTAGGAATAACCACAAAAGATATCCAAGAATACATCATATTAATCAGCTTATGTCTAGAACAAAATTACTTTACATTCAATAACAAATATTACAAACAAAATTTTGGTCTGACAATGGGTAGCCCACTATCACCAATATTGGCAGACATTTTCATGAGTGCATTGGAAACTAGAATAGTAAATAGTTTCCCTTGGATATTTAAGACTTGGTACCGTTATGTTGATGATATTTTTGCAATAGTACCAGAAAGACACTTGGATGATGCACTAAAGTTGCTTAACTTACAGGAAAAAACAGTTAAATTCACCATGGAGAGAGAATGCAATGAACAGTTACCTTTCTTGGATATTAAGATAATTAGAAAAGAAAATCATCTAAATTTTGGCATATACAGAAAACCTACACACACAGATAACTACATTAAATGTAACAGTTTTAATCCAATTCCCCATAAACATGCAGTTTTAAATAGTCTTGCATACAGACTGGTTAATATTCCAATGAACAAGGAGGAATATAAACTAGAAATGAATAATATAATACATATAGCTACAGAGAATGGCTTCAAACAAGAAGTTGTACACAAGAAAATAGACAGAGAGAAGAAGAAAAAGAAAATTAGAGACAACACTACACTTACTCCTATCAAAGAAAAAAACAGGACATACAAAAAATTCACATACCATCCATCAACCTTTCATAAATTTCAAAAGATTTTTAAAAGATACAACATTGTTCTGACTCCAAAAAATAATTATTCCATTAAAAATATCCTTAACTCAAAACAAAAAGAAGATAGCCTACAAGATGAAGATAAATCAGGAATATATCAGATGAACTGCAATGATTGTGATAAAGTTTATATTGGAAAGACCAAAAGAAACATAAAAACAAGAGCCAAAGAACACATTAGGAATATAAATCAAAAACAAGAAGAAAAATCGGCGGTAGCCTGGCACTTTTGGAAAGAACAACATAACATTAATAAAAACCCAAAATTACTTAAATATATTAAAGGAAAAACTGAACTTACAGTCTGGGAAAATATCTATATTTGGAAGAATAAGGAGAAAGTTTTTAATTTCGAAATCCCGCCAAGTGATGTACTAATACAAAAGTTCATCAAACCTCCACCAGAGACGAATCGATCTATCACAAACAACGAGGCCGGCAGTCGACCAGGAACTGATGATGGCAGCGATGGCTCCCGAAACTAGTCTTCCATTTAATTCAATTTTAGTGGTGTGTATGTTACTATTTCGACTCAATTTCTCTTAAATGTTAATAATTTACACCACTGTTACAAAAGTTCACTATATTTTATACAAGTAATTCATATGTTGAATAATCATTGCATTTTCTAAAAAAGTATTTACTCCAATACCTTTTGCAATTTATCCGACTTGTAGGATTATTAACATCCAAATGAATAGGCTACTCCAAACTTCAAAGTAAAGATACAAAGTACTTTGCATGCGCAGTAAACAAGAGTGCCTGTATATAGGCCACCTTGTGAACAGTAGTGCAAACATTTTTGCAAAATCCCACCAAGATTAAGGCTAATCTTTCTTGAACTAATTATATATGGAACACTACTAGAGCTGCCACCTTAAACTTGAGCAATCAGAAGAAAAATGATGTGCATTGTATATTAGTGGTCCATTGACTTCATATAGTTTACATTTTTGATATGTAAAGTATATTTACAATAACTACAATACATTAATATTGCTAGATGAAAAATATGTTTCATTAGGGTTCAATAACCCATGTAATTAATAAAAGTATTTTTAAATTTAATGTAAAGAATATAATTTACAAATAATGTTCATATATAATACAGTGAGATTATTTGAGTTACAGGCCACCTGAGAAAATTACTTACTGTTTACTGTAGTCACCAAAACCAGTAAAAGGGAGATAAAGAGTCACTGCAAGTTAAGTTAGTATCTGCATTTTGACTGAAAGCATAAAACGATACTGTATTTTACACTGATATTAATAAGCATTAACCTGTGTGGTAACAGAGGTTTAAAATGGTGCCATTCGATTGCAATGCATTGCCAGCATCTATATAACAAATTTATGTATGTCATTTAAGTTTTCTTCCATAAGAATATAACAACTTGGAAAACATATATCTCATAACTTTTTAATAAGCAAAGAGTTTCCCTATCTGGAACATGATTACTAGGATATTTACAATTAATTTCTCTGCAAGAATTTGTTTTCACATATGTATTGTACTTAAGAACCTATTCAAGACTATATTTATGTAGTTACATAACTACCATAGAACAATTAGCACACAGTTTATACATAATGAAAGCGCTGCAAAACACCAGTATGCTGACAAGGCTTGTCTCAAAATAATTCAAGCTGTTACCTGCATATGTATTTTATGACCTTGATGACAGACCTCTCCAAGTATATAGCCAGGTTCTGCCTGCATATAACTGAAATAACCTCACTGCATTCAAACACCATAAAATTATTTTTGGCTCAGTACCAACAAAATTACAGTCTTCAAACTTATCTACACTTTCAAGTTTTATGTCCCCACTATCATTGTTGGGGCTATCCCCTTTAGCTGAATTATTCCAATACTTTCCAGACAATGTTCCAAAGTAATGGTGATCCTTCTCAAATCATTAATTTTAAGGCAGTTTATGAAAAATATTTGTGAAATGGCATCTTCAATACAACAGAATTTATAAAACAGTAGTTTTCAACCATTTTTGCATCATATACCCATTCATATAATAACATTTCCTCTATACCAGGTATTGATTCAAAACTAGAATGAACATAAAATAGACATTTTTTCTTTATATATTAATATATAACATATTAATTTGGTTATTTTTATAGGAAAGTTTTAAAACATTATTACCAATAGCAAATTCTCCTGAATTGCTATATTTTCAATCCATAGAAATTTTAAAATGAGCAATTTATAAATAAACAAGAAGTTTGAGAGAATGTCAGGGTAGTGAAAGACATTTAATAACTGGTATACAGATAAATTTAGCTGTTAATGAGAAACCTGTGATTACTCAGTACTTGGATATGTATTACAGTCCAGGTATTTTCCACCTCCCTTGTATTTCTTTTCATTTATAATAGAGTTGCAAATGTTGACTCTCAAAGGTATTTTGATACCAAAAGGATGCAAAGCATGGATAGCTATTTCCACCACTTTTAGATAGAAGCTACATTTCAAAGATTTATTTTTGAGATATAGATACATTATGTAAAAAAACAGTTTCCCATCTCCAGAAATTCATCAGGAATTTGCTCAACTGCCATTTCAAATGAATTTTACACTAAATCCAAATCCTCATCATCAGAGCTGGGAAGTTTAGGCATTTATTTTGGTTAAAATAGACAGACAAAAGCATTTAAAATGCTGAAAATATGCAGTAATATAATTAAAATAGGCATTTGTTAAAAGTGAAAATGAAAAGTAATATCACTCATTAATGAAAACAGGTATTTAAGATATTTAATAATTTCTTTAACACACAATTGAAGTACTTAAACTTTACTTTTCTTGGTTACAAGCAACAACAAGGTATTATTTCAAGTTATCAACTGTCATAGTCAGCTGCTTGTAAGTGCAAACATTTTACATCATGGGAAAAAAATGTTCTACTTACCCTGAAGTGACTGGAGCACATTTAAAATAAACTATTTTGGAAAGATTCATACCAGTTACAACAGAATGTTACAACAGAACATTCAACATCATGGAAATGTTGATAAAGACAAAGTAAAGTACTTTTGAATAGTCCTGGCAAATGAACAAAAGATGCACAGTGGTTTCTGGCAGAGTTCATTTTCTGTGTATGCATTTATAGGGGAATCAGGTTAGTATCTCTCTTACTTCTGCATTGAACACATTGTAGGGACAGTTTATTGCACAAGCTGTACTGCTCTCATGTTTCTTGCTTGAAATTGTTTGTTACATTTATGCAGTTGAGAATTTACCCCCACCATATGTTTCCTAGAATTGCCATGTGCAGATCAATACAATTTTCATTTGCCAGGATTACTCAAAACTACAATACTTCCCTCTTTCTCTCTTTTTCCTGGCATTCACATGCTGGAGGAAACTGTGTGTTCCTTTCACTAATGAAGGATCTGCTATTTAAAGAGCTTAAGTGAACAGATTGTCGAGAAAGTTATTGATTGCTTGAAAAGAAATAAGTGTATAACAAGAATCTCAATAGACATTTTTATGAACATGTCATTTAATTTTTATTTTATTTTTTCACTTTGATATAATGAAATTCTTTACATGCTTTTTAAAATGCATAAATAATCATAGAAAAAATCCATAATGACCCAAAATAGGTAGGGGAAAAAAAGGACACAAAATAAAAACTCGCTACCAATCCCAAATGTGAGGAAACATATTCATTTCTATCTGACTCTGGATACTCAAGAAAATATTGAATGAATCCATTTTCCAGTGTTATTAAATGCTTTAGAATTTAGTTTTTGACAAATTCCAGAAACATTTGGGCATTCTCACCTGCATTGAGAATTATGGCAAACATTACAACATAACTTATGTTGACCTTTACTTCAAAATTTTCCAATTTGCATACAAGGCCATCAAGAAACTGATGTATTTGAACAACAACAACAACAACAATAATAACAATAAAAACAACAACAACAACAATACGGTTATTAATAATCTGCTACAGATACAATATTAAAAGTTAGGAAGTTGCATTGCCCCAATCCCCTTTTACATTTAATGCCATTGATGTAAATGTAATGGAAATATATTTAAATTAACAAATGTTCAAGAATTCACTAATACATATACCGTGTTTTTAGCAAATTTAATGTATTACAAATTTTAAACTTTGATAAAAAAATATTTTCTAGCAAATGTAATGCTTATCTGTTTTGATGCCACAATTGAACATTTCTCTCTGCTACACTAAATTCCTTTACAGTATACCTATTTCTATGTTTCTTGGAATGATTAAATAAATTACATTCGCATCTTGCTTCATATGATGTCCTTCATTATTTATCATCCATCTTCAGATAAATTTTTATGCAACTTGTACAGATAGCTCTGTTTGCAACAATAACAGACCTCTTAAGCTGAAGCCATAATACAAAGCTTAGCAAAAGACACCAAGCACTTGCTTTGGGAAATCTGTAAAGAGATAAGATAAATGAAGAAGGTTTAGATTTGCACTGGAATCTAATATGCCATTGGTTCTAGTGTACATCCAAACTTTAGAACTGGAATAGAGAAAAAGATGCACATTTAGATTCACGAAAATACAATAATGCTTAACTTGCATAATTTTAAGTTTCATTATCGCTCCCACTGCCATGGGTGGCCAAGATCGTTAGCGCATGGAATCATGAGTGGGAGGTATGGGGTTTGATTCCCACCAGGACTGTCCTCCCTGACTGAGTTTTTTCCCAGGTTTTCCTCAGTGCTAATAAATGCCAAATGCCATAGAGGTACCCTAAATTTAGGCCTGGAATGCTTCTTTCCTTAAAAAAAAATACTCCTTTTCCAATTTATCATTCATCTCATATATCATCAGTGTTGACTGCCTGTGGTGCCTCAGTAGTAAAAATGGGCATTAAACACTATTAACATTACTCACTTATACTATGCAACTTTGCCACACCATTGACAGGTCATCCAATGCAAAATGCTATGATACTCTTTTTACACATACACAATAAACAAAACAAAAACAAAATATCTTAAAACAATCTTAAGATAATTTGCTGTCAAGATAACTTGATGAATCATGTGGTTGGTAAAATATTAATATTACTTTCATGAATTATAGTGAAAATCTTACATTATTTTGCAAAAAACACGAAATTCTTGTGACATCCACAAACAATAATATGTCTAATTTTTTCCCGAAGTATATGAGCTTTATACCCCTCCTCCCCAAAAGTACATAGTGAGGGCATGATATCCTCAATCTCAAGAAATACCAGAAGCACTCGTTCTTTAACTCCAAACTGTAGAGCAAACAAATTGCAACCCTTTAAGCTCATTTGTTTATTTGAAATACATAAACAATATTTTAATTTAATGTTTGGAATCAAAATCAGATATAAAAGGTCATGGTCAACACTTTTTTCTTTAAATAGTGTTTAGCACACATTTTTACTACTTAGGCACCACAGGCAGTGTACACTAACAATAAATGAAATGATAAATTGGGAAAGGATATTTTTAAGGAAAGAAATGTTCCAGGCCTAATTTTAGGGTACCTCCCTGGCATTTGGCATTTATTAGCACTGAGAAAAACCTGTAAAAAACCTCAGTCAGGGAGGACAGTCCTAATGGTAATCCAACCCCAGATCCCCTGCTCACGAGTTCACGCCTTAACAACCTCAGCCACCTGTGGTGGTATGGTTGAGACATGAATCACATTTGAGTGTAATGAATTTCAAATAAATTAATCCTAATAGTGTGGTTAACTATAAAGCACTTGAACATTTTGAATTTTGTTTCATTTCATTTATTCAGCTCAATATGGTTGTACACAATTAAGATATGTCAATGTATAAATTAATAAAAAGGGACTACTTATAACTACCCAATCCCCCCCCCCACACACGCACGCACACACACACACACACACTATATATAGTAGTATAATGCATAAATAGTGTGTAACTATAATTTACTTATAACTACCCAATTTCCCTACATATATATATATATATATATATATATATATATATATATATATATATATATATACACACACACTATATAGTAGTATAATACATAAATAGTGTGTAACTATAATTTACATATTCTTCAATATCATAGTAAACGTTGTCTATAAGGAATTGAAACAAGCGCTTCTTGAATTTATTAAATTCATTGCAATTTTTAATATTAGCAGAAGTTCAATATATAATTTTATTCCAGTACAGCTTGGCATCTTTTCATTCAGCTGTAATTTATATCTGGAGAGTGAGAGGTCAACTTTACTTCTAATGTGTGGTTATGGACACTAGTATACTGGAAAACATATACTTAATTAAATACAAAACAACTATATATAATTATAAAAGCAGAAAAGAATAAAACACTAAGAAAAAGTCACAGAGTTGTGTCACTATATTTCGAACTATTTGAGTTCTTCTATGGCAAGAATAATTATTGTTAATTCAGTTACATTGTTAATAATGTTACATTATTTTTCTTTTATATATACATAAAAACACACACAGAGTAAAGTTATTTTTTTTGGTTGCCTAAACATATTTCTACAAGATTCAGTTACCTCTTAAGGAGTAAAATCTCTCCAATGTGATAACCTTGAAAATCTGCAGGATTTAATACATTTGGAAGGGGAAGATTTGTGGCTATTGACTTAAATTTCTGATCATTTGTTTATGCAAATCATAACATTACTGTTAATGTAGTATTGAAATTAGGAGGATTTAACTATGCAAAAGCATGTTAGATGCAAATTTCTGGAAGTGAGTTTTTAGCCAAAATTGGTTCAAAAATTCAAAAATCTTTTATTACTGTAAATTGCTTCTTTGGACCTTTGGGCATTCACAGTCAACATTTGCATATTCCCCCTTACTTTCGAGCTCTATAGCAATTTAAAGAGCTCTGCATGTCCTTTTAAATCACACTGTTTCCAGCATACGCTTTTATAAAACAGCCCTTTTCTCAAAACTTTTATTTTCACACATTCAACATGTCACAGTTTTTATTTAAATTCAATTAAAAGTTACTAGAATGTGCAGAAGTATTCATTGTGCTATTCTATAGAACAGAAAACATACTAGCATCAATAATAATTAAAAAAAACATTTTCTATGAAAAAATTATGAATTTTAAACATTAAAATTTCTTATAGATTTAAACAAAAGATAACAGTCCATTCATCAAATTTATTTAAAATATATTTATATGCCATTTTTGTATGGGGTTCAAAGCTCCAATTACAAAAATGCCAACCAGTTTTCTCAACTCATGTGCAGTGTGGGACATTTTGCTTATGGTTCACATTTTCATAATAAACTATTTGAAATAATTTATAACTTGCAAAGTATTCATTCAATATTAATGAAATTTAGGATACATATTAACTTAACAACAATGCAATCACAGTAAAAGTTTCTGAAAAATTCATGCAAAAATGTGAAACTTTGAAAATTCACTCACAGTGTATCCCTTAAAGAGTGGAATGAATATTATAGTTTCCATATTGGGAATTAGTTAATTACGATGCTAAACAGTTTAGTAAATTATTAAGAAAAAAATTGACTCCTATGATGCAAAACATTAGGCTACTTGTAAATAAAATTGAAAAACATATGACCTCAATAACACAGTAAGTAATTTATAATTTTAAATTATTGTATCCAGTATAATCTAAGCATCAATGGAAAATGTTTCAAATGTGAAAAAGGATGAAATTTCTCTAATTTTGAATAATTTAAGCAAATTGACTTCATGATTGTGTCTCGTGCTTCAAAGCTCTTATGTTAAAGCAAAGTGATAAAACTCTTAATAAAATCATTAAAATCATATGCTCACTTTAGGCATTAAACTGCTATATTTGGAATCTGCCAGTGCTGTACTGAAATCTACCTCAGCTTCTTTCATTCCCTTAAAGCAGAAAGCTTTCTCTCACAATACAATTTTATAGTGAATGACAGGAGGCAGCTGATGAAAGAGAGCTTTGTATTATGTCACATTATTATAAGTTACTGTTTGGGGATGCTCATTTGATTTTGCTGATTAGCAAAAGGAAGGATGTGAGCTGTATAGCACATACAAGGAGTGGGAATACTTATTCCCAATTTGGGTATTCCAAAGTTACAACTGGAAGAAGAGAGATGGCTCACCACATCTCTCCCAGCAAAAGCATATAAGATAATAGAATATCATGTAAGTCTCTTAATCTAATAAAAATAAGTTGGAATCTCAGCTATCTTGATTCATAAGTATGAGTTTTGATTTACAATTTAGCCTTCAAGTCCTTTCATGTGAAGATGTATGACATCAAGATTGATTTAATAGGAGAATGTTGTAACAATGCAGTAATCGAAGTTTTAAGAAGTTTTAGAAAATTGTGAGTAGGCTCTATGGTGGTTGCAACAATATTAACATGCCATAATCATTTTTTAAAAAGCAAAAGTGTAAAGTAGGTAATTATCTGTGAATTTACTAGTAGATAATAAGAGTAATAAATTAGTACAAATGCAGTTTTTAATTAGCTGATGAGTCAATTTAATACTTTTATGCTCCACTCGCCATTAAATTACCCAGAACTATTTCACAGGCCATTGCCTGCAATATCAGCTGTGACTGATTCATTGATTGTTGGACATTTGATGAACTTTTGAATTAAATTGCCTTCTTTTGGGATCTTGAAGTTCACACCTTATCTTCATATTTTTTTTATAAAATGTTTTCCCTTATTTCCAACTCCAAAGGTTTATCTCTGAAATTCAATAATTTGTTTTTTCTTATCTCTTCAAAAGCGATGTGCAATTGCTGATTATTTATATATCTGATTGTACTTGATGCTTCTCCAGTGTTGAAAATTTGTTTTACCAATATACACTTTGCTGCATTTTGAGCAGTTGATTATAGATTCTTGGTTTCTTCTCATTAGGGATTCTGGCATTATCACCAAAGTTGAGCAGATTATTTAGGCATTTTTTACTGGAAACAAAGTAATACTGAATTCTTGAGTAATTTTCTGAAATTTTTTGTGGCCCAATGGTGAAAAACAAATTTCCTGTAAATGTTAGTTTTTTTCTTGCTGTCAGAGTTGTGACCTGTGTTTCTGATTCTTTTGATTGATAATGGTTATATCCATTAGTGTTTGCCATTTGTATTATGCGTAAGTACTCTTTGTTCATACTCAAACTCATGCATGGGAATGATAACAAATCTATGTGCTAAGTTGTTGAGAACTGAATATTTGTGTGCTGTGAAATTGAAGCCATTTACTTTTATGTAATTGTCAGTACGTGTATCCTTTCTGCATATTCCAAATTTTAGTTGTCATGTTCAGTTTCTGATGTGAATTTAATTTCTTTAACTTCTAGATTTAACAATTTCAAAGCATCACACAAGTGTTCTTATTAACCCCGAAAAAGACATGAACATATTTGTGCTAGACTTTAAAAATGTAATGTTTGGGAATGATTTGGTGATACGCATTTGTAAATTACTCATATATAAATAAGCCAGAAAAGGTGATAACAGATTTCCCATTGCTAATCCTGCTTTTTGTTTATGAAATTCACTATTAAACATGAATAAATTCTGATTGATGCAGACTTGGGTTAGCTGGATGTATTCCTCAATCTTTAATTTCAGAGACTACAACCATTTTTAAAGGGATGTTGGGAGCTTGTATTTTGGTATGGTGGGAAAGAGTGAATTTACATCAAAGGACCCAAACACTTTTATAAAAAAATAAAATAAGGTTAGGAACTTCAAAGAATCTGGAAGTCGACTCACAGCTGATGATGCAGTCAATGGTCTGTGAAACATGTTCTGTATAATTTAATGCTAAATGGAGCATAAGAGCATTAAATCTACTCAGCAGTAATTAAGAATATATTAGTTGCTTCACTGTATTAATTCAGACACAAAGCTAGTCTTAAATTTAAAAATGTAGTTATTTGTTTATATTTATAGTAAATTTTATTAATTTTCACAATACTCCATAAAAAGTTTCAATAAAATTAAACTAACGGTGTTGGTAATATTCTGCAAACATTTTTTAAAAAATATTTCGTAAGGTTAAAAAAAATTGCGCAAAATGCCTTCTATCAAGCTCTAAAATGATAGCCTGGAGAAACATTTTAGTGAAAAATATAAGATGAAAATGGAGCAAAAGTGACAAACCACATGAAACATTCACTAAATTAAAAGCATAAAACGAAAGTATTTAATACATGTAATAAAAAAGAACATTAATTTCATAACTAAGTATTTAAGTATTTAATACATGTAATAAAAAAGAACATTAATTTCATAACTATGGAAATTTTCACTACTCTTTTATAGTTCCCGTTCCCCCTAAAATCTATCAAATTCTCCTCCTGGTGCAAACTCTCCCTGATTCAGAACCTATGGACATAGAAGAAGAATCTTTTGGAATGTAATATCAAACATAATATTTGTAACAAACTCACTTTCTGTTAGTCTGTTCCTGCAGATGAACAGCAATGGCATAACACTGTTCAGCAAAAATTTCCCCAATTTCTGTAAGGTTACAGTTGCAAGATACTTCACATCGTATCTGAGCAGCATCATGTATAAATGCAAATTTTCCTTCTTCTTCGTCAACCACCTGTGAATGTCATTAAGTCATGATATGCAGATGATACCAAAATAAAGAGCAGGACAAATATTAATCTTGCCCTACCCTAGTTCTGAATGTATAAGGTTATTGCTTTCATTTAAGCAATAACATACTGCCAATAGATATCTCGTAATTCTCTAGCATTGCACTTTTGTACATTAAATATTGAGCAGAAACTATGCATATTTCCTGTTTCTCATATTATTAAGAACACCTGAGGATGCTTTAATTGATAAATAAAAAATAAGTTAATAACTCTCACTTTCATACCTGATCTCCTTGGCACTAAACATGGACTGGAAGAGATTGCAGAGACATGACAGTATTTATTGTTCTTTTTTAGTAAACTTTGATACACCTCATTCCTCAAGCATATAATATGACAGTAACATAAACAAGCAGTTGGATAACTGTAATTTCAGTTAAAGGGAAAAAGGCCGTAAGGCTTGTTGTGTAATATATAATACTGCATCTGTCCCAAAGCATAATCACATTTTCTGAACAGCCTTGTTCCCTCTAGAAATGGAAGCGAAGAACCAGATATGCACAGAGCATCAAACTAGAGACAATTACAGAGCATATGAAAAATACTTGGAACATTGAGTAAAGTGTATTTATATAATTTTGAAGCTGTTTGCAGTGAAGATATTATTTTTAAACTAATACAATGTAGGTGACTTTTTTTACACACTTCACTTACTATCTTTAAGTTAGGACAATGTTTTGGGAACCAGCATTCCCATCCAATGTTTCCTGGTGGTAAACTTTCATTATTAATGTATAATTCCACTGAAAAAAGGACAAATTTATGACCGGATTTAGGGGTGTTACTTGTTGGCATCAGAATCTTTGTATATTCAGTTAAAGGTTGAACCACATATTTTTATGTAATATATTTACAATATGCTAGTTTTTCGTATGTGCAACAAAAAAAAAAAAAGACAGTGATGCTTCTTTCAGTTAAAATTAGATGATCAATTCATTATTGCAACAACAACAACAACAACAATAATAATAATAATAATAATAATAATAATAATAATAATAATAATAATAATAATAATAATAATAATAATAATAATAATAATAATAATAATAATAAATTATGATCGGTGATCGGGCTGTAAACTCCCGATTAGTAAAACGGTGTATAATATGTAAAATCAAAACAAATTCTTATTTGTGTAAAATCTTGTAACTGCTAGTTTTGACCTGTGCATAGAAACAAAACCAAATATGCCTATTCCAGTATAAAACAGTGTTACAAACTAACATTTCCAAAGCGAAAATGGTAAATATGTTACCGGAGTTCGCGCTGTTGATTACCGGAGATAGAATTGTTCGGTTATTAATATAAATATGCACGTTACTTTATTTATGTAAAATGTTCGCAATGTGCTATTTCCACAGAAATTGAAATGTACATGCTATTTTCATCAAAAAGTGGATAAACAATTAATATTTCCACTGCTAAAAACAAAACGCATCATCGGTTTCGGGTTGCTACTTGCCGGCATTTAAATCGGTACATTATGGGTAAAATGATAAACTACATTTTACTATATTAAAATATTATCAAAATACTAGTAATGTTAGTTGGGCAAAAAAAAAAAAAACTGTCCAGTGGTGCAATTTTCATGCCAAAATTAGGTATCTCGTGTATATTTCAGCGCAAATAGGCTAAATTTATGACCGGCCATTGAGCTGTTACCTACCGACTAGTAAGAGTTCTTATAGTTAAATTACGAACATGACATTCTAGTAAAATATTGCGAACTTCCTAGCAATACCGTCTGCGCAAAGAAACTATATTAGAGATACCTATCTCAATTAAAATAAGATAGCCAATATGTAATTAGCCGCAAAAAGAATATATTTATGACCGGCATTCGCGGTTTTACTTGCCGGTTACAAATTCGCTAAAACGATAAAAACTTAAACCTTAATTTATTTTGTAAAGTATTCACAAAGTACTAGATTTTTAATAGGTGCAGAGAAACTGATACAGTGATATCATTTTCAAGTAAACTGGATGATCAATTTATAATTCCAGCGCAAAATAGGCTAATTTTTTACCGTCCATCCCTCTAATAGCGGTCAGAACATAAAACGTAGATTATCCGTAAAATTAAGAATAAATCTCATTGCAGTAAAATATTGCTAAACTGCTAGTATTGCCACCCGCGCAGAGAAAATAAATAACATGTCTATTTCAGTATAAAACTGGGTAATCATGTAATATTTCCACCGCAAAATGCTACATGTATTATGAGCGTTTGTGTTATTTGCCGGCGAGAGAATTGCTGCGATTTCGGTAAAAATACGCAAAAAAATGTTAATTGGTGTAAAATGTTCCCAAAGTAGTACTATTATCATCTGTGCATAGAAACTGAATTGTGCATGATCATTTCACCATGAAGTGGGTGACCAATTAGTATTTCTATAGCAAAAAGTGTAAAATGCATGGCCGGTTTCGGACTGTTAAGTGATGGTATGTAATATGGAGCATAATCGGTAAAATGAAAATAATATTTCATTATTGTAAAATATTGCCAAAGCGCTACTATTGTCACCTGTGCAGAGAAACTGGCCCGAGATGCTACTTTTACGTAAAAATTGGGTATTACTTTATATTTCCAATTTATGACGGACCATCGGGCTCTTACCTGCCGACTAGTAAAAATGTTAATTATCGGAAAAATGACAAATATGATATTATTCTTGTAACACATTCCTAGTAATGCCCTCTGCGGAAAACATACGAGTCAGTGATGCCCATTTCAGCTAAAATTTGAGATTAATTTATAATTCCACCGCAAAGTGGCTACATTTCCTACCAACATTCCGGGGTCTTGCCTATCGGCAACAGAATCGCTGAATAACTGGTAAAATATTGAAACATATTGTTTTATGTAACCTATTCAACAAATACTAGTTTAATTATATGTGCAAATAAACCAATACAGTAATGCCTATTTCCGTTAAAATAGGATATTCAATTTATAATTCCACCGTAAATTTTATGAAAGACGATCGGGTCTCACCTGCCGGCAAGTACAAAGGTGCATTATCGGTAAATTCAAGAGTAAAATCTTATTACTGTTAACTATTACTAAACTGTGCAGAGAAACTGAACCAAAGGCGCCTATTTCCGCATAATACCGCGTTATCAATTAACATTTGCAACACCAATATGCTAAATATGTTATCGTAGATCGTGCTGTTAATTGCCGGTGACAGAATTGCTCCGTTACTAATAAAAATACGAATAACACTTTATTAATGTAAAATGTTCACATAGTAGGCTGTATTATCACAGAAACTGAGCCGTTTATACTTATTTCACAAAAAAAAAATGCGTAATCTGTTTAATTTCCAACGTAAAAGAGCAAAACCAATAAGCGTTTAGGGTTGTTACTGCCGGATTGTCAAACAGTGCATTATATGTACAATGAAGAACATTTTATTATTATAAAATATTGCCAAATTACCAGTATTTTCAACTGTGCGGTGATCAGATATTCCGCCAAAACTAATTATTCATATTTCCATCTAAAAGAAGTTAAAATTATGACGGGCTATCGGCCTCTTCCTTGCCGGTTAATAAAATTGTTTTCTAATAAAATATTTTCCTTATAAATGCTTGCCAAAAGTGTAGTAATATCATTTACACAGAGAAAATGGATGCTTATTTCAGTTAAAATTGTTTTGTCAATTTATAATTTCATCGCAAAAATTTTAAATTTGTCACTGGGGTTCGATCTTACTTGCTGGTAACAGAATCCCTCAATTATCGGTAAAAACCAACCACAATTTTTATGCACAATATTAACAAAATATTAATTTTGTTTCTATTTGTAAAGAAACAGACATAGTGATGTCTATTTCAGTTAAAATTGGATGATTCAATTATAAATTTACGTAAAACGACTAAATTTATGATAGACTATCGGGCTATTATCTACAGGTAAGTGAAATACCGACTACAGGTAAAATTAAAAACAAAATCTTATTAATATAAAACATGGCTTAACTGATAGTATTGCCACTTGCGCAGAGAAATGAGACACCTATTTAGGTATAAAACCGCCAAATTAATTAATATTTCCACCGCCAAAATGCTAATATATTACCGGCTAGCCTGCTGGTGATTGTCGGCAACAGAATTTCTTCGTTATCGATAAAAATAGGAAACATATTTTATTGATGAAAAATATTTACAAAGTGAACGCATGAACAGAGAAACTGAACCGTAAATGTTTATATCAACTAAAAGTGGGCGATTAAATTATATTTCAACCGGAAAAAAATGAAATGTATGACCGGTCTTTGGTTGCGACTTATCGACATGTTTAACGGTGCATTATCGAAAAAATAAAGAACATTTTCTCATATTAAAATATTGCCAAAGTACTGACATGTGAAATGAAACTGACCAGTGATGCGATTTCAGTCAAAAAGTATTACATTTATAATTCCACCGCAAATAGGTTAAATTCATAGACAGTCGGACTTTTACCTGCCTGCTAGTGAAACGGTTCAATGTCGGTAAAATTACCAACGTGATATATATAAGAATAATATAACCTTTGCGCTAATTATGCCGTGCCATTCATTCCACAGCCCTAATTTATCCAGAGAATTAAACCTTTCTTCATTTGCTACTTGTTCTTCCAAGAACGTGGTATATATGTTATCTTGTAAGCTTTGCAAAGCATTTAATATTGTTTCAACTTCTACTGTTGTTCCACTACGTATGAACAATCATAGACGTTCTGTTAAAACTAAATCACCCTTGCCGGTTGCCCAAGATGCCTTATCTCACTTAAGGATTTTGATGATGCTTTTAATCTAACACTTATTGATGCGTTACCTACACAATGCTCTGAAAGTTTACTCAGAGATAGAGAAATGGCAGCTGTGTTTTTACATAAAGCTGGTATACCGCCTGGTTTAAATCTTTCGTATTAATTTTTTTCCCCCACACTCTCATTTCTAGTTTCATCTGTTTTCACGCATAACGTTACCTTGGATACTCAATATTTATTTTCTTTTACTTTTGTCTTCTTGCCATAGAAGGACTCAACCAGTTCGAAATATAGCGATTTCAAGTGTGACTATCTTGGTGTAGTGTCCTTTTTCACTTTTATAATTATTGTTAATTTGTTATATTGTTAATAGTGTTACTTTGTTTTTCTTTTATATATATTGCCAAATTCCTAGTAATGCTGTCTTCCAGAAAAACTGAACCAGTGATACCTGTTTCAGTTAAAATTGTATGGCCAATTTTAGCCTTTTTCCGCCGCAAAAAGACTAAATTTATGACCGGCAATCAGGCTGTCACCTGCCGGAAAAATAAAACGGTGCATTATCGGCAAAATCAAGAACACAATATTTTAGTGTAAAATATTGCTAACTGCTAGTATTACCACCTGTAAAATGTTGACAACATAGATTATATTACCACGGAAACTGAACCTTACATACTTATTTCACCAAAAAGTCTGTGATCCATTTAAATTCCACCGCAAAAATCGAAACGTATGACCGACTTCGGGTTGTTACCTAACGGTATGTAAAACGGTGCATCATTGGTAAAGTGAGGAGTCTCATCATATTATAGTAAAATATTACAAAAGTACTAGTATTGTCACTTGAGCAGAAAAACTGCACAATGATGGAATTTTCTGACAAAAAAATAGATATTACTGTATTTTTCCACCGCAAAGAAGCTAAATTTATAAAGGGAAAGGGACTCTTGCCTGCCAGCTAGTAAAACGGTTCGTTATTATTTATTCTTATAAAATACATAATATTACCAAAATCCTAATAATGCTATTTTTGCAGAGGAACTAAATTAATGATGCCTGTTTCAGTTAAAATTGTATGGTCAATTTATCATTCCACCACAAAAGAGGTAAATTTATAACCGGCAATTAGGCTGTTAACTGACGGCTAGTTATACGCTGCATTATCGGAAAGCAAGAACAAACTATTATTAGTATAACTATTGCTAAACTGCTAGCATTGCCATCTGTGCAGAGAAACTAAACCAGGGACGTCTATTTCAGTATAACTCTGGGTAATCAACTAATATTTCAAACACCAAAATGCTAAATACCTCACCTGCGATCGGACTGGTAACTGTTGGCGACAGAATTTCTCCGTTATAGATAAAAATAGGAAAAATATTTTATTGGTGCAAAGTGTCCACAAAGTGGTGGTATTTCAAGCCCTGCAGAGAAACTTAAACGTACATGATTATTTCACCAGATGTTGGCAGATCAATGAATATTTCTACCGCAAAAAACAACACGTATGACCGGTTTCGGGTTGTTACCTGACTGTGTAATATATGGAGCATAATCGGTAAAACGAGGAATAACATATTATTATAAAATATTGCCCTGTACTGATATTGTTACCTGTGCAGAGAATTCGGCCTGTGGTGCTACTTTTAGTTAAAAATTAGATGTTACATTTATATTACAAACTCAAAGAAGCTACACTTATGACAGGGCATCGGGCTCTTACCTTTCAGTTAATAAAATGGTTTATTATCGGTTAAACCATGAACATGTTATTCTTCTAAAATATTGCCAAATTCCTTGTAATGCCATCTGCGAAAAGAATCTGAATCAGTATTGCCTATTTGAGTGATGATTAGTCCATAAATCCACCGCAAAAACTAATATTTATCACCGATGTTCGGGGTCTTACCTGTCAGCACTAATCTCTGAATTATCGGTAAAAACTTGAAACACATTGTTTTATGGAAAATATTCACAAAATTCTAATTAGTTCATGTATGCAAGGAAAATGATACAGTGACGTCTATTTCAGTAAAACTTAGATGAACAATTTATAATTCCATTGTAAACGGGAAAAATTTAGGATAGGCCATCGGGCTTTCAGCTGCCGGCAAGTACAACGGTGCATTATGGTAAATCAAGAACAAAACGTGTGGTTAGTGCAAAATACGAGGTCTGTTCAAAAAATTCCGGAGCATTCGTAATTTCGTGCCAATGGAGTGTTGGGGCAAAATGCGGTTGGCACGCCTGTGTTTAATGTGTATCTGCCGGAAGTTTCATTATTGTATGTCTGTTAGTTATTGTTCAGTGCTGTATTGAGTAGAATGTTATGTCGCATAGTTTGCGAATTTCGAGATGGCAGAGTTAGAGGAGCAACGCGTTTGCATTACATTTTGTGTGAAACTCAAGAAAACCTTTACAAAGACACACCAAATAATGCAGGAAGCCTACGATGATGAGTGCTTAAGCCGTACTCGGTGTTACGAATGGTTCACGCGGTTTAAAAATGGCCGGACGGACGTTAAAGATGACTTACGTTCAGGATGCCCTTCGACGTCTACCGACGACGCTCATGTTAGGAACGTCAACGAAATTGTGCGTGCCAATCGAAGACTGACTGTCCGAGAGAAGATTTCAGTTGAATCATGTCATGAAATCCTGACACAGCATCTTGGAATACATCGTGTTGCTACAAGTTCGTCCCACGGCTCATGAGTCAAGACCAGAAAGACCATCGCCTCGCAAACTGTGAAGAGCTTTTGGATCGTGCAAATGAGAATGAGATGTTCCTTAAGAGAATCATAACTATGATGAGACGTGTGTCTACGGTTATGATGTTGAGACCAAGGTTCATTCTTCACAATGGATAGGAAAAAGTTCAAGACCAAAAAATGCTCGTCAGGTCAGGTCAAATGCGAAAGCCGTGTTGTTAATTTTCTTTGCCTTAGAAGGATTAGTTCATCATGAATTCGTGTCACAGGAACAAACTGTTAATCGATGGTACTATCCGGACGTATTGCGACGCCTGCGAGAAAATGTGAGAAAGAAACGGCCTAAAATGTGGCGAGACAATTCATGGCTCTTGCATTACTATAACGCACCCGTACATTCATCCCTGTTGGTGCGCGACTATTGCACAATAAAAGAAATCACTATACTGTCTCATCCTCCGTACTCTCCAGACCTGGCCCCTGCGAACTTTCATTTTTATTTCCAAAGTTGAAACCCCCGTTGAAAGGATAAAGATTTGCAACGATAGACGAGATAAAAGAAAATTCTCAGACGGCGCTTCGCGCGATTCAGAAAGAGGTGTATCAAGACTGCTTCTGGAAGTGGAAACGGCGTTGGGAGCAGTGTATCAATTGTGGAGGAGAGTATTTCGAAGAAGACCATGCACAATAAGCAAAAGGTAAGCGTAGAAAAATTTTGTGGACAAAGTTCCAGAATTTTTGAATTGACCTCGTATTGCTAAACTTGAGTACTAGCACCTGTATAAAAAAAAAAAACAAAAAAAACAAAAAAACTAAATTACGGACGGCTATTTGAGTATAAAATTGGGTAATCAACTAATATTCGCATCGCCAAAAAGTTAAACATATCACCGGGAATAGAATTTTTAGTTATCCCTAATATATATATATATATATATATATATATATATATATATAAATGAAAATTAAAATAAAATAACACTATTAACAATGTAACATTTTAACAGTAATAATAAAAGTAGATAAGGATACAACGCTTAGATAAAATTTCAAGAAAGATTTCAAGTGTGACATTATCTAAGTATTTTATCCTCATCTACTTTTATTATTACTGTTAATTTATATATATTAAAATGTTCACAAAATGTGGTATTACAACCTGAGAAACTGAGTATAATATGCTTATTCACAAAAAAGTGGGGACTGATTTCTATTTCCACCGAGGAAAAAAGGAGTAAAAAATCGGGGGGGGGGGGCTGGAAAAATAAGAAAAAGAAACTAAACGTATGAACGGTTACGGTTTGTTACCTTCCGGCATGTAATATAGAGCATATGGATAAAATTACGAAAAACATCTTATTAAAATCTTGGCAAAGTTCAAGTATATTCACTTGTGCAGAGAAACCGATCAGCGATGGGATTTTCAGTAAAAATTATGTATTACATTTACATTTGCACCGCAAAGAGGCTAAATTTATGAGCGCTATCGAGCTCTTACCTGTCAGCTAGTAAAACGGATCGTTAAAATTAAGAACATTATTCTTGACAAATATGATCACAATCCTAATAATGCTATTTCGAAAAGAAACTGGAACAATAAAGTCTATTTCAGTTAAAATTTTATGATCAATTTATAATTCCACCGCTAAAGATTAAATTTATGACCGGCATTTTGGGTCTCACCAGCCGGCCGCATAAACGCATTGTGTAAAAACTTGAATGAAAATTGCTATGTAAAACATTCACAAACAGTTTATTTTATCCCCCCCCCCCCACGTTTGTGCAAGGAAACTGAAACACTGGTGCCTATTTAAGTTAAAATTAGATGATCAACATACAATTCCACCATAAAACGTTTAAATGTATTATAGGCCATAAAAATTGCTACCTGCCGGGAAGTAAAATGCTGCAGTATCGCTAAATTCAAGAACAAAATCAAATTAGCGTAAAATTTTGCTAAAATCGGTAATTGCCATTTGTGCACAGAAACTTAAGCACGGAAGTCACTTTTTTTTTTTTTTTATTCTTCTTTCTCTGTCTATTTTATTATTGCTGGGGCTGACAGCCCGATGGCCCGTCATAAATGTATCCCTTTTGCGGTGGAATTATAAATTGGTCATACAATTCTAATCGAAACTGGCATTACTGAATTTCAAGAGAGAGAGAGAGAGAGAGAGAGAGAGAGAGAGAGAGAGAGAGAGAGAGCACTGTGTGAATATTTTACATAAAACTGTGCTTGGTTTATACCGATAATTCAGGGAATCTAGTGCCGAAGACCTGGAATATCTGTTATAAATGTGACATTTTCTTCTTTGGAATTATAAAGTAATGACCGATCAAACGTTTAATTTTTTTCCTGTGGAAATATAAATTTATCCCCAACTTTTGGTGAATTAAGTAAGTAAGCATGCACGGATCAATTTTTCTGACCAAGTGGTAATACCATTTTTGGGGGAACATTTTAGATCAATAAAACATTTTTTGTATTTTTATTTACAATAAAGAAATTCTGTCGCCTACAATATTAAGCCCGAATAGCGGTAATATATTTATCATATTGGAGGTGTAAGTATTAGTTGATTACCCAGTTTTATGCTGAAATTGACTTCCGTGCTTAAGTTTCTGTGCACAAATGGCAATTAGAGATTTCAGCAATATTTTATGCTAATCTGATTTTGTTCTTGAATTTAGCGATACTGCAGCATTTTACTTCCCGGCAGGTAGCAATTTTTATGGCCTATAATAAATTTAAACGTTTTATGGCGGAATTGTATGTTGATCATCTAATGTTAACTTAAATAGGTATCAGTCTTTCAGTTTCCTTGCACACACGTGGGGGGGGGGATAAAATAAACTGTTTGTGAATATTATTTTACGCTATTAAGATATTGTTCTTAATTTTACCTATAGTGCACTTTTTTCTTTTTATTCTTCTTTCAATCTCATTTCATTATTGTAAAATATTCCCAAGTACATGTAATTCTCACCTGTGCAGAGAAACAGACCAATGATGCTACTTTTAGGCAAACATTAGGTACAAGGTTTATAACTCCATTGCAAAGAAGCAAATTTTATGACGGGCTACTGGGCTTTTACCTGTCGGCTAGTAAAACCCTTATTTAACGGTAAAGTTACAAATATATTACTATTGTAAATTATTCCTAAAATTCTAGAAATGCCAATTACTGAGAGAAACTGACAGTGTAACCTATTTCAGTAAAAATTTGATGACACTTTAATTTCACCGCCAAAAGGCTAACTTTATGATCGGCATTTGGAGTACTAACTACCGGCAATAAACTCGCTGAATCGTCGGAAAAAAATTGAACCAATTTTTTTATGTATGGGGTGTAACTGCCGCAAGAAAAATGGTGCAATTACAAAAAATCGAAAACAAAAACATATTTATGTAATCTGTTTTTAAACTGCTAGTAATGCCGACTGTGCAAAAAAAACTTAATAAAGTCTATTTTAGTATAAAACACTGTAATCAACTAATATTTCCACCGCCAAAATGCTAAATATATTACTAGCGTTCAGGCTGGTAATTACGGGCGCCAGTATTTCTTGGTTATCAATAAAAGTACGAAACAATGAATGAAAAATGCGCACAAAGTAGTGGAATTGCCACCTGTGCAGAGAAACAGAACCGTAAATGTTTATTTCACCAAAAAAGTGGGTGATCAATTTACAGTTTCATCGCATAAAATAAAACATACGACGGTTTTTGGTTTCTATCTGCCGGTATGTTAAACGGTGCATTATCGGTAAAATAACGAACATTACATATTAAAATATTTCCAAAGTGCTAGAGTATTATAACTTGTGCAGAGAAACTGACCAGTGATGCGATTTTTCTGCCAAAAATTAGATATTACATTTATATTTACACTGCAGAGAGGCTAAATTTATGAAGGGCAATCGGGCTCTTATGTACCGGCTAGTAAAAAGAATTATCGGTAAAATTATGACCATGATATTCTTGTAAAATATTAAAAAATATAAATAATAATGTCATGCTACCTGCGCAGAGGAACTGAATTAGTGATGTCTATTTCAGATAAACTTTATGATCAATTTATAATTCCTCCACTACAAGGCTTTATTTATAATCGGGGTATTTCGAGCTGGTTACACAATCACTGTATTATCAGTAAAACCTAAACCCACCTTTTTTATATAAAAAAAATTACAAAGTACTGTTTTTTTTTTCTTCAGTTGTGCAAAGAGTCTGAAACATTTAATGACTACTGCGGTTAAAATTGGATTATTATTTTAAATTCCGTAAAACGGCTAAACTTATGACCGGCATTCAGGGCTTTAACTTCCGGCAACAAGCTCGCGCTAATATTGGTAAAAACTTGAACTGAATTTCATGTACATTGTTCACAAATTCTAATTTTTCATATGCGCAAAGAAACTGAAACCATGAAGTGTATTTCAGACAACGTTGGATGATGAATTCAACAACAAAGATGATAAATTCATGGCCGTTCTTCGGGCTGTCGCCTGCCTGCAAGGAAAAAACGGTTCATTATCGGTAAAATAAAGAACACAAAGTATTATTAGTGCAAAGTATTGCTAATTTTTTATAATTGTCATCTTTGCAGAGAAACTAACTCACTATACACCTATTTCAGTACAAAATCAGGTTATCTACTAATATTTCCATCGCCTAAATGCTAAGTATATTATTGACATTCGAGCAGTTATTTGCGAGAGACAGACTTTTTACGTTATCAATAAAAATATGAAAAATATTTTAATTGTGCTGATTGTTAACAAAGTACGGGTATTATCATATAAGCAGAGAAATTGAAGCGTACGTGCTTATTTCACTAAAAATGGGTGATCAATTTATATTTCCACCGCAAAAAGCCAAAACCTATGACAGGTTCAGGTTAGTACCTCCCAGTATGTAAAACAAATCTCATGTATAATTATAAAATACTGCTCAAGTACTCGTATTGTCAACTGTGCAAGGTAGCTGGCCAGTGATGTTATTTTTAGGCAAAAATTGGCATTACATTTAAATTTATGATGGGCCATTTGCCTCTTACCTGCCAGCTAGTCAACAGGTTTATTATCGGTAAATTACTAACATGATATTATTCTTGCAAAATATTGCCAAATACCTAGAAATGGCATTTTGGAGAGAAACTGAATCAATGATGCCTATTTAAATTTAATTCCATGATACATTTACAATTTCTCCACAAAAGGGTAAATTTAAGACTGGTATTATTTGGGGCCTTGCCTGTCGGCAACAGATGGCTGTATTATCGGAAAAAACCTGAATCACATTTATTTATGTAAAATATTTACAAAATACTTGTTTTTCATATGTGCAAGAAAATTCAAACATTAACCCTATTTCAGTTAAAATGATGCCAAAAGTTAAGTGCTCTGATGTTACAAATTGACCTGATTTTGTTAAAGAGTTAAAAGAAAAATAATTTAGCAGTGATGGTGAAATTTTATTTTGTAAATTATTTTAATGAAAGTATCAGAGGAGAAGAGTTTTACTGTATAATAACATGCAATATCACCAAAAAGAAGAACTGTGTATATATACAAGTTGTCATTGAAAGCAGATAATTGCTGCATGAGAAACCACAGGTAGGCCATTCACACTCACTTCAACTATATCAGAACACCAAGAATACTGTAGCGAGAAATGGAAAATAAAAAGTTTGATTAGAAATGAGATAGCATGTTGCAATGATGAGAAAGAAACAGGCCTTTATTTAATACCTGCAAATCAGGTAACAAAAAGGGCTGCTGCAATGACAGGCAAGACATAATGATTGGATTTTTTTTTCTGAAATATTTCCAATGGAAGTGACTTTTTTTTTAAAATAAAACACTGATAATTTTCAAAGATCAAAAAAATGGTAGTTTGACATTATTTAATACAATATTGCATCTTGGCTAATGATAATCTTTTCCCATTTTATACAGGTAAATCAATCATAAAAAATTGGACATTAGGCTGTCACTGCAAAAGATGGCAGGCTCTTTACATGAAGCTAAAAGAGACCAAGAATTCCCTTAATCATAGTATATATATTAGGAAACAAGCTTAATACTGTACATAAAGAAGTACCAACACTTAAGAAAACATTATAAGTAACATAGGAAGTAATAGATTATGAGAGTTAAAAGAAACGAATAAAAGTTTGTAGGTTCGTGTCAATTGAAAAAAATCACATTGCTGCATGGACGGCATATTTAAGAATAATAGAGAAGTATCGAGCAGGAAGAAAATTCATTGTAGATTTTAACTAAACTGGAATAAATCCACATTATAAAGTAAAAATTCCTGGCAAAGCACAAACATTATCACCTATAATACTACTGGAGGAAGGCAGGTTGTCACTCTAGCTAGAGGCTGCATTGGTTTCATCAAGAGTATGTTACTTGTTTTCATGGTGAAAGCGATTATACTATGATGAGTTGCACACTGGCATGTTAAGAAACTGCTTTGCAATTTGTCTACTAATTGCATTGCAACTAAAAACCAAGCCTCCATGTTCTGCTAACAAAAAGGCAGAGATTCAACAATGGCTACAACTGAATTATATTTACTTAAATTTACAAAACCACAATTGCTGCAATTTGTGAAAAGAAAAAAATCTAAACCTACATTTGTAGCTGAGCATATTCCCTAAGAACATGGCAATATGGTGTTTAGATTGCTGTCACATCATCCTGATCTCAATCTTATTGAATATTGTGGGGGAATGCTCAAAAGGAAAGTGACTGAAAAATATGTAGATTAGCCAAGATGAAAATTTTTACAAAAGTGGCAATATCATAAAACTCATCCAACAACTGGAAATTAGAGTGTGAACATGTACAGAGCCTAGAAGAAAAATACAGAAAGTTACACGGATTATTAGAAGAGGTGTGAAGATAATCAATTTGGATAAGGATAGCAACAGCAACAATAGATCCACATTCAGACATCTATAGAACATGTTCCACTAGTTTCAGTTAAAACCTTTGAAAATTTATTAGTAATACTTTTTTATAATTATAGCATAATGCTTATTCTTATATATAAAGGATAAATGTATGTATTTTTGCATATATGTAATATTATTGTATATGTTAATATTAGTATAGTATATAGAAACTTTTTCACTGCTGATGCACAGCCCAATTGAGAAATGGGAAGTAATAAATTCATTCTCTTTGTGAAATAACGTTTTAAACATAGGTTTTTTGATGTACTAAAGTAAAATAATGAAGTAATGAGAATTAGAGCATTCATATGTAAAAATTAAATAGATTCCGCAGTTATTTTGCCAATGAAATTATTGTAGACAGTAACACTACAAATTATTTATAAATACGATTTATAAGGAATCGATTTGATATAATGAAACTCTCAATTTTTATAAGTTCGGCAACACCCTCGCAGTTTGCAGGGTCATATTGTTAGGGGTTGTTGCGTCTATGGTGAGCGAAGTGCAGTGCAGTGTCTTGGACAATGCACTGCCTCTGGGCACAAATTGATTGGCTAACTACTATAATTCTGCACATATTCAACATGCAATCACCAACACTCTATGACTCCCTCACTGACCATATTGGAATCTGAATATCCTGGAATTTGTCCATTTTGGAAAAAATTATTGGTAAAAATGTTATTTTTTCCTGAAAATAAAATAAAAAAAACTAAAATAGTTTGCAAATGCCTTTCACAAAAAACAACATAAAAGTATATATGTATTGGATAATGCACTGCAACTGTGATGATAATTTAATGTTCATTATTTACTTGTTAAAAGCTGACTTCATACCTGTAGTGACCAACACATTAAAGTGAAGGTAAAAGTAGGACAATTAGCTAGCCATTAAAAGAGGATAGTGAAAAGGTAGATGCAAGTGTCTGTGTACCTACATAAATTTTATTTGGAAGATTGTAATAGAATAAAGAACCTGCACAAGTAACTCATTAATAAGGAGAAAGCATTAAAAAAGTATACAAAAGAGACATATAACACATAAATAATTTTTTTTTTTGCAAAACAGCAAGTGAGCATATTACCATTATGTCATTTTCAGAGCATTTGGAAACTCCTATAAATACAAAAGATCCTGTCTTGGTCACATGCTAAAATAATATGGCCATACAATTTAAATCAGAGGGAGAAACTACTGAAAATCTTACAGAACGCACCATAGTTACATAAACTTCCAAATTACCAACCAATGTAATAAGAGAATAATAAACTTAGAATAAAATATAGTGAACTTTTGTAACAGTGATGTCAAATATTAACATTTAAAAAAATTGAGTCGAAATTGTAGCATATATACCAATAAAATTTTAATAAAAAGGAAAACTAGTTTCTAGAGCCATCGTTCCCATCGTCAGTTGCTGGTCAACTGTCGATGGCTCCAGAAACTAGTTTTCCTTTTTATTAAAATTTTAGTGATGTGTATGTTACAATTTTGATAGGAGGAAACTAAATTTACATTACAATCATGAGTATTAGGTGTGTGTTGAATAATTTAAGATATAAGGTGGTTTGGAAGGCCGGGTAGGCTCAGACATTATGTCCATATGTTCTGGAGGCTCTTACATACTCACCTGTTTACTCTCAGGTGCTGAGGCTCACGATACTTGGACTTCATCAGTAGTGACTTTTTAGCAAAGAATTTTAAGATTTCACGTCTCAGTATGGAGTTGTTGGCTATAGTGATTTGAGAATGGGAGTACCAGAAGATGAAACAGGCATAATTATAAATTTGAAGAGTTTGGGATTTTCACAGTGAAATATAGTATCATATAACAAATTATTTATAAGGAAGTCACTCGAATTTCACTAGTTTTATTCCACTTACTTGGACATGTTTCAAAGGCAAATTTCCTTTCCTTTGAAACATGTCCAAGTAAGTGGAATACAACTATTGAAATTTGAGTGACTTCCACATAAAAAGGTTGTTATATGATTGGCATAATTATATTTAGCAGCACTGAGGATATTATATTTGTGGCTCAAAAAAATGAGTGGTGGTCATTTAGCTTGCTGATAAAAATTAAAATTTAATAAACAATGATAAGCTAATTTGTGTGCAAATTGAGCTACTTCTCCCTCATTCATAACACCATGAGATCCACCTTTACCAACACACTTTGGGGAAGCTGGTGAATGTTGAAACAAAGGAGGAAGGCTGTCCTGAAGATGTCTGTGATTAGTCATGGGCATTGATCTGAAACTCATCAACTCAGCGAGGCATAACAGATGGCTTACCATTTTACTGCCCTATCGACTATCTTAAAAACCCTTTCATACATCATATCAACAATATCAAATAAAAATTTAGGACTCTTTAAATCTGTTAAGTTATCTAACTAAGGAAACGATGTAAAAAATTTCACTGTAGAAAAACTCAGGTATATTATACTTTTATTTTTTGGATAATGTTTAATGAATGTTTTTAATGTGGAGGCAATGATGATAAATAAGATGAAATGATAAATTGGGAAAGAAATTTTGTAAAGAAAGAAACATTCCAGGCCTAAATTTTAAGATATCTTGGGAATCTAACTTCAGACCTCACGCGAGTTGTCACTTCCAGTTCCCGCCTGTAAGAGATGTGAAAGTTAATGCATGTTTGGTTTCACAAACAGCAAAATGGAGGTGACACATTATAAACAATAAGCTGCTCTAAAATTCTGCCTTTGTCTCAAATCTTCAACCGAGGCATGCAATGATACAGGAGGCTATGAAGAGATCGTTCTTCCCTATAGCACAGCTTGAAGATGCTATAAAATGTGAGGGGAGGCTATCAATTTTAAAAGAATGTGGATGCAGCACTCCAGTTTCAGCTCTAATGGAAGGAAGCAGTAACTTTGCTGTTGTCATTCTGAGAGAGAATTATCAAATAACATTAACAAGACTTTCAGAAATTCTGAAAAGTTCATCTAAATGCTGGTGCCATCTAAGTGCCATCTAAATGCTGGTAATTGAAAAGTTGCACATGAGATGCACCCTGTACATGGTGAGTTCCAAGACTGTCGATGTTTGCATACAGGTTTAATGCAGTTTAAGATGTTAAAGGAAGATTCAGAGTTTACTTCAAATGCAATTACTACTGATTAAACTACATCATTTAAATCTTGAGAGCATGTAACAAAACTGTTTTGTGGAAATCACGATCATACACACACACACACACACAACCCCCCCCCCAAAAAAAAAAGGAGAGAGAGAACAAGCAGAAGAAGAGAAAAGGGAGGAAGAAAAAGAACAAGAAGAACAATTTTCTGCTGGGAAAATTACAGTCATCTCATTTTTCTATACTCAAGGAATGCTTCTCCAGCTTGTCATACCTGTATACATAACTGTAACTGGACAACACTACACAGATGTCCTGAAAACTCTTTAAGGTTATATCACATGCAAAAGGTCACATTTATGTGCAACACTCATAAAAATTAAGTGAAGTGTATCGATTACCCTCCTTCAAATCCAGATTTAGCAGGAATGACTTTTTTCCAAATTGAAGAAACCCTTCATGGGAAGCATTTTACATTATTAGAAGCAGGCACTTCTGAAAAACTATTATGAAATGGTTTCTAGCATGTCTTGGAAAACTGGTAGAAATCCTAAGACAGGTGCATTGCATACAACCAACATTAAGAAATACCATCAAAATTATAATGAGTCAAGTATACTGTCCATAAATATTTGATAATTTTCTATTTAACAGTCCTCATAGTTTAAGAATGCTAGCCAGGTATTACTACAGTTGTTAAAATATTTAATTAAACATTTTGATTGGCACTTTGCATTATCAATTCTATTAGTTATTAAATATCTATAATCAACTTAGTTAACATTTCAGAATGTTGTTGTGCATAAAGCAACTTATTATTTAATTATTTATTGTAAAATACCCATAATTGACATTTTTACAATAAATTGCTTTTTCCTGCAAATTGTTATTGTTTATCTGTGGATAAATGATTTAGTGTAAAAATCCCTCATCTGCAACTCCATAACATTGACAAATTTGGTATTGAGTATCTGGTTTAATGTAAAACCACCTCAAATAATGCATTTATGGGATTTTTACACCAAACTTTGGTTTAGGTGGATGCTTCATTGTAGATAGCCAACAATGCATTAGCATTATGTTTGTGATTGCTTTGTAAGCTAAAGATTGTAGGTAAAATGTTGAGTTCAAGACGTGGTGATGATGCTGAAATGAATAGAATAAATCAAATAAAAAGATGTAGATGAATTAGAAATAATAACAGAAATGTAATTAAAAAGCATGAGTATCCTACACTAACCATAGTGGAAAGCTTGTATCTAAAGTTCTTCTTATTCTCCTCCTCCTCCTCCACTGAGAGTGAAATATGCAAAATTTAGTTGTGCTTTTTTTTTTTCCTCTTAACATAAGTTGCTATAATTGTGAAAACTGATGCAATTATAATTTTTATCCATAGATTAAACATCCTAAGAAATTAGGCTATATAGACCCTCGAGTTTCTAGGTGCATGAAGAAATGTTGTGCAAGGATTTCTGAGGTGGAAATAATTACAATATTTTCCTTGTTCTGGGACCTTAAATGAAAAAAATGCTCAGGTCAATCACTCCAGAATCATGTCACAGTGCAAGGTGAGAACAGGCACACAACCAAGAACAAAGATGACCATACTTCTGATAAACATTCTGTGCCCCAAATAAGTGTACTTACGAAGCTGTTGACAATGGAGTGGTATATATATAAACAATGTATACAGTGATTGGCTTCACTGTGTAAAGTTCCAATTTACATTTAAATGTATACAGTTTTTATATTCTGTGTCCTTTAATATATATAAAACTATCAGGTTTCTTATTGGAGGTTTGTAAGGTGGCATATATATATATAAAACTTCAGATTGTGTCAGAAGGCTATGCAATCTTAAAAGTTAATATGTTACCTACGAATTCAAGAGGACAAGCCCCTTCAAAACATACTATTCTTGGGGAAACTTGTATTTGAAAACATATCAAATCATTTCCCCAAAAATATCACATTACGTCCAACTCCTTACCTCTCAGTTGACTTAATACTACAGAAAATGCACCAACTGTTTAAAGTAAAACACCCTCAGGTAAAAGTGAACTATTGGTTTCACTACAATGGCAAATCTTACAGGTAATTCTTCCAATATATATGTTTACCAAAAAGGAATATGCCATAAAGATCCAGATAAGGTTACTTCATTCATTATGAATAGTTGAATGAAATGACAGAGTCAAGAAGCTGTTCCTCTTCAGTTATTATTGAGATGGTCAGAATAAGAACCACACAATATGGTACTGCAATGCTTTGATTGAAAACAACACATTTCATCAATAATATCCAGTATGATGCCATTCCTTTCTTCCCTGTGATCAGGCATTTGGAGTTATAAAAAGAGCCCTGAAATAAATTGACCAAATCTATATAATTTACCCGCTGACAGAAATCATGGTAAATTCTAAAAGAAATTTATAGTCCTTATGACTCAAAGACAGGATGTATTGAATTTCAAAAATTGGTGGCATTCATTTTATAAACTCACTTGTAAATGTCAAATGATGCACATGTAGTGAGAAAAATGTAAGTACATTTTAAAATGTCACAATTTGCTGAATTTATGCACATACAGAAATTTTTCAAAGGTAAAACGGCAATAGTTACATTCCTTCGGAATTCGTTAAAAAAATAAGTAAACAATGCATTAGTTAAGTACTTTTGTATATTTATTGAAATTTGCATAGGAAAGAAGTCAAGTGATGTAAGGTATCTGTACAATATGAAAAGGGCATTTTTTTATAAAAATATCTGTTCCTTTAACATGACGGTTCTGAAACTTGTCACAGGTGATTAGCTGTTAGTTCGTCTCCACTGATCATTTGTATGATACAGTTTGGCAACAAAAACATGTTTGCAATCATAATTATTACGAGATGTGACAATTTGCAATTGGTTGCAATTTCCTGAAAGCTTACAACGTCAATCATTCACCACAAACATGCCATTTTAAATACTTATCACATCACATATAAAATACAAATAAAAAGTATTTCCAAATTAAATCAGCTGAAGGAAAGTAACTTTTTAGTAATTATGCTATTACAACAAAATGTGAGTTACGTGTATGCACCCGCAAAGACTTACAAGCTCAGGCTAGGCCCCAAGAATGCAGGATGAAAAAGTGTGTTGCACCGCTTTCTTAATTTGAATAAACACTTGCTCTGCTATTGGAAACACACTCAGGATTCGACTCCTGAGTCTGGCACTGCTTTCTAAATTTGAACAATAAACACTTGCTCTGCTGACTGGAAATTCACTCGAGTGACTCAGGACTGGACTTCTCAGCCTAACTGAGTTCTTAAGTCTGAAAGTTGACAATGTGCATGGGCATTGGCATGGCGACATTTGATTTTCAGCACCATCTCTAGGCGTGCAATTGAACCACAAAAATGCTTGCACAGCATTCCCCAGAACTTGACGTTAGGTTAACTAACATACTGGAATGTAATGTGTCAAAATGAACTTAACATAAACTAGGGTCACATTTTCATCTAATTTTACCCAAAATGCAAAAAACAGCTAAGTGATCTACCTAGCACAGATTTTTAAGGATAAACTATTTCAATATAAAAGTGAATATACACTATCATCCCTTATAAATAGCTTCTTGCATTTTGTAACCATATACTTTTCATTTCACCATGTAAGCAACGAAACAACTAGAATGGCCAATAGATGCACAATAATGAGAATATTACAAATGCAAATTTTACATTATAACCATGTTTGAAGAAACCTTCTACATCAAAAAGAAATATGCAATATATACTATGTTTACTTTTACCCTATTCTGAAGTATAATATAGAACATTTTGGGGGTTAATTGTAAAATAATTTTCATTTTGCAAACAATACTCTGAATTAGCACTATGTTGATTATTGTAATTGATTTGATGGGCGGTTGAATTACGTTTGAATTCCAAATGTTTTCTTTGTACCTACGCTCAAACTTTTCAGTGACATTGATTCTTACTTTTTCATATCTGAGATGAAGATTGGGCTCCCCCATCCCAATATTTTATAGAAGTCTGTGCCTTTTTATGGTACATGTGTGTTTGATTGTTTTTGGAGGAACAACATCAAGGCTGTCATTTTTGGAGGGCAATACAGGGCAGTGGTAAAGTTGATGAAACTTACGAGGCAAGGAAAGTCCAGTGCTGAACCATTCACCTTACAGCCCACACCTTGTACCTTATGGTAGTCTTACCGTTATCGCTGGAAAAACTTGAAAACGAGCTTAGGACCTTGCCCAAGTAATTAGTTTACCTCTTCTTACAATTATCCTAGTTGCAAGGAAATGTCTTTGATAAATGCTTACAATGCTTATGGCGAGATGGATATTAAATTAAGCTATTCCACACAACCCATGACTTGTATTTAAGTAAAGTACTAATGTAACTTGCAAATGCTCCAAGTAATCTGACATAAAACAATTAACAGGATAAAAAAGGATAACATTCTTGAAAACGCAATGAACTTGAATACTCTGGTAAATTCAGAGTATGGAAAGAGTTAGTTAATTAGTACATAGATTTTTTATTTTGGGCATTGACATGGATATGAGTCTTGACCAGTAGTGGTGGGTAAGAGGGTCAGGCACGGGTGACTTTTCCAGAAATGTATTTCGTTACCAACATCAGTAAAATACTTAATAAATGCTGGAAAGCTGACAGTGGAACTGTGCTGACGATGATGGGAATTTGCCTTTGAAACATGTCCAAGTAAGTGGAATAAAACTAGTGAATTTTGAGTGATTTCCTCATAAATAATTTGTTATATGATACTTTGCAAGTGATTCATTTAGTAACAAGTAATTTAGCATGTATTCAGTTGTAGAGAAATATGAAAGTACTTCATTTTAAGATACACAAAGTTAAAGTTCATTTTCTAAAAGCTAGGAAATGCCCACTAGGCTCTCTTTTTCAGTTAAATCCTCATGTTTGAGTTACATTTTGTAGGGGAAATCTTTAAGCAGATGCTTCATAAAGAAAATGACAGTTGTACATTTACTTTTCTCTGGCATTTTGTTTGATTCTTAACTTCATTAACTTATTCCCAAAGTATTCTTCAGTGTTGAAAAACATTCTTTATCAGTCTACCGGAATGCTGATGCAACAGATGCCGCAACAAAACTGTCACACCAACTCCTGCAAGGGAAGGATTGGTCAAAGATGATGAGATATGAAAACATTCGCTGTAACCATAAGCGTGGACTCATAGGAGCCAGACCACTCTGCCCCTCCCCTTCGCCTTTCTCATTATTTCTGCACCGGGTAATAATCTTTACAATTAATATATATTTAAATTTTAATTAGAGAAAGTTAAAATTAAAATCTTGAAAGAAAAATTCCAACAGCGATTATGAATAATACTGCCAACAACAAGTAATTCCTTTCCTTTCATCTCACAGTTTCAGGTGCTCAAATGGCATGTCAAGCAGCAAATGAAGTTTTCATGCATGAGTATTATGTTAACTTACAAAGTTGCACTCTAAAAGATTAGGTTTTGGATGTGTTTTTTTAACCCTTAAAGATAAGTACCTCCCAATGATATATTAATTAATTGAAGTTTCAGTTCAATGTTCTCTTTGTAGAATTGTTGCTTCACATCTGCTGGTTAAAATGGAGCAATTCAACACAAGTGGCAGCGATTATGATCTCTTTCTCTCTCTCATTAAGACGATATTCATTCTGATAGGCTGAGATTGCATCACAAAGCAATGGATCTTTTGGAATCAAATTTTGGCACCCAAAATTGTTCTGGAGTTAACAAAATTTGTACAATTTTTTAACTATTTCGGTGTCAACTTGCACAGAAGTTTGAAACTCTTAACGCATACCCATTTTAAACTGTCACTGAAACATAACCTTTGAATCTCGATAGCATAACATACTACTTCATTGCAAGAAAACATTTGCAGGACAGATGTGTCAAAATACCTAATTTTTGAGCCTTTTATTTCTTAAACTGTTTTTGATTTAGATGTTTCCAGTTTATAGATTTTTTAAATACGAAATTCAATAGAAGTATTATTGAAGAAATAATTATATATTATTTCAGTTTACTTCCTGTCATTAACTTGTCTGCTTAATACTGCATTAATTAATATGGATTTGACTTTTAGTTGAATCGGAGTGAACATTTAAAAAACTTTGTATTTTTGTTGATGATGCTGCCATGGCTAGTCACAAATGTCACAGAGGAAGGTTACCCCCCTCCCCCAAGTGGGCTCATATGGTTGAAAGCTGTGAACATTGTAATTTCACTCCTATGCCACCTGCTGTAAGTCTAACTGTATAAATTTATAATATGTGCATGTGACAGCAATAAATTACAATTCTGGAAACAATGCGAGTGCATTCCACATTGCCTTTTCAATTAAAATAAGTATTTTGAATGTCATGTTAAATAAAATTACAGATCAGAATAATTTATTAAAAAAAAATCAATGTACCAGCCAAAGAAAACGATAGGAGATAGGGCACTTTGGAAGTTAGTGCACACAAATTAGTTAAAGGCATACTTTCATTTCTTCAAGGAAACAAAAAAATTAAATTTTATTCTTCGTTAATTTGAGCTGGTAGTTGGGCCAGATGTTTACTTTTAAGTAGAATGTCAGCTGCCAACTAAACTTTAAGTCAATTATTTTTAAAAGATAGACATACATTAGAATAAAGCATTTCATTGGTACGTTATCTATCTCTCTGTCTCTCTCCCTGTACTAGACAATAACATCCTTTAACTGTCAGTTCTGAGTAATGAATAAGCAGCAGATGCCATAAAATTGCCTGGCCAGGTGCACTGGTTTTCAAAATGGCTTCTTGCTTCCTGTAGGCAGTTTTCATAGTAAGTAAGAAAACTACGCCATGTCCATTTTTATTTTGTGGTGATCAAAACCTGAAAGGCATTCTAAATCAAACCACACAGGAAATACTAGGTCGTCAACATTCATACCTAACAACCAGCACTTCAAGATATACTACTGGGCAACAACAATGATGACAGTAATGACAACAACAACAACAACAACAACAACAACAACAATAATAATAATAATAATAATAAATGAACAACATGCTGCAATAAATTTCGTCAAAATGAAAAAGAATACATAAATAGAGTTAAAACTATGTTAAAAGGACAAGACTACAAACCAATTGATAAGAATCCGCTCAATAAATGCAATAAAATGTTAAACAAAACATTAAAAGAAGTCAAAACACTATCCACTACTGAAAAACAGAATATCAACAGAGTAATCCAGTACTACCCATGCTTAATGCACTACCTAAAATACATTAAAATGATAACAGCATGAGACCAATAATAAACAATATCAATTCACCCACATACCACGTAGCAAAAAATATTGATCTTCAATTCTTTTAAGAGATTCCAAAGTTTGAGCAAATTCAGTTGATCTAGTCAAAAAACTTAAAAATAGCAGAATTATGGCTAGAGATATAATGGTTTCATTTGATGTAAATTCCCGAGCATAGCTACATAGAAACTTAGGCTTATGCTACAAAAATGGTTAACATCAATAAATTTAAAAACAGAAGAAATAGAAGACTTATTAAAACTTACTAATATTTGCATTAAACAAAATTACTTCAGCTTCAACAAAAAATATTACCAACAAGTTTCAGACCTAGCTATTGGAAACCCTTTGTCACCTTTTCTAGCAGAATTATTCAAGAGCTCATTTGAAACACACATCACAAAAGCCTTCCCTTTAATTTTCAAGTCATGGTATAGCTATGTGGATGACTTTTTTGCAATAATACTGAAGAAACACTCAATAGATGCCCTGAAACTTCTTAATTTGTAACTTGAATCCATAAAATTTACTCTAGAAGAAGAAAGAATGGGTGGCTACCATTTCTAGATTTAAAAATTATAAGAATGAATTTTGGAATTTACAGAAAAGAAACACACACAGAAAACTGTATAAAAATGAGAGTTATAACTCCATTCCACATAAATATGCAATTTTTCACAGTTTGGCACATAGATTGATGAATATTCCACTCACAGAAGCAGGGTGCAAAATAGAATACAAACAAATAATAAAGACAGCTATAATCAATGGTTTCAACAAAGAAACAGTGATAAAAATTATCAATAGATCTAAAAGACAAAAAGGGATAAGAGAAATTTCCACACTAAATACACAAAAGAAGATTACAAACTCAAAAGTTTCATCTACCATCCAATTTTACCACAACAAGTTCAAGAAAATGTTCAAAGAACATGGGATAATGTTTGCCCTAAAGAACAGGTACAACATCAAGAATTTATTAGGTTGCACAGTAAAAGACTCCATATCAACAGAACAGAAATCAGGAATTTACAAAATAAAATGTGCAGATTGTGAACAGAGCTACATAGGCAAAACAAAGACAAATTTGGAAATTTGGAAGGAAGAACATTTTAGGAATATTTGGTTTAAGCAGGTGGATAAATCAGCAGTAGCAGCTCACTTCTGGACCAAAAACCATGAAATAAAACTGGAAATTAAACTGCTGAAACATCTTCACAATCCATTGGAGCTATTCGCTTGGGAAAAAATGTTTATATTAAAAAATAGATAAAACCTAATGAATTTCAAGTTTCCTCCTATGGATGAACTAAGCAATTTCCTACTTCAACCAACAGAGGCCACCCAGAAACATCCGGGTGTCCAGCCATTTGTTTCGAGTAACAGTGGTTCGGTGTGCAACTGAAGATGTGAGAGATTACCCAGAAATGTGTCTTACTTTTATGTAAGTAAATAGAGTTTAGTGTGAAAAAATGAATACCTAATTTTAGTATATATTACCACTCCATTGTCAACAGCTTCATAAGTACAATATTTATATTCATAACTTGTTTGCTTTTGTATCAAATGTCTCTGTTTAAGATTCTAGGTTCCCCCTTCTTTGTTGAAGAAGGGAGGTTATTATTTATTTACACAGAATATTATGTTAGAATATTCCACAAAGTAAATTATATAGCTGTATATGGTAGGATGTGAATAATATTTTTAGATACCAAAATTTTTACCTTATGGTTATTTAATCATATGGTAGGGAATGTCCATATCTGGTTCAGTATAAATAATATTAGCCGTTACGTGGACCATGGTCTAAAACTGACATTATTTCAGTGTTTCTGCGATTATGAAAATAAAAAAAAATATACAACTTTGTTATCAAAATTCACATAATAATTTTAAAAATGTGTTAATCAAATACATTTTTCCAGTTGTCCGAATACTTTTATCATCAATAACTGAACTGGTCCACAACTAGTACAGGAGTGTCCTATAAACTGAAATATTACTGAATTTGTAATATTACATTAGATTTGAAAATGTAAGTGTATCACATAGCTCTTCACATTGATCTATTGCAGTTTTTATTTTAAATGTTAATATGTGTGCATGCGTGCGTGTGTGTGTGTAAATGGTACATAGTCACCTTTTCTGGTTTTAACATTGCATTTGTCTATTTCTTGATTTAATAGAATGGTGAGGACACCACCAGATGCTAGAAAGAAACAATGCCAAGTGTGTCTGAAGAAAGAGAATTACTCTCCAAGCAAAGTAGTCAATGATTTTGGAGCAATAAATGATCACACACAGATTTGTAGAGCCAGCATATTATTAGGTGTATCAACCACTTTGTGGAGCTAAATAAAGTCCCCTGTATGCTACTACATGAAGTGGAAGTTGGATTGAGTGTTACATTTTATAACTATCTAAGAAAGAATTCCCCATAGATCAAGAAAGTGTACTAGACTGTGTAAAAGATGGTAGAAATGGTGATTCTAAGTGTACATTTCAAAGACAACAGATATTGCAGAAAATGGTTTGAAGGATTTATGCACAGATTCCCAGAAATTTCTGTGACACTAGCAGAACATTTAGGCTTGGCATGTTCATTAGTTTCGGAGCATAGCATAAGAAACTGGCTTAAGAAAATCTGAACCGAACTGCAGTGAGATAACATTGATGTGAAATTATTTGAAGATCCTTCTCATGTGTGGAACACAAAGAAGACCTCATCAAAAGATGAACTCATTCTGGCATCAAGAGATAAAACTACATATGCTGTGAGTGCCAACTCTGTAAAACAGTGCATTGTTTATAGTAAATGCTTGGGGGTAATCAGCTCCACCATTAGTGCTGTTTCTATATGAAAGGATTCCGGAAAAGATATCCTAAAATGCTCCTCCTGATTGGCGACTAGGCTGCATTGAGAATGCTGAATGACTGGAGAACCATTTTATGGGTGGCCAATGTACTCTTACCATTCATAGAAGATAAAAAGATTTCAAAACCCATTGTCCTTTTTATGTATGGTCACAAATCCCATGGTTGGTCCTGGTGGTGTAGTGGTTATCATACTTGCCTCCTACACCCAAAACGCGGGTTCGAACCCGGCCAGGATCAATGGATTTTTTCGGGCGTAAAAATCCTAAGTATGGCTTCCTTCGGAAGGGAAGTAAAGCCGTGGGTGCCGTGTCGTACATTAACGGCACGAAAAAGAACCTCAAGCCTGAAAGAAGAGGCCTCTGAGCAAAATTTGTCGGCCGTTTCACGCCCTGAGTTGAATGGGACGCTGAAGACCTCAGATGTTAAAGAGTGCCCATAAATAAATCAATCAAAAAAAAAAAAAAAAAAAATCCCATGTAATTATGTTAGTGAATTGTGCAAAGAAAAAGGTGTTATTTTAATCGCACTGCCACCAAATGCAACTGCTATATTTTTCAAACCCTTGGTGTTGCAGTTTTCAGTCCTCTGAAAAAGTCACGGTTAAAGGTTATAAGGAAGTAGAGAAGAGATCATAATGGTGAGAAGGTCAACGGGCCAATTTTCTACACACTCCTGAATGAAATACTTGTAATTGAGAAGTTATCAGCAGATATAGAATCAGACTTTTGAGTGACTGGGCTTTATCCCTTTAAATCAAGGACCTGTTGACAAAGCCAGACATGTTTGTGTGATAAGCATCAGTTACATTTAAATTATATAGAAGACAAAATTGATCCCTCCCTTCCTGAGGAGTTTAGGAAGTCAGAAGGTGAAACATGGAATTGAGATCAGAGATATATATATCTAAATGACTTGTGAATGAAAGTGAAAGCAAATGATTTTGATAGGTTTTTAAGGAGGATCCATAAATGGACATGTTACTGCCTCTCTAACAGCAGAATAATAAAGAGCTGCCTTATATAGAAATAAGATCTATTCTTGATGAAAATAATGAACTTGTATTGCAGTCTAGGCTACTGTTAGTATATATCAATAGAAGCTATAATATTTATCCAAATCACAAAATATCAGACCTAGTACAAGTGGTGCACACAAATCATTGAAGATACATTTGAAGAGGTACTGGCCGTGTAAAAAAGAAAACAATAAAGTGGATAAAATTGCCAACTATTGTGACAAGTTCAAAGTGGAATGAATTTAACAGAACATGAGAGAGGAAAGCACAAATTAAAGAAAAGAAAAAACAGAAGTAGCACATTCAAGGACTGTATGTAAATTGGACAAATTTAAAGAAAAGAAAAAAAAAAGCCTTTTGAAACATCCAGTGAATCAGAAGATGCTGCTGAGTAGGAAAATGCTTCACCAAGTGACTTTTCTGAATAAGAACCTGGTCTAGGTTTTAAGTTAGTGAACTGAATGATGATACATCTGTTTTGGCATAATTTAAAGGTGGATGTCAAAACTACAATGCACTGTTCTGAGTGAAATTGAAAATTGTTCAGAAGTTCCATAATCAATGTCATGGCTCTAAATTGTTTTAAGGATTGTAAGAAAACTTACATTACAAATGAAAATAGTATTTCATATGTAAATGTTTCATATGTTCTTGCAATTCTTGCAACACTAGACTAGTAACACAAGATCAGCATGTCAGATATGTTTTTGATTACCCTATATAAGAAGAGTTTAAAATATGCTAAGATGTCTGTACTGATAAAAGAGCAACAATTTTTTTATTGTTTTTATTTTTCTGCTATGATATGATATGATTTATTGAATAGTACTCTAGCATTCCAATGTTGGTGCAAAGGCAAATTTTCCATATTTTATATAGTGTTATCTGCTGTGTTGTTAAACAGGAAAAATCATTGCTTCTATAGCATTAATTATACTATCCATAGATATAATTTAAGCTTTTCAACACCTATACATATATCTTCAGAAAAAAAAAATATGCCATTTAATTGTTAACAAGAATAAGATTATTTTTCTTTTTGAGTCTAGTTTAAAATTTATCCATGTACTGCCCTAATTTTGGTAGTAAGGTTTCTTTAATTATTATTTGGGACAACATTTTCATTGGATCAGTTGGGTCTATGTGAAAGTTAAAAATGAAAGTAATAATTGGGGAATTTCATTTTACTTCCTCAATTAATACTTGCATTTTTAACTTTCGTATAGACCCAACTGATCCAATGAAACTCTGCAAATTTAACCGCATATTGTAAGTTAAATGCATATGTTTAAGAATGTATGTTCTTGTAATCATTGTAAATGACAAATTCATGTTCGTAAGTCCTTATGACTGTTTCCCGAACTTGAGGAATACTTTAGAAACTAAACTAAACTAAACTATAGTGAGGATATGATCCTAACCTTTTTTCATAAACAAGATGTCCACATATTACGAGGTTAATATTATTTCAGCAGTCAGATTTATTCAAACTGCATATGCATGCTAAATGAAATGATTAACCCTTACAACACATAATTAAAAAAAATAAATAAATAAACATCCAACAAATACCTGAACATACGAAGTAACCTCCACAACCATTGATTCACTAGACATTGAATAAAACCTAAGAACTTGGGCATTTAATTATTTTTTTATTTGTTCCCTCATAATGAAATAAATGAAAATGCTGCTAATGAAAATAATACTATAAATACTTTATAACATAATCTTTCTCGCTATACCTAAAGGAACAAGAGGGTTATCTCCCGCTTTACGAATGAATTTCTCCTGAACCGTATCTCGAACTGTAATCCATCCAAAATTATTTTCTGTATCCTCCTTAGCTTCCTGTTTGGCAGCAGACATTTCCTAATTTTGAAACTCAGCTGTTTTGTACCGGGTTAACTTGTTTCCATTGGTTCACATAGTTCTACTCTTCCGAACAGGAGATTTATGACTGAATTTGATTAAAACTGCTATGAGTGTGACTCTTTTCTCTCTCTCTCTCTTTTAATCGAGTAAAACTTATTCAATATTTAACAAAGGTATAATATGTGTCAAATGTCTACGACAAGCAGGCTAAATACTTTGTTTAATTCAGTTAACTACTGAGTAATTCACATAAACGAATGTATAAAGAGCTGGGCAAAGAAATTTAAATTGATATACTATTGAAAGTATAAAAGACGCATGCGTCAGTAAATCAGGCTGAATACAGTTTTAGTATCACAATTATTCCGTCCTTCAGTAGCCGTGATCGTCTAGTGGTTAGGACATTGCGTTGTGGCCGCAATAACCCAGGTTCGAATCCTGGTCACGGCAGTGGTGTTGCACTGTCACGGGAAGGTTTTTTTTTTAACCTCACATTTGCTTATACCTTATAAATGTTAAATAACAACTATTAATTAGAATTGATGCTACCTCATTTTTTGTATTATAATAATTATATTCATACTAAGAATCAGCATAATCTTATATATCTTTCAGTCATAATTCATTTATTTGAGCTCTGTGTGAGGCGCTTTCCGTTTGAATTATGACTAAAAGATATATAAGATTATGCTGATTCTTAGTATGAATATAATTATTATAATACAAAAAATGAGGTGGCATCAACATTTATAACGTATAAGCACATATATGGGAGAAAAAAAAAAAAAAAAAAAAACCCTCCCCGTGACCAGGATTCGAATTAAAGTGGACTGACTGTATTGTGTAGTTACTTTAATTACTTCACTTTCTGTAACTAAGGTAACACGAGCCTCTGGTTGTTATGCTCATTTATAAATTGACACTGTGTGAATTTCTTTTTCTAAATTTATTACATTAATATTACTTTGCAATGCATATTTTCATGAAGAACAGTTTTGCTTGTGGTTTATTCTAGATACTTGTAAATTAATTTATTTTTCATTTTTTTAAGAAAAATATGGAATTCAAGAACTGAAAAAGACAAAGATGCAAATAATATTTATAATAAGACACTGCAATAAAAAATAAATTTTCAATGCATATTTTCAAGAAGAACAACAACTTTGCTTATGATTTACTGTAGATATTAGTAAGTTAATGCTTATTTTCTGTGAACAAAGCGCACCAAAATTCAAGAACCGGCCAAAAACAAAAAAATGCAATTATTATTATTATTATTATTATTATTATTATTATTATTATTATTATTATTATCATCATCATTATTATTATTATTGTTATTAATGATAGTGGTGGTGATAATAATAAGGAAAAAGAATTAATATTATAACTTATAATGAAACAAATTAAAAATATTTTAATATTATTATAAAATGTCATTTTATTTTTATTATTATAATAAAAACTTGTATTATTATTATTATTATTATTATTATTAAACAATATAGTAACGTTAACGTTAAACATTCCTTAATATGATTATATGAATTTGGCCACGCTGGTTATTAAAGAGTCCCTTCCAAAAAGAAACCATTTATATCACTTGCAAATTTATACTAAGAGCGGTATATTTTCTATTTCAATATTGTACTGTTTGTACTCTATTGTTAATACTCTTTCATGTTACATTTCGCCATTAATTGAAGGAAGATTCATAAACACACGTTTTTAAAACAGTTTTTTAAGCGTTTACCCAAGGAATGAAGCTACTACAGGCCGAACCGTGAAAATCGACTTATTTTTTAGTTAATTATTTTATTATATTTTATTTTATTTATTATATCTTAGCGAATTCCGAAGGAATGTAAGGTCCTGTGTGTGTGTGTGTGTGTGTGTGTGTGTGTGCGCGCGCGCTAGCGGTTGCAATTTTTGTTTTTTCTCAAGAAACTCGGCAAATAATCATGAATTTACAGACGATTCGTCGAATTCGTTAACCTGCAAACTTGGACCAATGGGGTTAACCTAAAGCGAAAATTTTTTTAAAAAAATTGAATAATCGCTCTAGCGGCCGCAATTTTGACTTTTTTTCATCGAAGCTTGGTATATTTCTTCAAAATAAATGGTTAAAGCATTTTCCGGAAATCATGGCAATCGGGCCTTTAGGAGGGGGGTATATCTGAAAAACGATTAGGAGTTAAAGCGAATTTAAAAATATCTCTAGCGGCTGCAATTTTAAATGTTTTAAAAGAAAACTTTGTATATGCCATTAAAGTAAAATATGATAAATAGATCCTGAAAATCAGTGAAATCTGAATATTAGGACCGGGGGTTTACCTGAAATCCAAAATTTATAAATGACTCTAGCGGCATTAATATTTGTTTTTTCGCAACAAAACTCGGTATTTAAATAAAATAAAAAATATATTTGTTGTAAAACCAGGGAAGTTAGACCATTAGGAACGGGAGTTCTGAAACCAAAATTTAAAAATCGCTCTTGCAGCACCAATGTTTATTTTTTCACAACTAAACTCTACATATACTTTTTAAATAAATAAACGATAAAAAGAAACAGTTTCTGAAAATCGGTGAAATCAGGTTATTAGAAGTGCGAGTTACCTGATAAACGAGTGGGGGTTAAAGCGAAATTGAAAGCGGTCTCTAGCAGGCGCATTTTAAATTTTTTTGTAAAGGAAGCCACTGAAATAAAATAATAAAAACGGTTTTCGAAAATCAGTGACATCGAACTATTAAGAGGAAGGAGGTTAACCTGAAACCAAAAATTTAAAAACCGCATTAGCTGCATTTTTACTAACGAAATAAAAAAAAAGTAAAAAATCGAAACTTCACTAGCCTGCAGTTTAACAACATTTTACTATTAAACAAACCACAATATAAGAAGATACTCTTTTACTATGACGCGATTGATTGCTTGCTGTAGAATGTCTTAAAAATATGTAATATTGTTTAATATATAAATAATTGCAGTTTTTCCCTATTTACAAAATATGACTGTGTTGCCATTAATTTACGGCTTCACTATAGTTTTCTAATAGTCTTTTCAACTATATCATTCAACTTAGTAACTCAGCGACAAAACAATCAGCAGTATAAAGTGGGAACTTTCCTGGGAAAGCACGCGATGAGAACTTCCTCTCTCTTCCCTTTGTCAATATTCCGTAAACTCGAAACATAATAATAGAAATACAAACTCCATGCCTAAGATAGAAGTCTCCTACAACATTACTATTTTTTTTTTTTTTTTTTTCCTTTCAGGTATAAAAAGAACTAAGCAATAGTTATAAGATATTATCGGTTGAAAATTTGGAGGGTAGCGCAAACCAGCAAACTCCTAGAGGAGCAGCCGCTGAATATTGGTACAAATGAAATTGTCCGATTAATTACTGGCATCTTTCGTTTTTCTTTTTTTCTCCACCACGTAACAAAGTGTATCCATTTTGGAAGGCAGTGATGTTTATCGCTAGTAAGCCCATCACTTCCACTGACGACCCTGCCCAAAACCCATGCAGTTAAATAATGTTGGTTTGCGTAAATAGAAGAAATCCGAAGATAGTGCAGTATTGGATTACTTAGTTGCTTTTGAGTTATATAGGTCAACAAGCTGATTTCACGTTCGTAAAAATGCCTTGCATAGCAAAAGCATGGTTTTTAATGCAATCCGAAAAATATCCATTTCAGAAAGACTGCTGATAAATTTCTGGAACAACGTTGCTGTGGAGAGATTATGAGTTGGCTTGGAGCTTGCCTTCTCCTGCTCCTCCACCTCTTCCTCCTCCTCCTCCTCCTCCTCCTCAGTCCCCTTTTATCATACATTTAGAAAGTCATTAAATGTTGTTTATTTCCCTGACAATAATTACGTTCACTACTGACAAGAGGGAAAATACGATAAAAATCAAAGCTGAAGTTGCGTGTTTCTGGACAACATAACACTAAAAATATTATTTGAGCATTTTAGAAAATATTAACAAAAGCCAAGAAAATAAATGAATGAAAAGCAATATGTTAGGAAAAATAGAATCTCTCTTCCTTGATGTTTGTTGAATTTTTTGTAACATCCTTTCAACCTTGTTTGGAAACATTTTAAATCTTTCGCAGAACTCTAAATCGTATTAAAATTAAAAGTTCACATTAGGCTTTTATAATTTCTGTATTATAGGAGTAGACCTTTGCAAGTTTTCTTAATAAGAAAAACCAAAAGATGATTGATAATTAATACTTAAGTATCATGAAACATAAACCTTACTAGTTACTAGTCGCTTTAATAAATGGAGTGAGACTAGTAGAAAAGTCATGAATAATAAACATTATTTGTAATAATTTGCAAAAAAATATGTAAATATTTTTGCATATTTAATATGCAAAACTCACTAATAATATTAAAGTTTCACTAATTATGACGAGAGATGATGTTTCAGGCAGTGTATTTATATAATGTCTATTAAGGGCAAGCAAGTCTCCTTCAAATAACCGCAAGTACAAGCATCATGTACAAGATATAAACTGACATTGTTTTGTCAGCCGTGCAACTAGATCCAGCAGTAAGTAGAACTAAAGTTCAAATATATTGGTAAGTTAATTACCCGGAACATGATTTTATGCTATAAAGTAATGACCAGCTAATTGCGAAACTAAGACAAATACATATTTAAAAGACCCCAGTTACCTGGCTCGACCACCAGCAGTGCTTCTCACGCGATAATCCATCGACTTTCTACCTGGCGTCGCGTGAAGGCAGATGATCGTTATTCCCAATTTTTGCACCGTTTTCACTCTCATGACCATGTGCATCAACATTGGTTTCCTGTATGTCGCGGTAAGCTATTAGCTTTTACCCGGTAAAGTCATCTTTCGGCATACCAAGCTCGGTTTCGACTTTGCCGACAATTTACCAGGTAAAATGCAATTGCTCGTCAATGAGGGGTAAAGTTAAAAACGCGCGGTTTTCTTTTCAAAACGGAGCTTAACGATTATCAGCATATGTATATTCGATATCTACAAATAAGTGAACGAATTGAGCGAGTAGCACGCGATAAACTGGATCCCTTTGAAGAACTGGATGACAGAAGATTGCGACTGAAAAACGAAACGGTTTGTTCTATTTTAGAGTTGGGTGTATCAAGTGCAAATATGTGAAAATCCGGTCTTCTGCAGAGAGAAAATGCGAGGTCTTCAGTAACGGAACATTTTATTTACAATTAAATGTACAAACAAATGTAAGTGATTTAAACCTTACGTGAAATATTTTCCCAGGATATTCGCTATTCCTTCAAACTCATTCCGCCAATCTTTTTATTTTCTACAATTGCTTTGTACATTTGTGCCATATCTAAAAACACGAAATTCTACTGCTCACTAATTTGGCACGCTTAGGTGTCTCTTTCCATATTACCACTAAAATACAAACACACTACAAATATAATCATGGCCTTCTGAACAGCATTAACATCGTCCAGGATTGCAACGATAGCATGAGATTTTGTGACGAGAGCTTCATATGGAGAAAATATCGACACAATGAAATAAAAACCGTGGTAAGCAACACACGTTTTCTTGGAATATTGCGGTTTCGATGAGGCTGATAATAACCTAGATTGGTGCATTCGGAAATCAGTACCACCTTCAAATTTATACCCACTATCGGCCAGCACTGCTCATTTGAGTATTTATCCCTACTTAATGATGGTATCTAACAAACATATAATTGAACAACAAAACTCAGATAAAATCTGAATCTACAAAAATTCCACGTGTTCTCAAGGAGCGTACTCGTTAAAATGGCGTTGGCTTGGTGTATCAGGTTTAATTTCAGACTTCTTGTCTGATTAAAAGAAGTTTCTACACCATTAGACAAAAAGTACACCGTTGAGCGCACATAGATTCACTAATAAACCACCTGGGCATGCCTAAAGGATGAGAGATAGCAAGTAAATCTCCAGTGCTCTCACCATCGAATTATATAAGTAATCAGAAGAAGTGAAATATGTAAAAGTGACTTGTCACATAACTTTTTCATTTTTGTGATTGATCGGTCATTTTTTTTCACCTATTCGTATGCTTAGGTTTCGTGTAAGCTCCGCACTTAGGTCGCTGTATAACACGTCACAGTAGTCTACCTTTTTAAAGCGCTTATCTACCTTTTTTACTGCTGAGGCAGTATATATACATATATTAGGAAGGGTTTCTTTTAAGGTAGGACACGTTCTAGGCCTCAATATAGAATATCTCCTCGGCATTTGTCATATATGAGGGCTGAGGAAAACCTGAAAAAACTCAGTTGGGGAGGACGGCCATGGCGGGAACCGAAACCCAGACCTCCTGCTTAAGAGTCCATGCCTTAAAGACGACGGCTACGCGTACATTTTCGTCCAGATTTCTATCCCTAGGACCATGTTTTGCAGTTCTTTTGAAAACACGAAAAGACAGGAAAATCGAGGCTGCATAAATTCTGCAGCAGCTTTAGTTATGCATGCGGTAAATTTGTGATAAAATCTTCTTTATATAAAGTGCAAAACAGGCATAGTCTCTATTTCGGTTGTGCCTCTGTAGATCAAGACAAAGTCTGGTTATCACACACACACACACTGCATATCTTGTGCACTTAGCTCATAGAACGGCAGGAGAAGCTCTATGCTTTTTGGAGTTTCTATGTTTTGGAGGAACCAAACCATTACAGCGACCGCTACTTCTGTATGATAGATATATTTGTTTTTTTTTTTTTTTCCGGAGAAAAGTACAAAGTGCATTGCGTATGTAAATTGTCCAAGGAGAAACTAGATATCACAGAACGCATATTTAATTCTGCATCGTTAAGACTCCGATTTGACTGCCTAAAATGAAGGCAAGTAACTGCGTTTGGAACTTGCAGGGTTCGATTCCCGATCAGATCAAACTACCTGGGTAAGTGTTGTTATTGTTTTTCTTTTCCTCGAAATTTTTCCTTGCCCTGAGAAGGAGAATGCCAGATAGCTTTAAGTCGACAAGGACTCCGAACTCATTTGCGCCACCATTAATTGATTTCATTCCATTCATAACTACGAATTTACACTCAGCAATCTACAGACGACGCAAAAAGACAATGCCATCAAAGCAACAATAAATAGCACATTAAAAGTAAATAAATACATAAAGATTTGGTTCGCGATTTGATTTTGTAAAAAAAGAAAGAAATCCATTACAATCATGGAATTTCTTAGCCGAACGTATAAAATAAGTGTTTGCAGATTCATCTGTGAATATTTTGAAATGAAAAATGACATGGTAGTAAAAATTATCGAATCATTGGGGCATCAGCACAAATCTGCAAAATGCATTTATTTAGTAATTTGTTGGAAGACGAGTCTGAAGGCAACGTTATCTGCTTAAAAGTGATGATGAATGATTTAAGAACCTGTGTTTAAAATAAGTGAATAAATTTAACGTGCAGAGTATGAGGGAATACAGAAAGCGTAAACAAAGAAAAATAATTCCACAATGTAGTATAGTTAGTTACATCGAAAGCTTGCATTGGGAGAAACGCTGACGACTTGAAATATTATTTCCTTTTGGATAGACTTGTGTGTTAACCACAACAAACTGAAATTAAATATAAAATGTAGTGACAGAATCTTAAAAAAATATAATAAAATAAAAAATTAATTTCAAGAGTATTTATATGAATAGCTTTATGACCGCAGTTCCCTGTCACCTTTAAACAATTGCCTAAAGCAAATGAACCGTCTATATTTCTGTTGTGAGCGCCAGCAAGTAATGCTAATCAAGTCGACTACTAATGCACAATCTCACGTGCTAACGGTTTGGTACACAGAAAAGTTCATGTAAGACTAACTGCCGGAGCGTCGAACGTGAATGAGATCGCATTGCAGGTAAGTTCATCATTTGTGTTCGCTACCTCACATAACACGTGTAACGTTGAGAATGTAATTTCGGGTCAATTTAATCCAATGCCAGAGAACCGACGCGATCACATTGTGAAAGCTAGGCGAGCGGGTAGTGCGTTGCTCACCACCAGATGGTACTGCTGGCGGTTAACGACCAAAACCCTCGACAGATGGCAGGACGCCTAAAGTTGAAAACAGCTGAGATCGAAAGTCTCTGATTTGTGGTATATATACTTATGTGCGAGAAGTAAACTGCAGAATCATACTTCACAGGATCATTTCTGTAGTGTGTTTTCTCATACTCGATTATCAACAGTCGAGTCCATCGCAACCACGATGATGAGTTGTAGCGACTTTCTCTGAGCGTGAGGCAGATCTAGTAATTGTTTACAGCAATTTCTAGGTCATCGATGATCGTTCCCGGCATTTTATGAAATGTCGGAATGGGAGAGTTGCATTCCGAGTGGTTGCACATTATCTAATATCTATGATCGAACCAGTAGTACTCCAATTTAATTCCCTATCTCTGTATTACAGGTTAAGTTTGCTCCGTGATATACGTGAAACACATCGTTTAATATCTCCAAACATTTTAAATAAACGTTTAAGCATAGCAAATTTTTACTACTGTCAAAATAAAAAAAAATCAGATTGACAAATTATTTGCCGCTTTAAAATTTTATTTATATAGTGCAAATATTAAAGCCAAGAATATGGGATGGTTTCAGTCTTTTGATCCGCAAAATATTTTTAAATATTAAATGCAGCAAATTTCATTCAATACTAAAATTAATTCACTTAACTTGTAAAATTGTAGTGTTGCCACATAACTTTGAACATAGATTGTATATGGAATTTTTCATGTCCCTAGTGACTTTGACTTGAACACTACACTGTTCGTTCAACACTATACCGGATGTTACAGTTAGGACATGAATATGTTAAAAGTTGTGCTCTTTCTGGACATGTTCAATAATACATATTAAAAAAGTTAATATGGAGTTGTGAAATTAGCTGTATGAAACCTATGCTTTTAATATTTGCACTAACTGTAACATCCGGTATAGTGTTGAACGAACAGTGTAGTGTTCAAGTCAAAGTCACTAGGGACATGAAAAATTCCATATACAATCTATGTTCAAAGTTATGTGGCAACACTACAATTTTACAAGTTAAGTGAATTAATTTTAGTATTGAATGAAATTTGCTGCATTTAATATTTAAAAATATTTTGCGGATCAAAAGACTGAAACCATCCCATATTCTTGGCTTTAATATTTGCACTATATAAATAAAATTTTAAAGCGGCAAATAATTTGTCAATCTGATTTTTTTTTATTTTGACAGTAGTAAAAATTTGCTATGCTTAAACGTTTATTTAAAATGTTTGGAGATATTAAACGATGTGTTTCACGTATATCACGGAGCAAACTTAACCTGTAATACAGAGATAGGGAATTAAATTGGAGTACTACTGGTTCGATCATAGATATTAGATAATGTGCAACCACTCGGAATGCAACTCTCCCATTCCGACATTTCATAAAATGCCGGGAACGATCATCGATGACCTAGAAATTGCTGTAAACAATTACTAGATCTGCCTCACGCTCAGAGAAAGTCGCTACAACTCATCATCGTGGTTGCGATGGACTCGACTGTTGATAATCGAGTATGAGAAAACACACTACAGAAATGATCCTGTGAAGTATGATTCTGCAGTTTACTTCTCGCACATAAGTATATATACCACAAATCAGAGACTTTCGATCTCAGCTGTTTTCAACTTTAGGCGTCCTGCCATCTGTCGAGGGTTTTGGTCGTTAACCGCCAGCAGTACCATCTGGTGGTGAGCAACGCACTACCCGCTCGCCTAGCTTTCACAATGTGATCGCGTCGGTTCTCTGGCATTGGATTAAATTGACCCGAAATTACATTCTCAACGTTACACGTGTTATGTGAGGTAGCGAACACAAATGATGAACTTACCTGCAATGCGATCTCATTCACGTTCGACGCTCCGGCAGTTAGTCTTACATGAACTTTTCTGTGTACCAAACCGTTAGCACGTGAGATTGTGCATTAGTAGTCGACTTGATTAGCATTACTTGCTGGCGCTCACAACAGAAATATAGACGGTTCATTTGCTTTAGGCAATTGTTTAAAGGTGACAGGGAACTGCGGTCATAAAGCTATTCATATAAATACTCTTGAAATTAATTTTTTATTTTATTATATTTTTTTAAGATTCTGTCACTACATTTTATATTTAATTTCAGTTTGTTGTGGTTAACACACAAGTCTATCCAAAAGGAAATAATATTTCAAGTCGTCAGCGTTTCTCCCAATGCAAGCTTTCGATGTAACTAACTATACTACATTGTGGAATTATTTTTCTTTGTTTACGCTTTCTGTATTCCCTCATACTCTGCACGTTAAATTTATTCACTTATTTTAAACACAGGTTCTTAAATCATTCATCATCACTTTTAAGCAGATAACGTTGCCTTCAGACTCGTCTTCCAACAAATTACTAAATAAATGCATTTTGCAGATTTGTGCTGATGCCCCAATGATTCGATAATTTTTACTACCATGTCATTTTTCATTTCAAAATATTCACAGATGAATCTGCAAACACTTATTTTATACGTTCGGCTAAGAAATTCCATGATTGTAATGGATTTCTTTCTTTTTTTACAAAATCAAATCGCGAACCAAATCTTTATGTATTTATTTACTTTTAATGTGCTATTTATTGTTGCTTTGATGGCATTGTCTTTTTGCGTCGTCTGTAGATTGCTGAGTGTAAATTCGTAGTTATGAATGGAATGAAATCAATTAATGGTGGCGCAAATGAGTTCGGAGTCCTTGTCGACTTAAAGCTATCTGGCATTCTCCTTCTCAGGGCAAGGAAAAATTTCGAGGAAAAGAAAAACAATAACAACACTTACCCAGGTAGTTTGATCTGATCGGGAATCGAACCCTGCAAGTTCCAAACGCAGTTACTTGCCTTCATTTTAGGCAGTCAAATCGGAGTCTTAACGATGCAGAATTAAATATGCGTTCTGTGATATCTAGTTTCTCCTTGGACAATTTACATACGCAATGCACTTTGTACTTTTCTCCGGAAAAAAAAAAAAAAACAAATATATCTATCATACAGAAGTAGCGGTCGCTGTAATGGTTTGGTTCCTCCAAAACATAGAAACTCCAAAAAGCATAGAGCTTCTCCTGCCGTTCTATGAGCTAAGTGCACAAGATATGCAGTGTGTGTGTGTGTGATAACCAGACTTTGTCTTGATCTACAGAGGCACAACCGAAATAGAGACTATGCCTGTTTTGCACTTTATATAAAGAAGATTTTATCACAAATTTACCGCATGCATAACTAAAGCTGCTGCAGAATTTATGCAGCCTCGATTTTCCTGTCTTTTCGTGTTTTCAAAAGAACTGCAAAACATGGTCCTAGGGATAGAAATCTGGACGAAAATGTACGCGTAGCCGTCGTCTTTAAGGCATGGACTCTTAAGCAGGAGGTCTGGGTTTCGGTTCCCGCCATGGCCGTCCTCCCCAACTGAGTTTTTTCAGGTTTTCCTCAGCCCTCATATATGACAAATGCCGAGGAGATATTCTATATTGAGGCCTAGAACGTGTCCTACCTTAAAAGAAACCCTTCCTAATATATGTATATATACTGCCTCAGCAGTAAAAAAGGTAGATAAGCGCTTTAAAAAGGTAGACTACTGTGACGTGTTATACAGCGACCTAAGTGCGGAGCTTACACGAAACCTAAGCATACGAATAGGTGAAAAAAAATGACCGATCAATCACAAAAATGAAAAAGTTATGTGACAAGTCACTTTTACATATTTCACTTCTTCTGATTACTTATATAATTCGATGGTGAGAGCACTGGAGATTTACTTGCTATCTCTCATCCTTTAGGCATGCCCAGGTGGTTTATTAGTGAATCTATGTGCGCTCAACGGTGTACTTTTTGTCTAATGGTGTAGAAACTTCTTTTAATCAGACAAGAAGTCTGAAATTAAACCTGATACACCAAGCCAACGCCATTTTAACGAGTACGCTCCTTGAGAACACGTGGAATTTTTGTAGATTCAGATTTTATCTGAGTTTTGTTGTTCAATTATATGTTTGTTAGATACCATCATTAAGTAGGGATAAATACTCAAATGAGCAGTGCTGGCCGATAGTGGGTATAAATTTGAAGGTGGTACTGATTTCCGAATGCACCAATCTAGGTTATTATCAGCCTCATCGAAACCGCAATATTCCAAGAAAACGTGTGTTGCTTACCACGGTTTTTATTTCATTGTGTCGATATTTTCGCCATTTGAAGCTATTTGCTCTCATTGCCTCAAGATTTCATGCTACTGTTGCAATCCTGTTAATGCTGTTCTGAAGGTCATGATTATTTTCTAGATCCATGATAGTTCTAGAGACAGAAATTAGTAGGTTAAAACAGGATACTTAGTGAAAAAATGTCTCTATATTCTCACTTACATTTAATAAAGTAACTTTTTCTACAGCAGTAATTTTTAAAATTGCATATTCACTAATTGTGAAGGTTGAGTTGCGAATAAAACGCCAATCAATGCCAAGTATCCTTTTTTAGCTAACGGGTGAAGTAAAAATGAAACTGCATTTTGCATTTTAGTTCAGAAACGGATATTTGGTTTATATATTGAACTTCAGCTTTACTTTTGTTTGTGTAGTAAATATATATCCATACTCTGCATTAAATGACAAAGAAGATAATGAAACCTGAAATTCTCAGGCAGTAACAGTTATAATAAATATTCAGAAATCACAGCAGAAAGTAAAATTGTTATTATAGTTACAGTTTTGCTTATTTATTTCAGGAAGCCCATATGAATACGGTACATAAAACCAAAAATGACATGAATGACTGATCAGCGTCAGAGTAGCGGAATACACGGGCTTTATTTTATTTTTGTTTTGATATTTTATCTATGCTACTTTCAACACTTTTAAATACTTAGTCTACATTAAATGCCAATATTTTGCAACGAAATTCCTAAATTTTCTTCATTAAATTGTATCTCTTGTGATATGGGGACTTAATTTGTATAGTATTGGTTAACACTTGTAACGATTTACGCCACAAATTAGCTAAAATTATCACATGATAATGCACAGTTATATAAAAGTTAATTTTTTCAAATAACATACTTATTCGCATATTTATAGTTGTAGTTTCTGTAAAGTTTGTGTTCTTTTTACCGTGTTTAGGTTAAGAAGAAGTTTATGTTTGTGATATGAAGTGGTTTAGTGGTATCCGTAAACTAGAGGCAACCTATGAGAGTTTTATGGCCCCATGTTGGGGGCCAAACTTTTTAAGCTGTTTAGTCTAGGCTCCGGCTAAGTGCCCTGGATGGGGCACCAATTTTGATGCGATTTTTTTTGGAAGTCGAGTGGCCTCATGTTGTGATGCCAATTTTGAAGCGACTTGATAAATTTATAAATGATCGTTCAATGTTGTTGCCTACGCATTAATGACAACTTCTCAGAGTGAATTTGTTGATTCGTACTCAACAGGATTGGGAGAGGAGTTCAATAGTGTAAATTAGCACGCGATGCAACATTATATACATAGAATATATATAGGTACTTTATTATGTTCAAAACCTTTCGCTTTTGGGGGGGGGGATAGACTTAACTACGTCAAATACAAACTTAGCTACCGCGTGTGAAATTTACAGACGAGTCCGTGGCGCGTGAAACTGAAGTATCGGAACTGTCTCTCAGCTGAGTATCAACTTAAAAAGTGCCTGACTGCGTGTCCGAGTAGGAAGTAGAACTTGTTATCTGTGAATTGCGTGCTTCAGCAACATCGAACTTATAATGCGTACTGCAAACCGTCTGTAGCTTGCCGCGTCTGAGAACTGAGTGCCCCAGCGGAGAAAACGCTTCCTTGTATATTAAATTCAAATCAAGTAATCGTCGGTTTAACGAATCCAAAGAGGATCACAAAAGGCATGCCTAAGGTTCGAACCTATCTTTAAAAGTTCAAACATACATTTTTCCATTGGCTGTTAAGTTCACCTTCACACGTGCCATTCGCTATTTTGTAAAGTTTAAAACATTTTGTTGTCATTGGCTAGTTTAAGGGCTAACAGTATAACGTCTGACGGAGCAAAAGCCCCAAACGGATTTAAAAGTCCTTCAGTTTATCAAACCTCCAACGGAATCTTTTTAAAAAAGAGGCTTCAAGATACCGTAACCGAAAAACACCAAATACTTTCTCTTTTGTTGACACACAAGCTAAGTTAACATTGTGCCGTATTATACTTAATGTACCTACATGATATCCGCATTATTAATTACATGAAATATTATGATAATTAGGTTTGTAACATATATTTCAGTGGGTAGGGCCGTAGGAGCAATTACAGATATAATTAAAAGTTTCATAAGCTGAAAACTGTAGCATGAGGAAAAACAATAAAAGTCGATTTATATTCATTTTCGAGCGGATGTGATGATTAATTAGTTTTATTTTATTGTTTTGGAAATAATAATTATGATTGACAATAAAATTGTGCAGAATAAATAGCTTACTGATGGTTATTAATCTAATAGCAATAATGCTTTTCAAGTTCTCAAGGAAGATGTCAGCGGTTGAAAGCTTCGAGCTTGTATTGCAATTGCTTCTGGGGGATGTCTTAAACATCTGAAATTTAAAATAGATATGTTCCACGATGGCAATAATGTTAAAAAAATCCATGAACAAAAAGATTCTGTCATGAACACAGCAAATAATCTAATGAGTTGAAAACTTGACGTTAGCGTACGTAGGTTTTGTTTTTTCACATTGCATATTAACAGTGAAGGCTGGTACGAAAATATGTTAGGAAGCAGTATGCATTTATATCATGGAGGTAGTAGCCTTTTACTAATACGTTGCAACAGCGGAAAATGAAATATAAAGCGCGTGGAGCACATAGCCTTTCTAGCGCTCACATTCTTCTTTCACCACAGCAGTATAAGGGTTTCTCACGTGCTTCCGTTTTTTAAACACTCACGTTATGGACTCATTCGGGCCCTATAAAAAGCATCTGTTCGAGGATTGCGGTCAGTATTTAATGGAATTGCTCACAAATACATGGGCATTTCTAAAAGTTGAGTAAGCAAAACTTCCTCCACAGGTAAGCTCATTTCCTGTGCAAAAAGCTAATATAACTAGTAGAAACGTACGAGGAGTTTTCTAAAAGTTCTGGCCTGGTCAAGAAAAGGCAAGATTTAAGAGGAATATATATATATATATACACAACAATAATAAAAGATTTAAAAAAATAAAACACTAAGATAAAGTGTTAAGTCACTTGTTTTCTTGCCATAGAAGTGCTCAACGAGTTCGAAATATAACGATTTCAAGTGTGACTTTATCTTAAGTGTTTTATACTTTTAAATCTTTTATTATTACTGTTAATTTGTTACATTGTTAATAGTATTACATTATTTTTATTTTCTTTTATATTTTATATATATATTCAATATAATCACCTTGTAAATAAACACAGTTAGCCCAACGACTTTCCAACTTTCTCCACTAAAATAAGATTTATAGAACTGTGAAAAATAAGCGTTTGTATCAGCTTTGGAGCCAAATCCGGTAAATATAATGGATATGGAAGCGAAGGTCATGCAGGTTTGCAGCAACAATCCCAGACTTGAGTGAAGGTGCATAACCGTGATGAAAGAGAACTTTCTTTTTCGCAAGGTGCGGACATTTAGCCTGCGTAGCATCCGTCAGTTGATCCATTTGTGAAGTATAATATTCTCTGGCGATGGTTGTGCCTTTCTGGTGATAATCTACGAGCACTACACCAAGAATTATTTTGCTTTCTTTGGTGCACTTTCACCTGTTGCCACCTTCTATTTGGACTGTTCCTTCGTCTCTGGCGTGTAGGGATGAATCCATTTTCATCTACTGTTATAAAACTTCGGAGAAATTCACTGAATTGGTTTTAAACAAGACTAAACACTCTTGCGAAATGTTCATTCGAATGCATTTTTGGTCCACTTCGTGTTAAATGTAGTGGGCACTGCCTGTCGAGTCTTGCAATGTCAGCCAGCATTCAATCGGCGATCATTGGGTAGTACGGCATTGTGAATTTTTGTCCCAATCTCATCAATCGTAGCAGTTTTGGGGCACCCTGATCGCTCATCATCTTGTACAACCACACTTGAATCCAGCAGCCCACATTTTAACCGTCGAAAACAAAAGGAATGAATAGTGTTTAACGCCCGTTTTTGCTACAGAGGCACCACAGGCGATGGACACTGGTGATACATGAGATGAAATGATATATTGGGAAAGGATTTATTTTTAAGGAAGGAATCGTTCCAGGCATAAGTTTAGGGTACCTCCCCGGCATTTGCCATTTATGAGGACTGAGGAAAACCTGGAAAAGACCTCAGTCAGGGAGGACGGTCCTCGCGTAATTAGAACCCAGACCTCCGGCTCACGAGTCCGTGCCTTAACGACCTCGGCCACCCGTGGCGGTGAAAACAAAAGGAAAAGGTCATTTAATATGGAATCCAACTATTTTTGTATTTCTGTTCGGGTTAAACCCTTCATAACGAACTACTTTATCACAGCTAGTATTTAAGTTTTATTCATTAACAGTATTTTTTACACGCTCATCACAAATAAGTGACTACATTTGCGCATCTGACACTTAACATCGCACCATCTAAAAGACGATACTTAACATTATCACAAGTAATACTACAAGAGGTTCTGCGATTACCAATAAATTCACGTAGTGCGTCATATTTATAAGGTCTATTTCACGAGTAAAATAAGTACTTAAATATAATTCTCCTAAACTTGACTTACAATATTGTTAACGGAAGTACAGTCAAAGCTGTGTCTGCTTTGGATAGATTACCACTCCAGCTGGGATTGACTAAAAAAAAAGCAGTAGATGAGTTGGGAAGAGAAGATAGGATGGAGGGGGAAACTGTTGCCGCTCATATATAGCAAGGACTTCCGAACTTAGCCGATAGCACCATGGACTCGCACTTGCATCTGGTGTTTATAGTCCTCTGCTTCATGCATTTCTCTACAGCTTGGATCGACAGGTGGGTTTGTTTTACTTTTACTTTGCTTTACATTACTAAGTTGATATAGTCTCTAAGTCTTTGGTTCGAACTCAATGTGTGTGAGACAGAGAAGGGGGAAGGGGAACAGGCTATCTAAGGTGTACAAACTGACTAGTTCCATGGCACCATAGGAGTATTTGATTATAAATTGCTTTTAAAATGTGTATAGAATGATTTTGTAAGTATTTTTTTTTTTCTTTTCGTGGCGTTACTTTGGTTGTTAGGGCTCAGTTCCTTAGACTTTCTGTGGCTGAGAAAAAAATCGCACTTATAACCGGAAAAACGAGTGTTGGCATTGGTAACATCTCACTAGATATGCGAAGACACATTTCCTCATCTAGTAGATATTTAGTTTCTAGAGAAACTATGTATTTCCTAGTTTCCTTACTGCAAAGTGATTTATTAACAGGGGAAAACGCTACTTCACAATCATTAAAGTTGTTAGCATTAAAGTAGTATGTGCAAATTTAAATCATTTATGCATTATTTTAACTAAAAGTTGCTATTACAATTTTATTTCGTTGAATAATGAAGTATTTTAAAATATTCTGTTTCCTGCAACATAAGGATAGCTTCAGACGAGTCCAGAAACCTATATAACGAAAAACTACCGAAGACAACATTTAATACCACAGAACACAAAAGAATATATTACACATTAATATATTATTATTTCATTAATTTTTATATTCTTTAAGCAAAGACTGTTATTGAAGTGTTTCAGTATAGCATTTGCATAAAAGCTTATTTCTGAAAACCAACCGAAAAATCATTTCTTTTACTATTACTGCTATTCCTACCACCACCTGCACTACTACTGCTACTACTACTACTACTACTACTACTACTACTACCACCACCAGCACCACCACCACTACCGGTACTCTGCTGTTACTACTACTACTGCTACTACAACTACTACTACTACTACTACTACTACTACTGCTACTACAACTACTACTGCTACTACAACTACTACTACTACTACTACTACTATTACTACTACCTCTACAAGTTACTACTACTACTACTACTACTACTACTACTACTACTACTACTACTACCACCACCACCATCACCACTACCGGTACTCTGCTGTTACTTACTACTACTACTACTACTACTATTACTACTACCTCTACAAGTTACTACTACTACTACTACGACTACTACTACTACTACTACTACTACTACCACCACCACCATCACCACTACCGGTACTCTGCTGTTACTTACTACTACTACTACTACTACTACTATTACTACTACCTCTACAAGTTACTACTACTACTACTACTACTACTACTACTACTACTACTACTACTACTACCACCACCACAAGCACCACCACCACTACCGGTACTCTGCTGTTACTACTACTACTACTACTACTACTACTACTACTACTACTACTACTACTACTACTACTACCACCACTACCAGCACCACCACCACTACCGGTACTCTGCTGTTACTACTACTACTACTACTACTACTACTACTACTACTACTACCACCACCACTACCGGTACTCTGCTGTTACTACTACTACTACTACTACTACTACTACTACTACTACCACCACCACTACCGGTACTCTGCTGTTACTACTACTACTACTACTACTACTACTACTACTACTACTACTACTACTACTACCACATTACTACTAGTTACTATTACTACTACCTCTACCAGTTACTATTACTACCACCATTACTACTACCAGTTACTACTACTACTACTACTACTACTACTACTACTGTTACTACTACTACTACTACTACTACTACTACTACTACTACTACTACCACCACCACCACTACCTCTACCAGTTACTACTACTACAACTACTACTACTACCACCACCACCACCACCACCACCACTACTACTACCAGTTACTATTACTACTACCTCTACCAGTTACTATTACTACTACCACCACTACTACCAGTTACTATTACTACTACCTCTACAAGTTACTATTACTACTACCTCTACAAGTTACTATTACTACTACTACTACTACTACTACTGCTACTACTACTACTACTACTACTACTACTACTACTACTACTACTACCACCACCACCACCACTACCTCTACAAGTTACTATTACTACTACCTCTACAAGTTACTACTACTACTACTACTACTACTACTACTACTACTACTACTACTACTACTACTACTACTACTACTACTACTACTACCACCACCACCACCACCACTACCTCTACAAGTTACTACTACTACCACCACCACCACTACAAGTACTCTGCTGTTGTCACCACACCACTACTGTTTCAGTCCTATATTGGGTAATTAACTATTGTAAAGTAACAATTTTTTCTGTCCTTTCATGAATACGGTTGCCAGTGCTGACGTATCACACATTGCAGAATTGTTGATGAAAAATTACATTTTTTACGAAAAGCAGCAGCAGTTGGACTGGAACCCTCGATTTCTTGTTTACTAGACAAGCGTTTTATTCACTTAAGCCAGGTTGCCTGGCTACTTAAATCGTATATTTTATAAAGTTTAAACGTTTTAAAAAACTGCAATCTTATTTTTTATCTGTGTGTTAATACGAATAATGAAAGTTGCCTGGATATTCTTTCCCATCGCTCTCATTACAAAGAGCAAGCACAGGGTATTGAATTTGGCAGGGAATTTTATTTCAGATTTAGCCCACATGAAATAATGAAAACAGATTTTTCACTTTTACAAATGATTAGCAAAATTGTCTATGTTAAACAACATTTCTTGCTCATCTCCCCGCATTGCTGAGATAAGTTAAAATAATAATATATCAATATGCAAACCGGACAAAATAATATTAATATTATAATTATAACCGAGACATAATTCCCCAATTGTAATTGCAATTTACTGCAAAACAATTACTTTTGGCATCATAATTTAGGAGGTAGCTGAATGGAGAGTCCACATCTCAAAACACTGTAGCCATGGTTTTACACACTAAATGTATGACAGTAAATTTGTTTTTAAACACATTATAGTAATTACCTATAATTCCAAAATATTGAGATTGTATTTGTAAATAATACCATTTTCACTTTAGTTCAATTTTTTTTTCAAAATTAAGATTAAAAATCAAGGGTACGCGTTCTTTATTAAATTACCTTTCTTAATGAATGGATTTTTTTAAATGGTGTTTAACGTCTGTTTTTGCTACTGAAGCACCTCTGGCGGTGGATGGGATAGTGATTTAATAATACAGTTCATCGTAAATGTGAATAATTAAATATGGTTTACATAAATAACTTCACACGAGCTCATTACAAATTATTTTGCTACAGAAAAAACCTACTGTAATATATTTAATCATTAAATTATACAATGTTCTAATCTTCTTTTAATTTTTTTTTTTTTTGAAACTGAAAAGACTATTTTATAAAAAATATTTGAAGATCTCACTTTAAAAAGTTGTTATTTTAAGTTCCTTTATCCATTTTACTCTGTTATATATATCATAATACTACAATAAAATTTGCATGCACAGACAATTTCTGGGTTGTGGAAATCTGTTTTATAACATAATTTACAATGAAATTCATATAATACTAATTTTGTAAGATGGGGTATTGTTCAAAGTACCACGGTGTCCGTGTTATAAAATTGTGGCCTTATTTCACTCCTGTATCATTTTCTTTCTTCAAATAGTGTCGCCTAATTTTCAGTGAATGGTAGTAGAAGCGTGGCAAGCGTGCCAAGGTCTGCCAGGGCTTGTACTTTCTCCAGCGTTGGCAAATCTCATTTCCTTAATTTCTCGCATATGATATCAAGCATGCATTCTAGATAAATCCCCAAATCATACGAAAATCATTCAGAGCCTACATAAAAGAAACAAACATTTTATATATATATATATATATATATATATATTTTTTTTTTTTTTAAACAACTTTTATTGAAGTTAGCCATGGTATGGTACATATAGGCTTTACTTAAAAACTATTCCTACTGCATCCAGCGGCGCCCGAACTTCAAATTATTTCCACCCCATTTAGTATCTATTTCTGACCCTGTTCCCTGCCGGTATCACGGCATTATAAATCATTATACAGCTTGCTCTAGAGTTACAGATTTTTTATATAAAATTGCTTTAAACACTAATCAACTCGTTATGTTTGTGCGGAATTTACTGAAAACATTCCTTATCAACTGCGTTCTTCCAGAACACGATACTATGCACAAATTTGACTTTACTGGTTAATGCAACATAAAAAAAAAAAAAACTGCGAAAATGTGCAGAACCCAAGAAAAATTCGATGAAAATCCCGCAAATCTCATTTGTCAACAAAATTTGTACAATAAGCGAAGATCTTGAAATGTAAAGAAAATAATTAGCAAGGAAATGGGAAATATTATGATGGCCAAATGTAATAGTGTCTCTTTAGCCGAGGGAGGACGACTATTCCTAAAAGTAAGATTATATACACATTCTGGTGCTCTAATGGTAAAACATATTTGCCTCGTAGACCCAAGGTAAGGGAAGTAGCCATTTGTCCCATGTCGTACATTTATGGCATGTAAAAGAACCTCAAGATTGAAAGAAGAGATCTCTGAGCAAAATTTATCAGCAGTTTCATGCCCTGAATTAAGTGGGACGGTAATAACAAGAGAGTCCAAGTAAATACCCCAGGAAGCGGAATTGAAGTGCGGCACGCTTACAATTAGTGATCGGATGCAGGGAGAGCGGACAGGGCTGAAGTTCACTTCTAAATAGTTTCATCGCAGAATTTATATTTCTTCACAACTCAGTTCATTTGTTTTACCGAACCTGTTACATCGTCTGAGAGTTTTGTATCTTGACGAAATATGCGGGTCTGTTTTTCATTGCAATAATACAACGAAATACTTTATACAGATTTAATCTATTACTTTTCTTACTGATTCATAGTGTTCATTATTTATTGTTACAGAGTTGTCAAATTTCGTATGTTTATAATCTATACCTCGACCTTTCTGTAGTAGAATCGTTTATCTCTTTTTCCGATAGGTCAAATGGTTGATACATTCTTTCGGATTCCAAGCACTAAACAATACCGGGTTCTCAATTCGCTACGCAATTGAAAATTTATTTTGCCGACAGGAAAATGCAGCGTAACATCTCGCCATTTGGTGAAGGAAATCATGTCGTGGTCGGAATTCTTTCTTATTAATTAGTTGTACTCGCTATTATAATTGGTGCTCAAAGTGCCTGCCCTCCGTTGCGAGAGATGCCTGAATTTCTTTGAGACATTCATCCTCCCGAATAATGTCCACTGCCTCCTGGATATTTTGTTTCAGCGACTCCAGATAAGTGGAATGTTGAGCTTTCTCAACAAATGGAAATCACACGGATATAAATTTGGGAATCTAGAGGGTCACAAATCCGAACTAATAATTCTAGCCTCCACATTTTCTTCATAATACTTGCCTAGAAATGTAGGGGGAATTTCTCTTGTTGTGTGTATGTGCAGTCTTGCATAAAATACATAAACTCTTCTTCTGCAGGTACGAAATCTTCTTTATGTACTTGTGAGCATTAACAGTACTTTCATAAAATGCGGCTTGCACTAACAGTACACCACATACCTATATCTATTGTTCTGCATATCACGAGAATTTGAAATTAGCTTCATCTGTGAAAAAATGTTACACTAGGGTCATGCACATGATCAATGATCCAGTTACAACACCTTACTCTTTTTTATTGTCCACGGGGTTTGTACAACAGTATTATGATATGGATGAACATTTATTTTTATTAATTTGGTTAATTTACGAACGCTCTTTAACATCTTAGGTCATTAGCATCCTATTCAATTCATCGTGAAATGGCCCATACATTTTGCTCAGAGGCTTCTTCGTTCAATATTGAGGTTTTTTACGTGCCGACAATGGGACCCATGACATTACTTTCCTTCCGAGGGAAGCTATACTTAGGGTTTGTACGCCCGAAAAAATTCATCGACCCTGGCCAGGATTGAATCCGCGATCTTGGGTCTACGAGGCAAGTATGGTTACTATTAAATCACCAGGACCAACCATGGATGAAGATGTAAGTGTTGAATGGCTTTACCGACAGATACATCAACTTATTGGATAATCGCGTTTCAAAACTTTCGAGATAACAGATAGCCTATTTCTTCAAGCTGCTTCTCTATTAAAACCAAAATTTTTGGTCTGGATTTTTTCTCAATAAACACTCCTTGAACTCGACCAATCTGTAAATTACACGTATCAATGAAGATGTTTCTTCTGGAAATTCTCTCTACAAGAGCATTTACACATTACAATATTAAATAAATGATTTTTGTTCTAGCGTATATCTCATTTTTGGCATATTCCAGAATACACAAATATATTGTAGAAAGGCACACCCAATTGCTACGGAAATGAAATTGAAACGGATGGCATGGTATGAACAAATTAGAAGTTTAAGCTTTTGAACTTTATATTTAGTCTTATAGGAAACTGTGCGTCCACTCAAGGTTAACCTGTTTCAAATAGCATATACAAACTCTGATGTTATATACAACATAACATAAAATTTAAACAAAATCAACATGGATGTTACAATTTTGGAACAACTTAAGACTAAAATCAAAATGTTATTGAAAACGTTATAATATTCTTTCTCCAGATTTCTTTATATTACCAAATCTCTTCTTTCAATGTTTTTGTCATGTCGTTTCAGGCCTTTCACGTTTTCTTCTTCTTGCAAGTATCCATTGGTATATTGTTTTAGATAATCTCTCCTCTACCAGTCTCTTTAAATACCCGGAATCTTGTGTTTTAATGTAATCTATTAAGAATTGTTCAAAACCCATTAATTCTTTAATCACAATTCTCCCGGACTAGGGGTGACTATGTAATTAATCATAACAAAATTATACGAAGGAAAACCACTAAACAACTTTCATTCGAAAATTTGTGTAAATGTATGCAGAACAAAAAATCTGACTTCGGCACATAAAGTGACGCAATACGCCATACAGGGGTCATGATAATCGAACTGTGTGCGTCTGCACAATAACCCGTTAGACATAACCTAATAGTACAGTACAAGAGCTACGAAGCGCATTTGTTTTTCTGTTCAGAGCAAACAAAACCTTCTGAAATCTACAGCAGAATGAAGGTTAAATGTGGAAACAGTAGTCTGAGTTGAGAGATAATGTATAAATGAGTGGTAAGATTTAAAAATAGAAGACAGAATGTCAGTGGTGAGCACCGGAGAAGCGAAAGAGTTTGTATTGCAAATGAGCAGATCGAGGAGCGAATCCGTAACTACAAGTGACTCACTGTTAATGGAATTGCCATAGAATTCAACATGAATCACGGCTCTTCGTGTGGGAATTGTCAACGAAGCCCTCGGATATAGAGAAGTGGCACAGATGGGTCCCAAGGCAGGTGTTCGGTGATCACGACGGGCAATTTGTCAAAAGCAGCTGAACCGTCACATTTGTGAAGGAGATACTTTTCCTCATTCAATGAAGTATTGAAAGGAGCAGTCTTCTTTGATTAAGGAAGAGTTCTGCTGGGAAAGTCGTTATGACGATATCTCAATATGACATGCCCGCTGAGCTGTGCATAGAGTTGATGCACTAAATGATACTTTTAAACACCCGTTTTACAGTCCGAATTTAGCGCTATCAGATTTCACTGAAAGCACACGTGGAGGTGGAACAAAGTTGAAGGCCATATCAAAAATCTTATTTCTTGAGAGCAATCGTAAGCTCGTAAGCGTGGGCCGAAGTGTGCTGTGAAGCAGAGCGACTATGTCAAAAATAGCACCCAAACAAGTTCTGTATGTTCCGTCATAAAAAGTTATATATTTCCTGTTATTTAATGACTTTCGTGGGTTTATTGTTTTCTTTTCAACATTTTTAAATAGTCAATATGTGTGTAGTTGAATTCAAGCATCCATTGAGAGTGGACATCGATGCTTTTCTCTGAAACGCTCCTAAACTTCTTTCTTTGGGGGCATGTGCAGAGTGTCGTGTACATGCATGACTCCAGTTGACACAAGACACGAACTAATTAAGCAAATATTGATCAAACGTGACACAAGTCTGAAATATTTGCTAGAATGCGACGGTACAGTAGATGTAATCATGTTCAGGGCAGACATTTTGAATACTTGTTGTAATTTGTCTCGAAAGTACTTGCAGAATAAGGAATAATACAATGTTATAATTGTTCATGCTCCTAACATCTGTGTTATCTTCCTAAACGAAGCGTTAGAGAATATAAGTATCTTAACAAAAAATGTTCCTTATTGCGAGATCTGTCTCTACTCCGAATATGTCGCAGAAGTTCTGATTCGTTCTCTATCGTGACCAGCACTCTTTGTGAATCATTATCTAAACATTTAAAATGATTACTTGTTTTGGTAATAGTATAAATGTACGAAAACTCATTACAATGCAGAACCTTCTCACTTTGGCAATCACTGATTTGCTGATACCCCAGTGTAGTATAAGGCCATGCAGGAGCCAGCTATGATCATATAGAAGGATTGGAGAGAAAGTAATGACAGCATATTCTTAAGCAGTAAAATTTATTATAGAACCTGAATACTTTTGCACTCCTTCAATGTAATTACATGTCACATTGCTATCCGCTGTACACTTCTGGAAGATACTGGACATCCGTAGCTAAGCTGTTTTTGTTTATGTTATTATTGATTGATTTATTTATGGACGCTCTTTATCATCAGCGTCCCATTCAACCCAGGGCGTGAAACGGCCGACAAATTTTGCTCAGAGGCCTCTCTTTCAGGTTTAAGGTTCTTTTTCGTGCCGTAAATGTACGACACGGGACCCACGGCTTTACTTCCCCTCCGAAGGAAGCCATACTTAGGATTTTTATGCCCGAAAAAATCCATCGGTCCTGGCCGGGCTCGAACCCGCGATCTTGGATATAGGAGGCAAGTATGGTAACCACTACACCACCAGGACCGACGTTTTTGTTTATGTTTGAGAAGGAGCATCTTACTGCAAAACTGTAGTGTGACTTGTTCTGACTTACGCAGCTAGCTACCCCTCGTTGCCCATCAACCACCCACCTACAACATTGATGAATGCTTTTAAGGACAAGGCAACCTAAACGTGTATCTTCCATTCTATTGCGTCCTTGTCAAAAGTATGGCACCGTTCGATATGGTAACGTTTCATTGCCACAGACTTCTCGCAAACCTATATAACATTCCCTCGCGTTTCCAGCGCGTGCCACCTCAAATTTAATCCATGCGCACTGCTCACCTTTAGAAATCATCACTTTTGGACTATTCAAATGTACGCCATTGCTCGACAGCTTCATGTTCATCCGTCTATAGTTAGTGCACTAGCGCCTACCAGCTATGGCATTCTTCTAGACATGCTGAAAACACCACCCTCACAGCGTGGCGACAATATAGCCACTATTTTCTTTCCAGCCTTCTTAGCAACAGTAGTGTGGGTCAGTTCTACCTTTGTAAATGGTTCCCTGAGATTTCATCTAATTTTCTTCAAATTTTTAGATTACTATTAATGAAACTCACCTGTAAGTAGTTAAATTTATTTGCATGGGGCAATTTTGTTTGGTTACAAGTTTCATTTTTTTCATTCTTTAATTTTTTGACTTGCTTTGACGATTACGATACATTTGACCATTTATGGAGGTCATTGGTCATTTCCTTAGTTTAATATTTTACTTAACTCTCACTAGACTTTGTTACACAATGTGTATAATATGTAATAATATATAAAACTATATCTTTCTCAGCTTATATCTAACCAGCCTCCCCAAACATTTTTATAGGGGCGGAGAGTTTCCCAGCAAAGAGTGCCCAAAATGCAACCAGGAGATATGCCCCAAGACGACAGCAGAGTGTGGCGGAAGCGGCTTGGTCCCTGATATCTGCGGGTGTTGTTCCGAGGGAGTGTGTGGACTCAACGAGGGAGACAAGTGTTTCAATGCCACCCTTAACAACGTACTTCCACCGGGATCCCGAAAACTCGGGGTTTGTGGCAGGAACATGGTCTGTCTCCTTCGTCCAGACCTCACACAAAGGGTTAGTTACAACTCTCAGCAACATATATCTATATTTTTCTGTTGAATTAAAATTTAAAATTTTCTTTCCCGGAAACGGAGATTCAGTTTGAAAAATATGAAATGAAATTCTTAGTATAGGATTGGGATGATCATACTGGGGCACATTTGAATCATTGAAGTGCGTGTTGTGTGTGTTTGTCCTCTCAACATTATTGGGGGAAATCGTCCGTTAATTGAAAACATTCATTGCTAGGGTGACGTGGACATTTCTGAAAATGAACTGTCTTTCGCTCTAACTGATTGGTGATTTGAGGTTCTCCCACCTGTGTAACAAGTTAAGCGAGCATGGGTAATGCTGGCAGGTACAGTTCGAGATAGACTCGCAAGCATATCGGGCCAATTCTTCAGTCAGAGATCATTTCGAAATAATAGTATACAAGACAATCTCACTTTCATTTTAATACCTGAACAGCTAAAACGAAAATTCATATTCTAAGAATAAAAGAATATCTTGTCAGGAAATATATAAAACATTTTTATAGCGCGGCCGAACAAGAAATGCTCAAGGAACTCAGATCAAAAAACGCATAAAGAATAAACGGGGGGAGGGGGGGGGGGGTTGGCGATGAAGATACATAGGGCGCATACTGGTGTGTATATGTGTGCGTGAGAGAGAGACTGTGTAATGTTGCATTCAAAACAAGACTAAATAACAGTCAGGCTTATCAAATGAAAGGAGGAATCCACCATTATCACAACGATTTTAACTGTCAAGCTTTACATAGTTCAAAATCTGCACTAATTCAAGTTTAAAGAAAAACCATGCTTTCATTTGCACTGTATAAGAAAAGAAATAAATTACATCTGTGACTCAGCTACTCGGATTCAGAACCTACGTGGGTCAATTGGACCACATTCTGCAGAAAGGAACCAACTGACAATATACCTAACTTCAGAAAACTGCTGTTAAATTTGAAACATAACATAAATACTAGGGAAATTTGTAGCAAATCACCTACAGTTTTAGGTGATACTGCAGATAAAAATTTCATATAGATAAAAAATAACTCACGAGTTGCATTAATTACCACTATAATACACAAATATTTTTATTTCTTTCTACAGAAGGTAATCCAATGTTCCTGGGGGAATTTCACTTCTCCATGAAAAACCCAACTATCGTGCAATTTAGGCGCGACGCATTTTAGCTCCTTTGTGTCAGTCATCCTTCAATGTCCTCGACAATTGGCATAGAATTAGAACAATAAAGAAAAATCTTTAAAAATACTGGCGTTGAGTATTTTGGTTAAAATGCTATATTTGAATTAAATATGACATTTTACAATTTTCAAAAACTGGTCTTTATTTGATTTGAATACTATGACAATTTACACTATTCTGTAAGGCGATGGCCTTAATGGCATAGTAATATTTTTTATTGGTTTCTAACGGAAAATATTCTTGAAGTTAGTTGCATGAAATGTTCAATTCAGAATGTGCCATCGTTACTAAGAAAGACCATGGATTGAGGGCTGTAAACGAGTTTCATACTGGTCAGCTCTCTTGGTGAATGCATTTATCTCGTGTATTAATTGTTTCAAAGTTTACTTTCATTTCGAGCACGTTATTGGCGTTTTCATAAGTAGTACTGTGGTTAAAAGTTCATAAAGATGAACAAGGAGAATGTAGATTAAAAATTAAATATATAGAACAGATGAGCAATCATTCCCAAACAGTATAACTAAAGAAACTAGATATCATTTAAGGTGGTCGATACCTCGCAGAGAGGCTGGAATTCATATCGGAAAGTACATTTTGTTCCACTGTGATTGCTATACGTAGTAATTTTCTTGAGACCAGTTGGCCGCTCCAGTGTGTGATTTGTGGTTTTACCATGAGCCCATGTTACACAGAAAGCAAATTTACAGAATCAGGTTATATTTTAACTTATAGAATTTAATTCAATAGACAAGATGAACAAGGCTGCTCCTGAAGGTGCGATGATTTTCCGGTTGGTTTTGTCAAGGGCACTGTGGTGCTGAGACTTGACTGCAAACTTTTCTGCATCAAAGCAATGCACTGGAAGTCCATTTATTGATTAAAAAAAAGAGTAGATATGAAAGTTTCGGAATTTGTAAGTGATTTCAGGGTTTGATTCGTGATACTAAGCCTGATTAAATCAACGTGCACATTCAGCTGTATAATTTCGACTGATTTCTCAAGTTCTTTCACTGAAGTGAGAATGTGATGAAGATTTTCCTTATAGTGTGCGAAAATCTATAACTAATGGCGTACGCGTGCTTTCACTTAATTTAAAAGGAATTTACAAGCCACCGTAAAATACACGTTCAGATTCCCCTGAAGGCCATATATTTCAAATATTTGAAATTTGTTATATTCATCGCATGGCGGTCATTTGAATGTGTGCAATTATCATCTTAATACATGCCATGAGTAATTTGTTTTCAATGTTTCCAGAGTTTCTTGTTTTGCTCTAAGAACTGAAGAATAATAATACTTTCAGAACTTCTAGAATTTCATAAAATGCAACTAATTCCATTATAAGCAACCACTTTGTGAGATATTTTACCAACCCAAATTTACACCTCTCGCGAGTTGATTGGGAGCCATCATGATTTAGGTTTCCAAAAAGAGAATTGTGGCTTTCAAGGAGAGCTCGAACAGCATTAAATGACGAAGCAACCCCAACAAACATCAAAAAAGGCAGCCTACCTTTAACAGTTGAAAGTTGAGTTCTTGTAAAGCATCCTGTAACAGTCTCTGATTTTTGGGACTCAGAGAAAATATAGAATGTAAAGAATCTATACATCTTTCACATCACGCACAGCTAGTTTCGTTTTGTAGTTCATTCAATGCACAATTAAGTCCTTATGTAAATGTTTACACAGCAGAGAGGCCAGGCCTTTGTAAAGTGCAAGCATTGTTGATGCACAGTCTGTTGCGATTATCTACAGAATGGTTTTTAGTACATCACATTTAATGTTACGCTTTTCAAGAGCGGCAAACTTTGCATTGAAAATACCTTCCAGTCACACTTACTAATACAACAATATCGGGGGAGGGGGGAATTACAAGCAACCCCTTCAAAGGATAAACGTACAAGTAGTACTAAGCAGGTTTTATTAGAAACCGTTGCACTTTCATCTATCATCATCTATCTACTCAAGTTTGTACTCGTTTCTATAATGAACTGAGCAAGATTTCTTTTCATTTCTTCTCCTATAAACATAATAATGCCCCAAAGCTATAACAACGCGAATTTAATCCTCCTAGTTCAACACAACCTTCATCTGCGGAAATTTGAGTCATCATCATTACGTTATATAAGACAGACTGGAGTAAAAGGTACACTAACAATCTTCTTCTTCTTCTTCTTCTTCTTCTTCTTCTTCTTCTTCTTCTTCTTCTTCTTCTTCTTGGCGCTACAGTCTGCCGCCTCCTCTGCCTCCTTGATAGAGGTAGTATTGTATTCACTACTCGGCTCCCAACCACTTTTCTATCATCCTCATGAGCCTATGTGGATCTCATTCCAGAACCCGCTAACCAGGTGCTTAGTCGAATTCGTGCCTCCCGGCCAGCAGTCAGCAACGCTAATCACTAGACCAAGCAAGTGGTGACACTAGAAATCTAGGAGAAGAAAATATCAACACCATCCCGTTAGTTGACTCTACAACGTTTTACTCTCATCCTTTTATATTAACATTGGGTTAGCTAAAATCTTCCTGAGAGAACAAGAATTAAGGTATCTGAGTGAAACATTTTGCAATATCTCGATTGTCTTAGTGGGACAATAGATAAGGAAGCTAATGCAGGATAAAACTTTGAGTGAGAATAAGTTGGGAGCTTGGAAAAGATTCAAATGACTTTGTGTGAGCTTCCTGGTTAAAACAAAGTTCCATGACTACAGCAGGAATTGTTGAACGAACATTATAAATACATAGTTGTCGTATATCGCTGAAACTCCATTTCTTACACTCACATTTCATCTAAATTTTCCCCCCAAAACTTTAGTGATGTCAATGGTGAGATGAGTGAAAGAGTTCACTAAGACATTAAATTGATGGAAAAGTATTACCAGTGTTTCTGGGAATAGTTCATGATGGCAGACTATTGCTGGATGTTACATCGTAATAATTCAGATAAAGATATAGAAGAAAAGCACATTGTAAGCATTTCTAACTATCACTTCTGTATTACATTTTTTTTTCAGGCAATAAAACTGTATTAGGTGCACATAGCTTCATCTATTGCTATTAAACGAATTTATTTTCTTGATCAATGTCATTAATCTAAGCGAATTCAAATGAAATAATCTTTAATTTTTACATTCCTCGCGCGCTTTCGAAATCAAGCCATAGTACAATTAATGATGTTGCATAAATGTGTTTGTATAAGTAGCCTGTTGCAACATGTCAGCCTAGAACAAAATCAATTACAGTAGATCCCATTGCGTAAGACCTTCCAGATTACGGCTTCTTTCAGCAAGATTCAAGAAAATTAAAATTTAAACAGAAATTTAGTATAATATATTAAGAAAATATATTAGTGAACAAATACGTTCAAAAACACCAATTACCATCCTGCGATATTGATAACATTATCCAGTAATTTAGATAGCGTTTCTTCCATGCTCCGCGTATTGGGAAATACTCAAACTACAGGATATCCCGCTTAAAATACCAATAAAATAAATGGTTATAATTGTTAAACGAAAACTAATTTAATTTAAACTATCATTTTCTGGTACATTAAGAACTATTTTAATATTTCATAAATTTCAACATGACTAAAATTTGTAGCACGGCAGATTTCAACCTGTTGTCAACCTCTATCTAGATATTTCTTAGCATTTCAACAGTAACATTTTAAATCACAAGGCGGATTCTGAGCTTCAAGTCAGCCACTTGTGTTCTATGCAGTTGATCTTCTACGAATCCCCAGAAGTCAACCAGTAAGTATTGGCAGGCTGGATAATGGTGTATCTGCTGCGTTTCTACCGTGTATCGGGCTTTACCACAATATACGTTGCTTTTGAGATTTAGGATGACTGTAGATGGGAGGTAGTGCTGTAACTCCTTCGCCGAATTCCCTTAATGGTGCCGTATCTGGTGACTTTGATGTCAAGCTGTGATCTCGAATCTTCTGCCAACCATTGTCTCGGAAAGTTACATACGTGATGAGGCGCTCCATCTTACTGATAATGGTTCCTGCAGGAAGCTTTGGCACAACATAGAATTCAAGATAGCTGTAACAGTACTGTAGATTCAGAAAAAAAAAAAAAAAATAGAGAGCTGTAACACAATTTTTCGTTCAGCCGCACCAGACATTAACAAGTTCGTGTTCAAACACCACGCGGATTCTCGCTTCCCCAGATTCTGCAATGATTTCTGTTGACTCTTCCTAATATGTGGAAAGTTGGCTGCCCATGACATACGAGCAAGCACGAATCGTCTTCGTCACTTTTGTCCAAGACACTCGCAACATAAACGAGGCGTTCGTCTTTATCATTGTGTTTGATCCGCTGTTACTTCAATTTTGTGTTTTTGCAGACGAAGGATAACCGCACAGCGAGAAAGCTGGAGATAAAAACAGATTTTCGGATTGATGTTTTGAGCTTCTTGTAAAGCAAGTTAGAATACTTTCAATGTTATCTTCAGAATTTTTTTATCTTACAATGATTACCAGTTTTCTGCAACAAGTTTCTTGTTTGCTTCAACTTTGTATCCCAGGCCTTATTCAGGAATAGGATCGTGACTTTCAGATTGCATTCTTGAGGAACTTGGTGATTGGCGATGTACAGCTTCATAAATTTTGTTAACCATAGGACACAAATATTTTCTGCTTAATCGTCCAAATAGCTCTAGCTTTACAGAATTAACAGTTTGTTATTATTTATTCATTTCTTAATCACAATCTCCATGACATAAATTGCAAGATCTACAAACTAGATATATTTATTTCTTTTTGATGCACGCATTTTAAGTTAAAAACATTTCTTTTATTAGTTTTTTAAGTGGAACATCCTGTATATCTTTAAAAAATGTTACGGAAGGACTGTATTAAATTTAAACCTAAATTAGTTATATATAACCATTAAGGTTTGTCTAAAAGTTTAAAATGATACACGTTTGTTTTTATTTTGTCCGTACGTTAGTCAAATCGTCTTCGGCCTAGTTTCGCAAATCTCCTAGTCACAAAATAAAATGCCTCTTGTAACACGTATACCACAACAGTTCATTAGATAACTGGTTACAAAGGCGCAGCTTTAGTAACGAGGAGAATGTTCTAAGACCGAGAAGTTACTTAATTTTGTAACGTGTTATTTACAATAGTTTTTTCTCGTTTGATATAATAATGAAATTTATTTTCAAAATTCACAGAATAAATTTATTATAAATTGCAGTTTATTCGATTCGGCTAAAGCCAATTTAATCCATTACATTTTTATGATTGAGGGATAGTTTCCTAGTAACAAGAGAAATCAACAAATGTTGTTGCCGTAGTTTCGATTTTAGAAAGTGAAAATGAGGGAAGATAAATTTGACAGCTCACCAACTGCAATCAAACAAGCAATTTTGAATATACTACCTGAAAAATCAAGAAAATAATTACACCAAATTCAAGTACTAACGCATGATTAATGGAGTAAGAATAAACAACGAGATACTGTATTAGCATATTTTTACGAAAAGTTCAATATCATTGTCTTTGGTCTGAATATTCTATGATCAAATCAACTCTTCTGATTAACGATAGCGTTGATATTAGCAAGTTCGAAAAATTGATAACATTTTTAAAGAGACTATTTGTTGCAGTTAGAGTTGTAGAAAAAGTAAACGTGATATTGTGGATTGTCGATAAAAGAAAGTGCTTTTTATGAAAAATTGTTAATTTTAGAAAAAATGTAATTTCGTTAAATGATGTGCCCCCTATAAATATTCAAAATTGCAGTTCAATCTATTTATTCATCTATTCATTGCGATAGAACGATTAACTTTTGTTACCCGATCACGATCTCACTTTCGTAACATTAACATTTTTTTATCTTTGTACTTCAATTAATACGAACTAGCTCTTCAGCTCTTTGTTTAGAGCATTGTTTTCTTTTAGGTCCTTTATGTGCTAACATATATATTATTAAAATTGATCTTGTTGTATTTAAGTGCCATTGTGCAAAAGTGAGGTCATATTTGACTGTTCTAACAGAAGATAAAAGATTGATGAAAGATAATTTTCTCTGGCGTATGCGTCGCTACATGAACGGTAATGCTGCTTTAAATTTGCTTTTGGGGCATATGCCACTTGTATTCTAAAGAGCTCTTATAGAAAATTAGCAATTCATTTCATTGGTGTTTATTTCACATATAAAACTATTTTCTATTGGAAAGCACGGGAATAAATCTGCTTGACATTTCCATAGATAAATGTAATCCATGAGCGCAGGAGGCATTTTGAGGGGGAGGGGCATTTAGGAAATATTTAAAAATACCAGTTCTATGTTTAATCACGTTTTTACATTGGTTAAGTAATTTAACAGCCGAATAGGTTTTATGTTGAATATAGCTTCATTTACTTTTAAATCAATTATTACTAAATGAAAGTGAACCAAGCCTTGGCGTTATTTCTTCTTGATGTTTGGGTAATATGACGGAAAAAAATGCTTGCCTTAAAAAGATAAAAAAGGTACCACATTACACATTTAACTCATCTTAATAGTTATTTATAAATTAAATTTAATGTATTTAAATATTTAACGAAAAATTTCAAGTTTTAAAGAAATACAGTGTCCTGCTTAAAACACTAATAAAAGTAATGGCTATAACTTAAAATATTTGCGTCAAAGATAAATAAATGATACATTTGTTAAAAGTACATAGGTTGGTTAGTGAAATTTGTGTAATAATAATTATCACGGAGATTGAGATTAAGAAGTCAATAAGTAATAACAAGTTGTTAATTCTGTAGAGGAGATTTGCGAAACGAGGCCGAAGCAAACTCGCCCCTAATCTCAGATATCGTAAGAACGCATTGTCATTGTATTCGATAAGTCAGAAGAATGTGATGAGATTTCGTGTTAGAAGAAAAAGTGTTACATTATATCTTATGATTTTACTTTAACTATAATTCCTAATGCTTTTCTTATTAGAAGTTACAAGAACGTTTTTATTTCAATCTCAGTTTCCGAGCACACTTATAATTATTTTGTTTTTCTATTTAATGTTATTTTAGAGGACAACGCTTTTCATATTTTACATTACTTATCATGTGATATTATTCCCAATTCATCTTTAGTTATTCAAGAACATTTATTTGTAATAATTTGAATTTTTAGGTTTGCAACAAATTAAAATTAAATATTTGCACGTGCTACACATATTCATATGTAATTAATATTATACATAACATCTATTTACGTTTCGTGTGGAAAATTAAGTATTTGGTTATGTTTATATATGTATAAAGTTAATCCTATTCTCCTTAAAACGTTCTTGAGTTTTTATTATTATTATTATTATTATTATTATTATTATTATTATTATTATTATTATTATTTTACCGATTTCTGTCTCTATTACAACCCTCCTCCAATCTCAAGTACAACAGAATATCGGACCTTAGAAGAAATGTGCAAACCAGCATTTGTTCTGTGCCCGGTGTTCATTTTCCCACTATTGTGCGAGAGAGAGAAAAAGAAACAAGCATTCAATCACTTTATTATGAAACACCTGTCATTTGATTCTTAACTGAAAAAGGCTTGACAACAATACTAGACATGTTACATTTTCGACAAATTTTTCTATAGCATCCATCTCCAACTCTTGCTTCCTTTCTAAAATCACTAAGCAAAATAGTTTGTCACCATCTACTTCAAACAGACGTCTTAAGTACTAAATGTTCTTTCAACAATACGCCGCGTTATTGACATCAGCACGTTTTATGATGCAGGAAATTAATGTACTATTTTCTTTAATTACTATTGTTTCCAAGACTTTTAACATTGTTGTAAATTTGTGTTTTTGCGTTAAGATTACTCAGAGTAAAATGAATGGTTTATGTTCTTTGAAAAAAAACGACTACTTTATAAAATGAAAACGAATTTTATTGGTTTCACATACAAGATGTGATGTCCCTGTGTTTTTGAAATGGAGCAGTTTGGTAATGAGCTTGATTAATTGGCATTAGCTCATCACATACCTCAGAGTCATGCGTCAGCAACGTCCTGACAAAGATCAACTTCCCAACAAGTTCTTTCTTGTTAAAACGAGGAAAACATTGAAAAGAAGTCCAGATTTAGCTGTTTTTATCCGATGTGTTGCAAAATGAAATACAGGAGTGGCTCACATAAAGTGTGTTCATTTTGTCTAGTTCGTGGAGAGTATGACAACCTGTGTAGTAATGGAGTACACTGTTCACTGCCCGTTTGTAACGTTACATGAACATTTAACCACATACTTACAAAATGCGTTTATGAGTTACTGAACCTACAAATTGATATTAGCTCTTCTTCATTAGGCCTATTATTCTACAATACACTTCACACTGCTACGGGTGACCGAGATCGTTAAGGCGCGGACTCGTGAGCGGGAGGTCTGGGGTTCGACTCCCGCAAGGACCGTCCTCCCTGACAGGTTTTTTCCAGGTTTTCCTCAGTCCTCATAAATGGCACATCTGGGGTGGTTCCCTAAACTTAGGCCTGCTTTCTTTAAAAATAATTTTATTATTATTATTATTATTATTATTATTATTATTATTATTATTAGCAGCAACAGTAGTAGTAGTAGTAGTATTTTTTTTATTTCATCCCATGTGTCATCAGTGTCTATCACCTGTGATACCTCAGCAATAAAAACGGGCGTTAAACACTATTCACAAAATAAATAAATAAATAAAACATCTTTATTGTGATCCCCCCGGATATTTTCTTTCCCCTGGTTATTTACTCTTACTAGCCTCACTATTCATACAAGATTCACCGTTGACATTATTATACCAGCCTACTTGATATCCGTCTTCTGTACGTCGTATTGCTCTTTGACTTTCTCCGCTACTGTCTTTACAGTTCTCATATAATCAATTTTCGAGAGCTGAACTATTCTACTTGCCTCTTGTTTAGTTTCTGCTCACTAATTGAATACCATCCATATGGTCATTGTTTTACATACTTTCAATTTGGTTTCCCAACCCAGATACTTGTTTCTTCAAATCATTTATATGTCCAACATTATTTTATAACTTGGGGTTAAGTTATTCAATAAGATCTGCCTATGAGTCAACAGTTAACGCTCTTCTTTGTGGGTCTAAAAGGAGATTAATTAATTCATTCACAGTGTTATGCTCGAAGACAAGTCCTTCACCTCTCACTAAGCATCATGATGCCTTGTTTACACATTTTCTGGGTTGCTTCCCGTTGCTTTCTACAACGAAGAAGGCGTTAATGGAGTAATAGTGGAAGAGGCAGGGTAAACCAGAGCACCCAGAGACCACAAATCCCACCTATGGCCGCTGGAATCGAACGCGGACCTCCTCTTTGGGAGACGGGTAGTCATGCCGCCACCCCTAAAAGAACAAATTTAATATATTTTATTTCTCTATTACATAAGCTTATGCGGCCCCAATAAACCATGTCAATTGAGTCGGTTCACTTTCAAGTAAGCGAACAAATTACAGTACTTGAAAACATTTAACGAGATCAATTGCTTGGATGCAGAAAACAGTTGCCGGTACTAAAAACTGTATGGTACGCCATCCATCGCATGTGTCATTTAGTGTGGACAGCGCAAGTCCGTGAACCCGTAGCGACCCGTGAGAATGACCTTGAACAAAAGGAGCAGATGCAGCCACATGCCTTGCTCATCATTTCATCCAGCTCAAGGTTTCACAATTAAGCTATTTGCTTTTATTTCCTTCGCTTCTTCATTTCCCTACTGCGATTTCTTTTCTATGATAACTTTATATATTTATTCCCTCTTTTTAATTTCGGTGTAGGTATAGTTCCAAACAAAGCTTCTGTCAATTAGTCGTGCGCTATTCTCCTCTGTTAAACTTATACACCTCGCCGTTCCCTTTCCGAAATAAGTAGGAGCATAGACGGCAAACTACCGCTCCTTGTGATCTAAGTTGGATCACAAGAAATCTTCGAAATCCCAACAAATGCAAATCATCACTTTTTTGCTCAAAACAATCCACTGATTGGGGTTCTTTTCTACAGAATACCTTTTTTTTTCTTCTTCTCAGAATTACAATTTTTCATCATGTGTCAAAATGGGTTTCCAGAATTAGTCATCTAGTGCATTTTAAGAAGCTTCACTCTTCACTAGGCCTGAGCTTCGATAAGTTCATGTGTCGAGTAGCTGCTGTTGTTTAGGAGACATCAACCCTTCCTGGCAATTCATGAGTGACTCTTCTTCGAGCACAAAGTATAGAACTTCATTTTCTCTAACTGAAGGTCATCGAGAGTAGTACACATCCCCTGGATAAGTTCAGAGTTATTCTCACCTTCTACCTAAAAGAGGCTGACTTAACACTCAAATCTTATTCCAAGAGAATCTAAGAAGAACCCGAACTGCTATTTTGCTAGCACGCACTCTTTGTTAAATTTGGATAATATGTATTGAATATGCATTTTAAACTCGTCTTAAAATATTCCTTAAAACAATATATTCAGCAAATATAAACGAATCATACGTTGCCTGGTAACTCATAGACAAATAGATACCTTTTACAGGAAAAAGGGTCTTTTCTCCTTAAGCATTACTAGTTGCGGTAAAAGGTCTCCGCTTAGGGCAGTATGTGTTGTGGCTTGTTACTAACCTACAAAAATACCCAAGGTAAAGCTTGCTAGGGCTATTAATTTAAACAAGCATCGTTGGTGAGTTTGGAAAGCCGTGTTGTTTTTTTCAAATGATGGCAAAATTCTATTTTACAAACTTTATGAGTTAAGAATCTATGTATGTGCTGTTGCTCTTGATTTGTTTTATTTATGGAGCAATTCAACATCTCAGGTCATCAGTTCCCATTAAATTGAGTTTGTGAAACGGCCGATAAATTTTGCTCAGAGGCCTTTTCTTTCAGGCTTGAGGTTCTTTTACATGCCCTAAATCTACGACATGGGACCCACGGCTTTGCTTCCCTTTTGAAGAAAATCATACTTAGGATGACTTCCAAAAAAATCCATCGACCCTGCCCGGAATTGAACCTATGATCTTGGGTTTAGGAGGCAAAAATGGTTGCCACTACACCACCAGGACTAACATATGTGTGTGTGTATGTATGTATGTATGTATGTATGTATGTATGTATGTATGTATGTATGTATGTATGTATGTATGTATGTATGTATGTATGTATGTATGTATGTATGTGTGTATGTAAGAAGATGGTATTAGCTAAAGGAAAGCTTTCCTTGAAAGCTATAAGGGCATGTTTAGATAAAATACCAAGGATACAATTAAATTTGTTGGAGAAAGTCTATAGGACAGTGGTGGAGGGCAAAATACCCTATGGAGTTCAGATCTGGGGTCTGGAGGATGGGTGGGTTAATGTAAACCTGATATACAGAAGCTTTTGCAAACAAATATTGGACTTACCCAGAGCCTCGCCAAACGGATTGGCCCAAGTTGAATTGGGTAGAATAGGTAGCACAGGGGAGATTATGGAGAGAGTTTAGAATTCGTAATTTAGAGAAGCATAGCGTACTGTACCAATGTTTGATAGGTCAGCAAAGGTTTAATCAAGATAAAGGAAAATCTAGAAAAAATTGACTTTGGGTACATGTGAAGGGACAGGGGAGTATTAGAAAAGGGTTTCTGGAAAGAAGTTAGGTTAAGAATCCAAGATACTGAAAGACAAAAATTATTTGCTAGTTTTAACCTTAAAAGGTCATTGAGTGTATACAGATAATTGAAAGGAGTTTGGAATAGGGAAAATTATATTGATATTTGTGATAAGTCAGCAAGAGAAGGCGAATAAGGAGGAGAGCAATAAGGAGGGTGAAGTTTAGTGTTGTGTAGGGAGAGTAAACCGTTAATTAAATGTAACTTAGGGTAGTGAATTATAGTAAGTTACAGAGGAGCAAATATAGGAGTTAGTAAATTTGTTGGATATAACGTCTTCTGGATTTGCCGAAGGCACTGTTTCTATTTGATATATTAATAAATGGGCTTTTTGTGTTAATTTTGTTAGAATATATGTATGTAGAAGTAGTTTGATATAGTATGGTACATTTGTATAAAATTTCAATTTTAATAGACTGCCGGAACCCAAATCTTCTGGATATTCCAGTAGGAACCTGTTGATGAGCCGAAGACCAGGGTTCAGGAATTAGATATTTAACTAAAATTAAAGGAAAATGTATTAATAAGGCATACATTTAAATTGTAATGTTATTTGTGGAAATAAATTCATGTATGTATATATGTACGCTTTAATCAACTGCAATACAGAGTACGTGTTAATTCAAGGCAGGGTAACAGTAAAAAACACATGGTGTTATTTTATTTTTAGGTAATTATATGAAATTTATCATTTATGGCCATTTAGATGATTTTCTCAAGAGTTTTTATAGGTCATTTCCAGCAATTCTTAGGTCATAAAATCCGAATACTCTTGGAAAAACACATACTATTTACTCTGTGGTCTATTAATACATGTTTGATAGTTGCCTCCATGGTGCTGTATTAGATGATTTCTTAAAACGTTGAAGATCTATGTCTCGCGATTCTGGAAAGTTAGCAAGAGTTTCGCTTGATACAGTTTCCACCAAAGGGATGTTGTTTTTTGGGTGCAGTTGCAATGCTCATTCCTTCCTCTTCAACCAGTACGCTTACTTTAGTCTTAGAATACATTGTTACTTAATCATGTAATGGAGGTATTAAGCATGGTATTTGTATACTCGAGAGGTTTTGAGGTCTCTCAAAGTATATTGCACCATATTCAAGAAAAGAACATGTTTTAAACATATTGGTTAAAAAACGATTCAATATTTATATTCTTGTGGATTACATACACTATGTCGTTGCATAAAAGGGCTCCGGCATATTAGCATATGTTTTGAATTTAAAGGTCAATTAGGTAGGCATATGTTTGAGCGCACTTTAGGTTGATAACCGCCCCTTCCCCTCTTCGCCGCCAGCTGGACGGAATATATATTGCAACTTCCAAAGAGTTCAGTTGCACATCATGTCGTACAAAATTTTTAAACTCTGGTTTTGGTGTCCAAGTTTACAACTAAATATAAATTATATGCCTTTTTTTTCTGCGGAAAACAGCAGTTGAGTAACAAAATAAGCATATTATATATGAGACATATTACTTGGAATAATAAATTACAAATATACAAATCATTGTTTTAAGGAGTTCACTACATATTTTTTTAATTGGTTGAATTACTGTTTAAACAATGCAAGCACTTGGACAGACATTAAACATATAAATGGAAAAGTATAGGTATCTATAAAGGATGTATGAAATATCGAAATGTCAAATTGTTGACAGTCAATCTCCTGTGCTCTTAAAGCAACCCACTCTTTTGATGATAATATTTTAGATAGGAGCTCAACAACTTTTCTGAATATTTCTATTTTTTATTTTATTATGTCAACTGATTTTTTAAAAAATGTTGTTACATTCAGAAATGTTTATTACAAAATAACCGAAATGAGAGAGAGAGAGAGAGAACACATTTTTATCTTCATTCACGAAAATGTTGAGTTTTTACACTCCTACCAAAGGCTCATTGGTCCTTATGTTGAACGTAACTTACAATTAGATATGCATTATCCTCTCTGCAAACCGATACAAAATATTGACTCAATCGCTCATCTTTCTATACTACAATAAACATATACAGTAATTAAACTATTTAAATTAAAAACGAACTTTGCTAGGCTTACAAGTTTATACTACGACATGATGATAGTAATTTATATTAGCAATATTTAGATCTTGAATTGAAGTATATTTTCTACTAAACTATACATAGTTACGTAAGAGTAGGTGTGTATGATTGAGATAACAATGGGAAAACTAAGTACCAACAATGTTAATAGAAACATGATTAAAGGTGGTTAAAACCAGCTCATAATGATTCTACGAAAGCCTATTGCGCACACTGTAAAGTGAAATCTGTGCTAAAATTGGTGACATAAAAATATTCCGAAGCATTAAATCACAGAGAAGATGGGATCCGTTTCCAACTTCCAAGCAGTAACACTACCCTTTAAAGCAAAGAATGGTCGTTAAGGTGCCAACTCGTGAGTGGGAGGGCTGGGGTTCGATTCCCATCAGTACCGTTCTCCCCGACTGAGATTTTTTCCAGTTTTTTCTGTCCTCATAAATGGCAAATGCCAGTGAGGTACCCTAAACTTAGGCCTGGAACATTTCCCTCCTTAAAAATAAATTCTTTCTCAATATAGCATTTCATTTCATTTCATGTATCATTAGTGTCCACCACCTATGGTGCCTCAGTAGTAAACGGGAGTTACACATTATTTTAAAAACTACATATTTACGTTCCAATTCCAATATAACGGATGCTTTACCCTCTACAATAGAAGAGGAATCTAAACCTGAAGAAAATTTATCATTTTAATTGGGTATGTTGTGTTTTTAAATCAATTTACTGTTTAAAAATTACCTCTCTTAGACCTTCTTTACAAAATTTCATTTAGCAAAATTTTGGCGATATTTAGCGATTTTAGATACGTATATTGTTGACACTGCAATCACTAACATTTCAGGTTGTGTATTACCTGATGGCAATACATGAGACATACTTTACTCCTTGTAACCCCAAATCAATAAATGATTAAAGTAGTTATAAAATAGATTAGTACCGTGTGTCAGAGAACTGAGCCAAGCCTGTTGTGCGTATTTAAGTTGTCAGCAGCCATTCTTCAATGATAGCGGAAAACTGAAGGGTGGTGTTGATTTACGGACGCTCTTTAACATCTCAGGTCATCAGCGTTTCTTCAACTTAAGGCGTGAAACTGCCGCTAAATTTTGCACAGATGTGCCTTCTTTCAGGCTTTAGGTTCTTTTATGTGCCGTAAGTCTACGACACGAATCCACGGCTTTACTTCCCTTCCGAAGGAAACCATATTTGGATTGAAAGGGTTGTGTGCAGTAGTTTGTCTTGGGGTGTTCAGTGTATATTACAGTGTGCGTGCTTTTGGACAATACTGGTGACTATGTTCGGTATTGAAGAGAGAGCGTTTGTAGTGGATCATGTTCTTCGCTAAGGCGATCGGTTTACGGAATAATCTACACTTATATTACTCAGCGAAATGAAAACGAACTTGAGCGCTGTTCCTTTCATAAGGACAATGCTACAGCACATACGTCAAAAAATAGTTTGAACTTTTAACCGGTTTTTTGGGGTTGAGAAAATGATAACGGAAGTTCTTTGGCCACTACGGTCCCCTAATTTGACTCCACTAGATTATTTCTTTTGGGGTGTGGCAAAATCTGTGGCGTATAAAAATTCCAAAAACAATCGATGAGCATAAAGAGAATTTTATTTATTATGTGCAGTCAATTATGCAAGAAACTTTAGTGAAAGTCTTCGAAAATATATGTAAATGAGTTAAAGCATGTCTTCAACAAGGTCAACACTTTCAGCGTTTGTTATAATTCTGTTTATATTCAAGCGAAAACTCGTACTGCCAACATAACTATTCTTGCTGGCACTCTTTCCAGTTCCCTGGCGCATTGTATATACATATGTTTGTGTGCAGAGGAGCACACAATTATATTTAGTTTACATCGCAAAACTGTTTAACTTTCAAAATTAACATATAAAAATACTTTTATTTAGGTACCTATATATTTCTATGTTATGCAAGCCTTTAGCAAGATACACTGCAAAGGATCATACGATAAACAGATTGTAATCTTTAGAAGAACCGGAGCTGAAAGAGGTTACCATCCAGCATGTTACTGTTTTGATAACGAATCACACATTTTTATCTTTTGTAAATGAAAAAGGGGGGGGGGGGAGGCTAGACTGGAACTTAGCTGCTCGTAGAATATGCTCTGCAGCCATTGTGAATCTAATGAAAACACCTTGAGGAAGTTCAGCGGTAGCAAATATTGCAAAAGATAATATTATTAATATAGAACTTCCAAGGCCTCTAACGTAAAATTATTAAATTAAAGTATGCAATGGAACAGGTCTCTAATTTATTACAATTAAACTATGAATGCAATTTAATACATAATGCAACATGTTTTTTCCTCGGTCAATTTATCTTGGAAAAGAACAATACTGGAATGTGTTCTCAATAGGCCTAAAATATAATAAATTGAAATTACGAAAAATGTAATAAAATTAAAAACAAAGAAAAATATTACAAAAGAGGTATATTCAGAAACCATATAACTGAGTTAAACATATCTGTTGTACAAGTAATTTCCGTATTATTAGCTTCCATAGTCACCAATGTTTTGCTCTGTTATCAGTGACGTGCATACCTTCGGCAGAAGCAAATTGTTAGCAAAACAGCGATGCCCTTATCGTTGAAATTGATAACCACTGACTATACCTTCATGGTTTCTTCACTAAGGATGCATAAACGATACACCTGAAGCATGCCTCGTTTTAATTCGACAAATCTCTGACTAACATTCAGTACTATAAATTACACATTATCTTGAAATTTAGAGCCCGCGGACCAACGTTCCATATTTTTGTTTATGATCCCTGTGCATTCCCTCTAATGTTTGCGGTCGAATTCTCAAACTTTCTATATAATGCGTTAACGATTAATAGAACTTTTTTCAAGATAATGTTGAGGCTTTTTTAAATGATTGACAGGAATAAATGCATTCCACGATGAACTAGCAGACGAGTTGTACGTCCGAAAATAAATAACAAAATGGCAATAAAGCGGTTTTCCATTGCTGGAATACGGTATTGCATCGAATAATGAGTAAAAATCCTTTGAGTCTACGATTAAGTCCCAAGGTTCTTTAGTACCATGGCAGTTACAAGGGTTCGAAATGGACTATTCTCATATAATGCCTTTTGAAGAAGCATTTTTTGTTTATCTGAAAACAGTTTTGAACATAAAAATCTAAAGCGTCTAAATTACGGCATTGAGGCACCGTCTGTTATCAGCAGGTCGTACTGTCTCATCATTTTGATATACAGGATGAAAGGGGACCTATGCCTTTCCTCTTAACGGTGTTACGTATTTTGTTAAAATTAATGTTGCCGTAGCGTTATTGGTTCCCAAGATAATTGCTGTTTTTCTTGCAATGCAAGAATTCACCTACTTAAACACCTGCAAAATTATTCTGTTAATTCCTTGGATACTTCAAATTGTCTTAAAATTGTCAGCAAAGATGGATATTAAGCAATTATCATATTAATTAAACACAAATTAATTATTGAATATATAAATAATAACATAAAAGGCCATCTGAAAGTTTGTGAACGATCCAATGAGATCGCTACATCGCGTGCTGTACCAAGACTATTTCTTCCGCCGCTATTACTTTACAATGTTCTGTCTCGTAACACGTCACGCTCCTAGTATCCAGAATTCGCTAATGTAAATCCTAAGATACGGGGGTTTTCTGTTTGGAAATCCTTCTCCGTAGATCCATGCTGTTTCAGCCGCATTTCGATGCGTTTCACCTTAAATTAGAAGCTTAAAGTGTATCATCTTGTAAATTGAAATTTTTTGTTTCACATTCAATGATAAACAATTGAAATGAGGTATTAAAATTAATGGAGCACAACAGTTAAAGAGCTATTCACGACAGACACACTGCTAAACTAATTCTTGAATATGCAGTATTATGTTGTGATCTTCAATTTGCGCAAAAAATAACAAACCTTCAAAACCTTGTAATTAAGATTTTATCAAAAGTAGCAAAATAAGTGTTAACATGTAGGTAATCAATTTATTTTGTCATTTTACTTCAAAATGTTCAAAATTTAAAAAAAAAATATGTAAAATATGTGCTTAAAAAGTGACCAATTAACTATATTTTCTCGAAGAACCGATTTGAAAAATCAAAACAGGTACAAGAACTACTTGTTTCATTATCATGAAGCATAGCCGTGTAAAAGAAAAACTAGAGGTCCACTTCCATCCTATATTTTTAACATATTGGAAAGCTCTTCTGTAATGTTAAATTATTTTTCATCCCTAAAATAAACTGCCAGTTTCACTTGTACTGTGGTTCAGGCAAATAAAATATGCATGCATGATTTACTTTTAAGAATAACTACCTTTCGATATCATTCTTAACTATAAATGTCATCATGTCATTGCCTGCCTGGACTTCGCCGCTAATTGTGAACATTCTTTTGCAAAAGACACTTGTAAATGAGCCTACCATCCTTTAAAGGCATTTTTAAGGAAATAAGTTATCTAATATTACTTTTGTATTACAACTAAACATTATATTATTTTTTGTATTTATGTCTTTGATCTTTCACCCATTTGAGGGGAAAAATCTTTTCAGTGTATCTTGGATAGCTATTCTCCTATTCATCTATCGCACGTGTCGCGTTCATTTTGCACATGACCTTGTCATAACATTTATTTTACGCAATCGTCTTGCAATACTCCGAGAGTATACCTCTCCTATTGGGTTAGGCTATTCAAGAAACCTCTGACGCAGGCTACGAACATCTCAGTGTTCCTTGGATTTATGTAGTTCTAAAGTTCAGGGAGCTCCCGAAAACTGCTTGCATGACTTTAATGTTCCTTATCTGTAGTATAGTGCAGGTTTGTTTGTTGCTTTAATTATAATTACATCCTTTTGTTGGTATTATCTCCATATGCAATATTTATACTTTTTCGCTCTATATACACATTGCCGTAACGTTTCACTGACTACGCGGTCAGAAGAACTTAAACTTAGAGTGATCCATTGTTGGTGATGGGTGAAACGTGGGTTCAGATTCTTGCTGAGTTGGAGTGGACGTTAATTCGTTCATAAATGGCACAGTGGTGTGCAAGATTTTCTTGAAACTAGCTTGGAGCCGGTTGTTATTATTATTATTATTATTATTATTATTATTATTATTTTATTTTTTTTTTTAATGATTTATTTATGGACGCTCTTTAACAGCTCAGGTCATCAGCGTCCCATTCAACTCAGGGGTGAAACGGCCGACAAATTTTGCTAAGAGGCCTCTCTTTCAGGCTTGAAGTTCTTTTTCGTGCCGCAAATATACGACACGGGACCCACGGCTTTACTTCCCTTCCGAAGGAAGCCATACTTAGGATTTTTACGCCCCGAAAAAATCCATCGGTCCCGGCCGGGTTCGAACCCGCGATCTTGGGTTTAGGAGGCAAGGGAGCCGGTTATGCCAGTATATGAAAGCAAATAATAATTTAAAATAATACTTTTGAAAGCTGAATCGGTGTTTTAAAAATCGCTCTCTCTTTAAATCCTAGTAACCTAGTAAACTGCCCTTCGTTTGAATAGCCAATATAGCTGTTTTATGTGTTTAAGTTCCATTTGTGTTATTCTAAAGGTCGTGTTACGCACATGAACTCTTCTTCGTTCCATATTTTTCGATGTATATTATTTTCATCTTGCTTCTTTCCTTCTCTTCTCTTTTTGTCTAAAAAGTATAAATTGATAGATCCTATTTCCATTACACATCATCAAGTGCAGGAGCCATAACTACTTTATTCCTTTCCTGAAAGTTTATACAAAATGCAACTGCTCTAGTAGAAGACTGCTCCTTGTGCAAACCAACAATAGAACATTTGTTTATGCAGAATCGAACCGGGGCCATTTTGTTGTCCCGTGGTTATTTCTGTTGCTTTACTACAGATGCCTTTAAGTTCATTGGACTGTGTCCCTTGCTATCTGAAGATATGACGTAGGATTTCGCTCACGCTGTTTGTTCACCGTCCTTGATGGTAATGCCAGTTTCATAAATTAATGCCAACAGCAACTGCACTGATGCAGTCAAGACTGTGTTTGTAAACATAGCAGCCATTAACATTTTAAACCTACAGCGATAGAACTTAAGAAAATAAACGACGAAGGAATAATAAGGGCATTGAATTGTTTCGCATTTGTATACTTAAACATTATCTGCTGCCAATCACATGTAGTTCGCATGAATAAGCTAGCGTTCATTATGTTAAAATAAATCTATCTGGATTTCAAAACCTGCAGCCCAGATGCAAAAATCTTTTGTCTTCTTTCACCTCCCGCGAGCCTTTTGCAGTATTCAACACTGGTCTACACAATTTTTGCTAAATGAAAACTGTTCATATTATTTTATTCCTTAACACATGGAAGCTCTCAAGCCAGCCTTACTTGTTTCATCGAGTTACCGTTTTTCAGAAATACGTACTATAGAAAATAACAGTTGTTATTATTTGTTTATTGAACAGTACATCAAATAAATATTCTTTGAGATTTAAACAAGATACTAAATGGTTCGATTTGTGAATAAAACAGTAGGGCTAAATAAGAGCATTGGGCCAGAAAAATTTGGCCACATAGGAGCAGTTTAGTTTCTAGAGAAAAAAAAAGTGAAGTATGAACTGTTGGTTTCTTCTTCTAATGTCCTTCCAGAAGTCCATATTAAATTAGGTCTTATGAAGTAATTTATTACTGCTCTGAATAAGGATAATGATTATTTCAACTTTCTTGTTACAAAGTTCCCACAGAAAACTGAAGCTAAGATAGCAGCAGGTATTTTCGATGCAGCCAAATTCGTAAGCTTATGCAGGATGAGACCTTTCCTCAGTCCATGTCCGGGTTAGAGAATTCAGCATGATTAGTATACAAAATGTGACTAAAATTTCTTGCCAACAAGAAATCTGAGAACTATAAAAATTGTGGAGGAAATGTTACTACATTTTAGAAATCTAGGCTGTAGAATGAGTATTAAAGTGCATTTTCTCAACAATGATATTATTTCCCTGAAAATCTTGTTGCAATGAGAAGAACAAGGTGAGCAGTTTCATAAAGAAACGAAAACAATCGAAACCCGCTCTCAAGGTCATTGGGATGTATAAATGATGGCTGATTGTTTAACTTATAGTGGAAAAAGTTTGAAAATTCATAATTGACATATCTTTTTTTTTCAATTAATGTTTAAATTAAAAGGAAACCTACAAAAAAGTTTTATATTAACTATATGTCTTAAAACTTAATAATATTTCATCACAAATATAAGTACATTATTACATTTGTTGTGATTTTGTTTAAAAACCTAACCCGATAGAGTAAAACTGAAAACATATTTGAATTCAGGGCATTCATATTAAATATATCCAGGTGGAAAAATAAAAAAGCAAGGAAACAAATCTTTTTGTAGATCAGTGATAGTATCGTCCAACTGCAGGATTTTAGTGCATTCATTAAATAATGAAAAATAATTTTCTCTTTCAGAATTTGTTTCCTCAGTTCTTTGACTGTACACTGACGAAAGAACTTTTTGCAGAAGACAAACAGAACGCTTAATTTTGAAGTGTACTTTTTAGTTCTTCTTTCGAGAAATTTCTGTGAGCATTTAGTTTTCTGGAATTCATAATGTGTGGGACTAAATAAAACTTGATTGTCGGAAAAAATTCGGAAATGTCGAAGAGGACAAAGACATTTTTTTCTTCCACAAAAAATGTGCTAATAATCTCAATCGCGCATCATTACCCCACCAGTACTTTTGAAAGAATATTTCACATTTAGAGATATTGGTGTTTACTTAAAATAGTGTTTAATGCTCGTTTTTACTGCTGAGGTATCACTGATCATACTAAAATGAAATGAAAAATTGGAAAGGGATTTTTTCTCAGAAAGGAAACATTCCAGACCTAAGTTTAGGTATCTCCCCGGTATTTGCCATTTATGAGGACTGAGTAAAAACTAAGAAAAATCTCAGTCAGGGAGGACGGTCCTGACGGAAACCGAATCCTAGATCTCCTGTTCACGAGACCGCGCCTGAACGATCTGTCACCTGTGCCGATGAGATTGATTGAGAACGATGCAGACAGAACGCCGCTTATAATAGGGGTACTCCAGGAATAAGTTTTGGAAAAGAAGAAAGCGTTGAAGATTACATTTATAGAATGATTTGTCAAGAATTCAAGATGGCTAGTATTGCTGTTGCAAATTTTCCTTTAGAAAAATTAGTTGATGAAATGATTGAATTTCTCTCTCTCTCTTTCCCCTTTTTATTACCGCAAACTAAAATCTTAAAGGGAAACAATGGTTAGGCTTCGTTTACTTTGAGTAATAATTCATTTATAGCTAACGAAGGTAAAGCTTAAACACCTAATTAGCAACAGCACTCCCTTATTTTAAGGGTTTTGTAATATAAATCCCCTAAAAGTTTCTGCTTATGTCCATGATTCAATATAAGCTTAGCTCTCCTAAACATTTTGTTGATTGCTTAGAGAGTCATATTTTCATCCTAACCAACATTGTTACTTTTCAGCTAGTTACAAAATGAAATCTATTCGCATTATAATGGATATACAATTGTATTATAATAGTGTAAAACACTTGCTTAATACATGTGCTTTTATTTTCTTCCATTCTTCATTTACTTCATACTGACATTAACTTGGCTTTTCCCTTTGCGTCCCTTATGCATATTAATTTTCTAAGCCATTACTTCTAGTTTTTTAAGCTTTAATGTCCTATGATGAATATTAGTTGTTACCAGAACTATCGAGAGTTATTTTTGGCTTGCGTCTGCAGCTGAGCGCAAGGCCAAAGTCGTGCCAGCCATCTGTCATATTGTCGGTCCTTACCATACTTGCCTCCTAAACCCAAGATCGCGGGTTCGAACCTGGCCAGGACCGACGGATATTTTCGGGGCGTAAAAATCCTAAGTATGGCTTCCTTCGGAAGGGAAGTAAAGCCGTCGTACATTTACGGCGCGAAAAAGAACCTCAAGCCTGAAAGAGAGGCTTCTGAGCAAAATTTGTCGGCCGTTTCACGCCCTGAGTTGAATGGGACGCTGATGACCTGAGCTGTTAAAGAGCGTCCATAAATAAATAAATAAATAAATCATTCATTATAGAAATGAACAGTTTCTTATATTGACGGTCGGCCGCAGTTTGTAGCTAGATAGCAAGCATTGCTTAAGGTTTTGTATTATTACACCTTATTACAGGTTATTGGTATGCTAGTGTTACTGATTACACGTGTCAGTGAAGTAAACTCTACTATAGTGTACTACTAAAATGGTACCACTAGAAGAAATAAAAAATGAAGTCTGCAAGAATAACTCCCATACTTCAGAGGAAACTATGAAAATATCAGGGCAAAATTTTGAACAATTAGAAAAGCAAAGCTGTGCGAGCGGATGTAAACTTAATTAAAAAGATACCAGAAATGTGTGAATGCAGACGGGAACAATGCCTACAAGTTCACATTGTGAAACAAACCTAATATTGAAAATAAATTTCGCGAGGGAGAGATTTATCTAAACATAAGATTGTGAGGTGAGTATAAAGATGTTTTTGAGCCTTCATGAGGAAGTTGATAGTTGAGAGAGCTATTATTGATCAATGTTATGCGAGGGGAACATTTCCATTGATGGAACCGGCAACTGGCGTCTAACTGTTGATGCACGCCAAAATTAACCCCGTATTAAAGTTATATTGTCACAGATAATTCGGAATAGATTGAAGTTTGAAGCTACCCAGCAATCGTGTTTCTATAACAAAGAAGAAATGCCGTTGAGAGCGGTATTGTAACTTGGCCTTCTCAAATGTAATGTTAACTCTTAATTATCATTGTGTTATGTTGATTTATGCACCGAATAACCTCGGAGACCAATATTCAAGGAACCCGTAATATCAAAATTGTGCGCGCTAGACAGCTCGGATTTATGTTTACTTTTATTTCTCTAGCGAAAGCAATAGAATTAACATAGCTTTTCTTACCGGTTTCTTTTCTTTTCATAAGTGTGGTTCCTTATTTTATAAAGCCTGGATCTTTCGGTTTCTTTGGAAACAAACCAACAACTTGATCACATTTGCAGGACAACCATGATGTCTAAATTCTGACACTGGCCATCGTGCCAAGATCCGCTTCACAGTCCATTTAGAATTGTGTCTGGTGTAAAAAGAACCTACAAGGTCAAGGTCTTCGCTGCTGGCGGCTCCCTTGATACTGAGCAGATTGTTTTCGCAAATACTACTCTATGAGCGCCAGTTTATTTTGGGTATTTTTGTTATTTTGTTTTTAATCATTAAAATCTTTGCCTGGATGCCCAGATTTTGAGGATTATGGCTATGAAGGACGTACGAAGTTCATGCTAAATGCACCATGACCCAAACAAGATTAGAAACATCTGAAGTATGGTATTAACAAACTACTTTTTGTTGTTTCCAGAAGCTAAATATCTGATAATCTTCATCTTTCTTTATCGTTCCCAAATTTCAATATGACTTAAAGAACTCCAGAGATAGAATTTTTCCTTAAAATTAATGAACTAAATAAATAAAAGCAATATCCTGATCCTATGTTTTTCTTATGAATGAAAATGTTATATTTTCAAAATTGGAATATACAAAACATAACATATTTTTCTGACAATTACCAATTAATATATTTAATTTTAAATATTTTGCTAAACCCACTAAAAATTTGTAATAATATTTTTTTCAGACTATGTTCAATTCCAATAACAACATTAAAAATTGCCTTATAGTACATACATTGTAAATTACATCTTCGTTGTACAAAATATTGCACTCGCTCTCAGACCATTCTTTTCTATTAAAACCTTCAAGCCATTAGAAATAATTAAATTGCTTTGTCATGGAGATATGGATGAGGCAATTTGATTTACAAGCGGCAGAGCGCGGCTATGCTGGGTAAAGCCTATGAGGCAGGTGCAGGCAGCAGCTTATAGTTCGTTTGATGGGATCTTTGTCAGCGATATGTTGCGAGTGTGTGTGTGTGTTTATAGTTCTTCTTTTGTTATGAATATTGAGTTGAACGGATTCTTATGTACGATCTATGTGTAAAAATGGATACTTATAGAGAAATAGTAAAGCGATTCGCAAGAAAATATCCTGGCAATTATGTTACAAGTATCGCCAACTTAAGAGAGACAGGATCTCTCTATGACAAGAAACCGCCATTTCCTATGCAGATGCCGGCAATGTATTGCCGCTGAGAGGTATACTTTTCAACACACCTTATAACACAAGTTAGCGCTTTTTATTATTAGTTTTAAAGGTAGCATCATTTAATGTTTGCAGTAAAAATATCAATATTAAAACACTAATTTTATGCACGACAATTCTATTTCCCTTCTTCGGTTGCAGCGGTTGCACTTTCCCAGTAAGCGGACTCGTTCAAGCGACTCAAAACTCAAATAACCTCATTGTACCTTGGTATTTGGTCATGATCTCAGTATTAAAATGGGTACTATCAGCATCAAAGCTGACTGCACGCCTCTCCAAGTTACGAATGGTATACACCGATAAATAGAAGCCATTTTCTAACTTTCCCGGCTAATGTTTTCTTGTGTTTCCACAAGCGTCGTGGCCTTATTCCCCATAGAAAGAAATCGGAAGTACGCCTAGTCGTAGTCCTGTAGTCCCGGAAGTGCAGTGCCAAATTGCTGGAACCAATGACAGCAATTGTGTTCCAGACGTCATTTGGAAGGAAGATTTCAATTCTTGTGCAACAGTTATTATGCATGCAGCTTTGTGCGTGTGGAAAACTCCCGTCTACTGCGGCATTTTACGCAAGGACTTCAGCGGGAAGTTCTGCATCTGTTTTTCACCTCTAGCATGTTTGCTTATAACTATTTTGCAGATCCTCCTTCATGAAGATCCAACAGTGTTCCCATGGTTTCATTTTCTTCACCAGATACCGAATGAGAAGTTTTCGATGGTTTCTGAAAACAAATTGTCTTTGACACTCCATTATTGATGCAATTTTCCAAACGCATGGACACGCGCTGTTCCCCTGTATACTATAGCACGTACAGTATTGCTTCTGACACAAAGACGGAATGATTATTGGCGGTCCCGAAATGACAGTGCAATCAGATGCTCACACTATTCCTGAGAACAGCAAACCGAATGTTTTAACAAATGGGCTAGAGAATGGTTTAACTAGTTGTGTCCTACCATGCTACTCATACACCAAGGTATGTTCATGTAAAATTTAAATTAATTACTTATATTAATTTGAAATTTGAAACACCCAAATAGTTAAGATTTTCAATGTGCATTTTCTCTGCATCATGCATTTATTTGAAAATGTACGTCAAAGATGAATGTTTTAATTAATATGGCGTCAACTTTAAGATTAGACAGTAACAGTTAAATTAGTAACCCATGCAAGCAGTCGGATTGGATAGGTAGAAAAATGCACTAACTACCTACCTAAAATAATACATACTAAGCTATTGTGCGTTCATTTATTAATAATTTATTAGACCTTTTGGTTTCTCTTGCCAAGTATCTCTGAGACAAAAGTAACGCCAATTCTCTCTACTACTACTGATTCTCTCCCCTTTTCGTTATAAAACGATTTTCACAAGTATTTCCTTGAAATTAGCATAAACGTTTTCATACTGCGACAACTTCCTCCAGTTTTCCATTCTAAAATTCCTCCCATTTTTTCTGTACTTTTGCAATGAAAAGGATATGTATATCTCCTTAATAAGTATTTTCAATAGAATATTTAACTGGCAGTGCCTCGTCAGCTACTGAGCTTGGGGAACGTGTTTCAGGATGAACCAGAAGCTTTATGCATGTGTAAGGAGACTGACATGGCTTGTGGATCTGACAACAAAACATATGGCTCGGTGTGTCAAATGTCTCAAGAGGTTTCACGTACCGGCCAACTGGTTTATCTCAAGCATTGGGGTCCATGCCCCTCTGGTTAGTAACTTTCTTACATTTCTCTCAAACTTAATAGTAACAAAGAATAAAAGAGATTTAATTGCCCATTTAAAGTAACTTGAGTTTATTGTTTAATTTTGTACAGTTTTCGGATAATTTAAAAGTTAATTGAAATCTTAAAGCAAGATTATTAGCATTGAAATGATAAGCAAAGGAAGATTGCTGTTTAAGTGTGGAAATGCCTGCCTTCTGTGAAACATTGTAAAAATGAATCAGACACTTTCTAGTAAAGTAGATAATATTATGGAAGCCATTCTTTTGAGAATATTAGAGTTACGTTCTGTTTGGGATTAATTAACGCTAGGAGCGAAATCAGCCATGTTTTTGTTCTTGCAAACCAGATCCTTAACTTGGACAGGTGCTGTTCATTAGTAGGAATACCATTAAGGCAGCAATGATATGCAAAGAACCAAGCTTGAATTAAATTATTTTTTTCTACACGTTTGAATTATAATCTATAAACATTAATAGATGCTTACTATATTAGGCATAGAATATTTTCATTACCAGGCTAAAGAAGTGCAACACTCCCTTGTTGGGGTCAAATATTATATTGGCATACTGTTGCACACATTGCTTATATGTATTTGACGACAGGTTATAATTGGTGACTATAAGTCAGTATGTTCTATAGTTTCAAGAAGTCAGTTCAATTAAAGATGTTGAGAGCTCTCGCATTAGCTATTCATATTGATTGTAGCAGTGTGCGTGCGAGCTGTGAACGATGTTTATTACGGATTTCTGAATCTGTTGGTCTTAGTGGTCGCTTTTTAATTCTAGAGGTCCTTTAGCCGCAGTTAACAAAAGATTTTGACTGGAACAGGTGCGCAGCATTAACATTGGTAAATGGGCATGCAGAAGAAGAGGCAGAAATAAATTGGATTTCGCCAAATCTGTCAGAGAGACAGATTTAACTTTACAACACTAAAGAGTAGTGAAACTACGTTGTTTTTACAGATGAGTAAATTAATCAACCTCAGATCTCAAGGTGAACATTTTGCTGCTAGTACAAGAACCTTTTCGTCGAAGACAGCATATATTACTACCATGGAAGGGATGCCATTTGCTTTTATGCAAGTGCATGTTGAAATGGAAAATAACGCAGCGTCGCTATATTTTCTTATTTACTATAATTCCATTTTTCCCCTTAGATCGGCAATAACTTTAAGTATATGCAAGACAACACCCACTCGGTATATGTCCAAGTTCCTGGAAGTTCGGGCTACAACCCTATATGTGAAGAACATATTTGGAGTTATATTTGTAAACAATTTTACTACTCTCTGAATAAATGACAAGCTGAAAGTTCGGTTCGGCTATAGTCAATATTTGCAACCGAACTGCCGAGAGTGACTACATCCATTACTGGTGTGCAACGATATGTTGACTGTTTAATGCCCGGTTTGTAAAAAATTGAGTAAAATCAAAATTTCCCGGTATTAAAAGTTGTCATAAATTATATAAAAACTCAAATAATTATACGAATACTGGTCCTTTCTTAAAATAAAGTAGTATTAAAATTACCTTTGAAGACATTAAAAGTAAAATATTAACTTTCTTTGGAAAAAATCTAAACACTATACTTTTTGCCTATCAGTGTATTTCATGAGCAGTAGACATATATTCGTTTTATTGTGGCTGCAAGGGGTTGAAGAAGTGACTTTTTCAGAGAAATATATGAAAGTATGCAAACATTATTTAACTACCTACTAAGATGTTGCAGCAGAACGAATTTAAATTTCAAAACTTGTATAAATGAATATGTTTAGCAGGTCCCACTACAGCAGTCTGTACTACTATTTTTCTCTGTTTAAGCCTTTGGAACTGGATTGGCCACATTAACAATGCAGCACATAAAGATAAAAATATGAGAACTTATGATAATTTTCGTTATTATAAATTTCTATTTATGATCTCTTTCAAGCTCTGAAATCCATATGGATAATTGTAATGATAAAAGAAACCCTAAATACCTTATTTGATATAATATTTGGATCAGGACTTATTAGGAAGCAAGACTTTTCATATGACTGCATGATTTTGCAGTGAAATGTTACATTCCTTATTATTAACAGAAAAGGCAATTTTAAGATCTCTTGGTACTGCAAATATTAAATTAGCGTGCTATATTTACACAGTGCCCTGGGTGACCTCTGGTCCTGAAAATGAAGCTGGAGTACTGCAGCAGCCCCTGGCCCTGGACTGTGAAGCCAAGGGCTATCCAATTCCAAGTATTCATTGGGAGTTCAAGGCCAAAGATGGGTCCACCAGAGTACTTCCCAGTAAGTATTCATCATGGTAGAAGATATAAACTACATGAAAAACACATTTAGCATGTAAAATGGGCTTGTAGTCCCTCACTCAATGTTAAAATGTTTAATAACATAAAATGTTGGCTCATCACTACTTAATTGCTCTCTGATCACATTTTGTTCTACTCCTTTCCAGCTTCATTCAAATTTTTAGAGTATCTAAGTATTTTTGCCTGAAGGGAATCAGGAATTAAGATAAGACTTGAGCTGTACTGTTTGTGAAAATAATGCATAATGCGCAAAACTCTCTGTCTGCTATATCATTTTTTTCTGCTCAATATTGCTCCCTTTTGCACAATTCCTTTCATGTTAGCAATCTACATGTATCAAAATGTTAACATATAACAGATCCTGGGATACAACCACAAAATCGAGTGGTAGGTTAACAGATGATGATGGAAGAAAATGTCTTCGGAAACATGTCCAAGTGCTATGTAATGTATATAGAGTTATTGTGAACAACTGAATGCATCAATGTACAATATAACGGATACTTTACCTACTATAATTTTCCTGGTTGCAAAAAAATTGGTGTACTAATAATGAACACAAAATTAATTGTGAAAGGATATTAAATTAAATTTGTTTCAACAATGTCATAAACTTGGATATATCCTTGTTATTTGATTTAGAAATAGAAATATTTTTGAATGTTTTATTTTGCTAATATTATTTTTGCATTTTTTTCAGGTTCCTCTGAAAATTCTTTTTATTGCTGATAATGTTAAAATTATTATTTTCAGCTCTGTGTTTATATTCATTGCATTACTATCTCTTGATCCTAAGCACAAAAGCAGTTGCTTTAGAGCATCAAAAATCTCTCTAATTACAGTTGAATCAATGATTTTTCTGAACATGTCTTGAAATGAAGCTTTATTTTTTGGTGAAGTATCTTAAAATTTATGATATTTGGTGGATTTTTTTTACAATGGAACTTATAAATGCAAAATAACATCACTGTTAAAAGTCTTTCCAAACAACAAATTATCTTTAGAAAACTTCGTATTTTCTATGCAGCTATGAATGCTTTCTACCTATAATACTTATTTTAATACCTTTATGAACAGTTATTCTGAAAGCTGATTTATATGGAATATTCTGTACATTTTACTTGTACAAGTACAAGAGTTTCAGTTTTTCAATTGCTTGAAATATTAACAATGACTTAACACTGGATGAAAATCTAATTTATGTTCTGATGCTTAGAGTCTCTCACTAGCACTTACAGCAAGAAGTTGAGATATTTTATTTTAACCTTTGCTTGCCCTGCAGCTTATATAATTACATCCAAAAATTTGGCACATTGCAAACTAACTTCAATTATAAGCTAGAGTAAAAAATGTTTACTTTCTTCACTTTGGACATTTGTGGAATACTTAAACTTCACATGAAACTATGGATGAATAGAGAAGGGAATATTATAAACATAAAGTCATAATTAGATTTATTCATCTACTTATCACATACATTAATTATAGTAAACTAATTATTAATTAGATACAGAATAGAAATTAGATACATATGAATAAAAAAAAGAAAAAATACATACAAGTATACTGATTCAACATTATATGCAATATATGGAAACCTAATTTTTTTAGCACTGTTCAATGCCCATTTTCACTAGCAAGGCATCAAAGGCACTGGACAAATGAAGCATGAGATGAAATGATAAATTGTGAAAGGAATGTTATTTGGGAAGAAAGCATCCAAGGCCTAAGTTTAGGGTCCTCCCCATCATTTGCTTTTAATGAGAAATCAGAAACCTGGAATAAACCGCAGTGAATGGGGAACCGTTCTGACGGGAATCAAACTCTTCACAAGTCTGCAGCTAAAAGACATTGCCCATCCCAGTTGGTACAAATGCCTCATGGTTGTGGCTTCACAAGCATATACAGAACTAAATGGCACCAGTGAATGGCAACAAAACAACCTCAATAATAAAATAATGTTTTAATAATGTTGTTACTTTTACAGTGTATGTGCATTAAAAAAAAACTATTTTCATATGGTCATAGTGATCTTATACAAGTTAGTTATTTATACATAAAATTACTATACAGGCTATGGTTCATCCATTGTAAATGAATAATTAAATAGGTTTCAAATGATACACTATGGGTAACTTATTTACACATTTTACTTACTATATTTTCCTAAGTTGAAACAATGTTTCGGGAACCAGCGTTCCATCCTCAGCTGTTGACCCAGTGGTTGAGAAGTGTTGGTTCCCGAAACATTGTTCCAACTTAGGAAAATATAGTAAGTGAAGTGTGTAAATAAGTTACCCATAGTGTATCATTTGAAATATAATAGCTTCACTGTAAACAGCTTCAAAAATTATACATATAAATTAAATGGGTGTTTAAAAGCTATTGACAGTAAAGCACCAATGGATTCAAAACTAAATGTGTGTGAACATGTACATAAATTTTAATTTTCAGAACTTGTAGTGATGTCTGTCAACATTTTCACAGCTCAACTTTGTACTCACTCAGAAAATATGTTAGTTTTTTAAAACATTTTCTCCTTAGACGGATTTTAACTCTTAAGGCAGCTTGTTACATAAGATTTTGCCCATAATTAAAGAATTCCTCTTCATGTGGTTTATTTATTAACATTTAAACAATAATAGTTATCTTCAGTCCTTGTGTTATACTTATGACAATCTTTGTTGAGATTCATATTTAGTTCTTTGCTTACTACAAGCAAAATTACCTTACATACAGTGTAAATAAGAGGAGTGGTTAACATTCTAGATTGTATAAAAAATACTTTTACATGATTACTCTCTTACTTAAACTGTATATACCTCTCACACCTTTTTTAAGAACTAATAATCTATTATAATCAGTGTTATGTGAACTCCAAGTCTCAATTGCCTACTATGCATATGGGTAGATCAAGTCATAATAAATTATTTTTAAACTTAGTTTAGGATTTTTTCTTATTTCTTAGTGAACTGAGAAATTTTAACAAAACTTTTTACAGCTGCAATTAAACAGGATTTATAAAACTCAAATTTTCATCTAATGCTGTTAGCATCATAAAACTGGAGATATTACAAGATAGCATGGCACTTCTCTAATGTGCCTTAGTAACCAGACCAAGACAGATTATTAAAATATTTGTCTCTGTGTTGTTAACAAGTACAGGGATTCCAGAATATGTCCTTACCACTTGCACAGGCTTTGATCTCGATAGCGGGGCATGTCACAGCCAACTATACCTTTACTCAGACATGATCATTTTGGTGGAACCATGTCTCATCTGAAAAGAATACAAGCTACGAGTTTGTTTAACCCTTCAGTCACTAGTGAAAGAAACCACTCACAATTAGGCACACATGTTAAGGGATCACCTCGGTGTAGACAATGGACCCATGCACACTTTTAATGTTTGAGTTTTAACAATTTTGTTGCTGTATGTGCAGAAGACACTAATATCTCAACTTGTTCTAACTTTGGTAGTAATTTATGTTCAGGATTTGCACAAATGTCATCAAATTGGTTTTCTGTTAAAACTGTATGTCTTTGCATGTTTCTTGTTCTGCATTGAACCACTAGTATAAAATTTATTAACAAATTCCTGAAAGTACCCAGGGAACTTTCAAATATATTCCCCATGAACAAGATGAGCTGATTTGTATTTATAATAATTTTTACGCACAAAAATTTGTTGCTCTAGTCTTCATGAATGAATGTAGACTGGCGACTTCTCAGAATTTCAAGGGCAGACAGCCATGATGGGGAAGGGAGCCGGCCCTGGCATTGGCCAAGATGCATAACCCCATGTGAGCAGTGAAAGAATTAAAGACAACAAGGGAAAATTCCTCTGGTGTTCATGGAAGTGCTAGAACTATATTGATTGGTACATGATAATGTCTTAAAGGTTCACAGACCAGTTTAAAAGCCTATGTTGATCACTAAAATAATATAGAAGTGTCTTGATTAATGGGCTTTGTAATGTTTTCAGGTAAACTGAAATTTAACATAAATGGATTAAAGAATAAGTAAGATGAATAAAATTTGTTGTGCAGAATGTGAAAAAAATTTACATTGGTAAAACAAAGTCAGTCCCCAGCTGAAGATGAGAGCAAATGCTCTTGAAACATGTTCTGAAGAATTAATCAGTTAGTGAAGTTTTAGTGTCACCTAATACTGACTCAGTTGTATATGTAACAACTTCACTGTTCCTAACTTCTTTTAAGATTAGAATAAAATATACTGTTATAAAGCATTAGTGGTTCTCCACAGGTTCTCGGTAATTTTATGTACAAAATGTGCAAAGAAAAGAAAATTATCCTTAATAATTTTAGCAGAATCCCAAAAGGAGCATTTATTGCACTAGTATAGTTTATGTGACCACCACGGTATCCTTTTTATTATTGCACATACAGAAATTTTTACTTCACATATAGAGAAATTAACTTCTAGAAAATTACCATTATGTACTAATTTTTAATGTTTTTTTCCTCATAATTTTTATTTTATCTCTTCTTCTAGAACTTGCTCACATTTTACTGTTATGCAGTTAGGGGCATAATATGTTTTTTCCACTAATTTGTATCTCGTTCTGTAATGCAGAGAAATAAAATAGTGATAATGATGATAATTCTGAGACTGATAATACTAGTAGGGTTTTTCCAGAATTTTTCCTTACTCTCAGAAGCTGAATGCCAGATGATTTTAAGGTGCCAAGGACTCTGAACTTATTTGTGCCATCATAAATGCATTTAATTTAATTTCATTCTATCCATTAACTATAGACTTAAACCTTCAAAATTCATGTTCAATCTACAGATGTAGCATGAAGATAAGATCAATGCAGTCAAGGTGACAATAAATAACACATTAAAATGATATGCCAACAGTTCTCGATATAATTTTAATCTGGGCTGCTTTCCAGCCATGTCACTTTTTTTTTGAACCATTATTGTATTAAATATAAAATATACTATATACAACTGAGTCAGTATTAGGTGACACTAAAACTTCACTAACTGATTAATTCTTCAGAACATGTTTCAAGAGCATTCGCTCTCATCTTCAGCTGGGGACTGACAAAGAGAAACATAGACACATGGTTAAAAGAACATTTCAGAAACATAAACTACAAACAGTTGGAAAAATCAGAAGTGGCCGACAAATTTTGCTCAGAGGCTTCTCTTTCAGGCTTGAGGTTCTTTTTCGTGCTGTAAATGTACGACACGGGACCCACGGCTTTACTTCCCTTCCAAAGGAAGCCATACTTAGGATTTTTACGCCCCGGAAAAATCCATCGCTCCTGGCCGGGTTCGAACCCGCGATCTTGGGTTTAGGAAAGCCATTTCACTGACTGAAGAATATATAAAATAATATATTTAAAGTAGGAAGTATTTTGCTGCTATGAAATAAATATCTGAAGTACATACTGCACACTTTGACAATTAAAGCACATTTATCCTATTAGCATAGTGCAGAATTACATAATTTTACTAATAGTGCATATCTGATTTTGTCAAAATTTTCTTTGAGCCGTTTCACGCCCTGAGTTGACTGGGACACTGTTAAAGAACGTGCATAAATAAATCATTCAAAAAATATTTAATTTATTAAGAAAATGTGCTAATACAATAATGGTTCTAAAACAAATAATGCAATAAATTCAACTATGACTTTAACGCTGATGACCTGAGCTTTAGCCATAATTATGAACATGATAAGTAAATCTGTATAATAAATACTTAAAATGTTCTTCCACAACAAATACTTTTTAATAATGGCCTCAAAGAGCTTTTATTACAGCCTTAAGCCTATCATTTCCTTCTTATTTTTGGGATTCTTTTCACTCATTTTGTTCCTCATAATGTGCCAAATAGATCGCCTCCATGGGCTAATGGTAGCATTAGCAAAGTTACTAATCCAGAGGTCCTGGTTTGTTTCCCGAAGGTCATACTAATATTCTCTAGGAATTAAAGAGATGTTCACCCATATTGCAGGTGATGACCAGTATGTTGCAGTGCAAATGAGAGGAGGTCCAGAGCCCTTCATGGTGACATCTTGGGTCCAGATTGTTAACCTGCGCCATACAGACGCAGGCACTTATACTTGTGTTGCAACCAACAGTGAGGGTGGTGCAAGGGCATCAGCCACAGTTGGCATCCGCAGTAGGAATGTGCTTCTATTTGGATAACTTTCCTGAGAAAGTACCTGAAATTTCTTAGGTGAGTATCAACATATCCCGCAGAATTTTTATAACCTTATTACTATTGTTTTGATAGTTTAATTTCTGGATAACTCCTTGAGTTCAAGAAGTAGTCACAGAGACAACATACAATTTGTCATTTATAATGTCTGCTGTAATATTGATGAAGGTAATCTTTTAATCCTAATTTTAGTTTGTGAATAGCACTAAATACTGAAATAATAGTTGTTAATGCTAGTTTTTCCTGTATTTTGGCATTTATTATTTTAGATCGTGTTAATAGAATTTCATATTATCTCTTCATAATTTTTAATTATTTTAATGTATTTATAGCATTTTTCTATATTTTAGCATTTAGTATTTTAGATCATGTTTACTAGCTCCGTATCAACTGTTCATAATTTTGAATTATTTTAATGTAAATATATCACTATATTATTTATATCTGGCTTCTAGATGTGCTTTTTGGAATTTTATAGTAAGAAAATTAATTAATTAATTAATTTGAATATTGTTATTTGTTTCCTCCTAAAACTAATATTTGCAAAAATAGTAAAATAAAAATGTTTATATAAGGAACAATTTTAAATACTTTAAATGCCTGCCAATTTGATTTTTAACTGATGGCCTTAATCTTTTTTCTGAACTAATTCTTTGCAAATATTTATTTTGATGGTTTTTGGATTATTTAACATGTGTTTTAAAATTATTTTTAAAGTTATAAAAATCTTAATCATCACTTTTTTAGTATGTTTCATGTGTATGGGTGTGGGTGTGTGTGTGTGTGTGTTTGTTTGTTTTACTACAATTGTCAGTACAATTGAATTCAAGGTTAGTTCTTTCTTCAGCTCCAGCATTGAACGAAACAAATAATATCATTCATAGTTTGCAAAGCAACTTCATATTTTATAGTTCCTCCAATAAATCTTGAAGGAGGAGTAAATGGAACCTCTGATTTAGTGATTCTTGGCAATTTTTTATACTAAAAATGTATTTCAAATCATTTTTAGACTCGTGTATTAAATTAAACATTTTCTTTTTTCATTCCTAATTATAAACTAATTACAAATTAATGCTATGGTCAAATTCTGTTTTGTTATATTATGTTCTATTGTGTTATACCTCACTTGCTTACATTTTTAAAAAGAATTTTATTTGTGGAACTCATGAGATGTGCAAGGCAGGTTATGCATGAGTTATAATGTGCTTACTAAGAAGAATTTGAAAGGTTACCATTTACTATTCATTAGATCATTTTATGATAAAGAAAGAACATGTGCCTTTTATTAACTATAATAAAATACTATTTAACACAGTTCCAAAGAATAACCATAAATGTTAAGATGAATTCCATTTTGTAATTTTGCAATGGTCTTTAAGACAAAAACCTTATGGCTACAGTGATACGATGTGTACTGAATTTTGAAAAACGTGTATAGGAAAAAGAAAATAATGGACTATATAATAGTGCAAATAACATTGCATTTGTGTTTACCAATAATATTACTGGAAAGAAAAGTTGTGGTCTATATCAGTTTGAATTATTATTAAAAGCCAATGTACAAAGTGTTGCATGTCCCTGTATTCCTTTTTAATCACTTAGAGTTACCAATTAATCATTATCCAAAATAGATCCTGGAATGATCAAGGGTAAGTCTTATAAGAGTATAAGTATTTACAGATTATTTACTGAAGACCCTCAGAAAGCTTCAAAATTAAAGCAGAAATATGAGAGAAGGTTATATAATTAAATTTGATTTGCCATGCATTTATTATGACTAGTGAAGAAAATCTGATAAAATATGTGACAATAGAGAAGTAAAATTGTGACTTTTACCCTTCCAGCTCCAGCTAGAGTGTATAGATGGTTAAATGAGGTGTACCATCCTTCACGCAAGCGGTTTCGCGGTGTGCGGCCAGCCGGCGAGGCTGGCAGCTGCATTCGCAGTAAATATAGTACGGTTTGTAGCGTAAATTATTTCTAACATACATAACATAAACACTTTTAAAGAAAAGTAAATTACTCACGTATATTAAGCAAAGAGCTGATGGAACTGCCTTCCTTCGTTGTTCAAGCATTTCTGACAACTGTTTAGGAAATTGTTCATTATATTCTGCAGTTTCCTCTGAGAAATGATTTCTTGATGAATGTTAGTTTTAAGTTCATTTAAAGTTTGTGGATTTGTTTTGTACACTTTCTCTTTTAATGCCTCCAGAGATAAAAATCGCACGGGATTAAATCGGGGGAAGCAGGAAATTCCCCATGAAATAATCTCCTTACAGCACGCAAGTATGAATCATACATGAATACTCTTTGGTGAATAAAATATTTGTATTGCCCCATTTCACTTGATACACTTTCTCTAAGTACACTGCATTGCGTCGCCTAACAAACACGTACTACTTCGCAAGATTTCAACTCACACTGAAGCCTCGCGCAGCTGAGGGGAAATATACTCCCCACCTCCGCCGACATAGTGCTGCCGGCTGGTCCCGTGGTTGCATCAAGCATTGCTCACCAAGTATATAGTATTGATTACTTATTATATAGTCCTTAAAATGGAGCACCTTCTATTATTTTCTTGCATTTCATAAAAAAGTTTGGTAAACTATATAGTATATTATATAAATGATAAAATTATTGGGGGCTTGGAATATTACTTTTCTGGCTTTTCAAAATTACAATGAAGATAAAATAGATATTATACTAATATAGAAAAATGAATAGCTTGTGGAAAGGCTGGGACTTCAGCATTCAAAAAATGTTTAGAAAATTTTACTGTTGCGAATATATGATAAAAAAGTATGTACCACAATTTGGCACTTTCAAGAGCACGGCCTTAATTTCGAAACAGTTTCACACTTACAAATTTTCCGGTCCTGGTTGTCTAGTGCAACCATATTTGCCTCATAGACCCATAGTCGCGGATTCGCACCCGCTTGGGATTAATATTTCTTTTTAGGGGTAAAAATTCTGGGTATAGCTTTTTCCGGAAGGAAATTAAAGCTTTTGGTCTCATGTCTTAGATTTACCTAAAGCCCTACACCCAGGAATAGAACCTCTTACACAAGAATTGCCAAAAGGACAAAAAGGCAATGAGATTTTTGCCCCAGCCCCCATTGGCATTTCTATGCATGGGTATTCTTCAAAATTCAAGTTGGATAAGACAGACGGGGGGGGGGGGGGTATTAGAAAACCAGATGGCTGGAAAACACCCAGAAAAAAAAATGGGCTTAACCGTTACGTGGATATCGACACTTACAAGTATGCCTAAATTGCCTTAAAAGTTTATGGAGGAACATAAAGAGTTTCCTTTTATATAAAACTGGTCAAGTAAAGCCAAAAGGCGAAACTGAGATTTTTTGCCTATCTCCCCCCCCCCAAAAAAAATTAAAGTTTTAAACCTACATTTTTCTAAACTACGATTAAAACATCACTAAAATAAAAGATACATTTTTCGAATTTGAGGCCTCCCTCTCGAGAACCCAGAGGCGATCCGAGTTAAAAATGGGATATGAAACTGTAGGCGCACCCCCACTAAAATATAAACATAATATAATGTCAGATACAAATATAATCATAATATTTATGTGTTGTAGTTAGCAATATAGATACCTTGTATGTATATGTTTATAATACGGAATAACTGAATCTGTAAATTGCATGTCAATAAAAGAGAAACCTCCTTGGTGTTTTGTTATGGAAGCTAGGAAAGCCAACAAAAGAGTTATAAAAATTCTATTCAGAGGAAGTAACCTGAAGTCGCTGTGGGAAGCCCTTTTTTATTTTAAAAGGATAACTACTGTAATGTTAATTAAATCTAGAATTCGTTAAAGAGCTTTGAACCTGACCGGTGGTTGTACAATTAGCGTTTTAAACTGGCCAATGTCGACAAAAGTTTTAAATTTTCAAATAACAACAAATGGTACGTACGGCAGGTGAACTTTAACCAGCCAATGATGCATGTGAGTTTCAAATTTTTAAAGAAAGGCGCAAGGCTTGCGCGTGCCTTTTGGCATCATCTAGCCAACGATGTTTTATTTCAATTTAAATATAAGGGAGGCGGTCGCTCCATTGGGACATTCAGTTCCCATTTGCTCTTTGCTCAGGAGCAGTTGTGAGTTCGACGTTGCTGAGGTAAGCAGTTATAAATAAGCTCTCAGTACTCATAATAAGTTCGACTTTAATATCATGCGCCCGGCACTCATCTAAGTTCCACATGCGGCAAATAAGTTTGTATCGGCGTGGCTAAGTCTATCGTAAGCAAAACACCAGAAGATGCGAGCGAAAGATTTGACATAATGATATATGCAATGTCGCATCGCATGCTTATTTACACCGTTGAATCCTCTTCTGTATTTTGTAGCTACTAATAAGTATATATCAAAATACTTGAAGAAAATAAAGAAAATTGAAGAAAATAATGTAACAACTACATTTTATCTATAAGAAAAAGATTGGCAATTTTACAAGCATAATTACTTTTTAAATAGTTTAAACAATTCTCTTAATATATCAAGTGAATTGACATTTCATTTTGTCAGAGTTATATTATTGATATTTGAAGCTCTACTACTTAGACATAAAGTCCATCTGCGATTTTTACATGTAGAAAATATGCTAATTACTTTGCAATAACATTACAAAATTCTATAAAGATTTTCTTTTCTTTTCCTTCTGCCATAGTATTTCTGAAAATTTTCTTTATCTTTTTCAAATTCGAAAAGCATTGTTCAGCTTCTGTTGCTGTCAACGAGACAAGTGATTAATGCATTTAGCACTTCACGGCCTCATTTAATGTTATTTGTTTTCCTCGAAATATTCTAGTAAGCTCGTTGCTGCAACTATGGATCTGAATTCTAGTCAGTAAATAGTAAGTATTTCTGATTTCAAGCAAGAAAGCGGTAAACATGCTTTACTAATTTCTTTCAAAAATTATTTGGGAATTGTGAGTTATATTTCTCAAAGATGGCCTTGTGAAACAACAATGGGGCCAGTGAACACTTAGTTAATTTAAATCTTTCTTTGATCTGGAAAATAGTAACAGAGAACTATTTTTGTTTCTATGTTAAGATATAATTTAAATCAGTAATAGAATGGTTTTACCGAGGTTATTTGCAACTTTGTGAATCGCTGCATATTGCAGCCGAAGAGCGACGTTTTGGTAGCTGTTGATCCCTCCCAATAAATTAGCATATTGGGAGGGATGCTTACACAGAAAAATTTAGCGTATTTTTGTTAGCAGGAAGCTGTACCAACGAGAGCACATCTTGTGCTAACAAATCGCCAAATTTTTACCTTTTCCACTTGATTTGAATCTCAGCATAATGAAGCGGTTTATTTAATAGCCCCAGTTGAGCGCCAATTTTGAAGTGGTTTATTCGATGGTCTCACACTGGGCGCCAATTTATGAAGCGATTTAGTTGCTGATCGCCGTATTGTTAATTGACTATTGATTGCTTTGGTGTTGTTGCCCACGCTTCATGACAATATCTCAGGGTTTGATTCGGCTATTTTGTGACTCGTACTCAGCAGGGCCGGGAGAGGATATCAACTGTATTCATTATTACGCGATGCGACATAATATATATGGTAATTTATCATTCGCAAGATCTTTCGCGTCCTCTGGTGTTCTGCGTACGATAGAACTTAGCTACGTCGAATATAAATTTAGCTGCCGCGATTTTCAAGGAGACGAACGGAATTTAATTATCTGACTATCTGAACTGCACTGGCTGAATTTTAATGAGTTGATGCGAACTGAGGATTGATCATCTGGTTATCCCAACCCGATTCTCTCTGCTTAACTGAGTGCCCCATCAGAACAAACGCCTGCTTATATACTCAATTTAAATTAACCAAGCGTTGGCTTCATCAACCAAAAGGGGTTAATACGATACAAGCACGCGCAATCTTGCGCCTTGCTTTAAAAATTTAAAATATACATCTACTATTGATTGGTTCAAATTCACCTGCCAATGCATGCCATCCGCATATTTGAAAGTTTAAACATTTATTTACATTGGTCGGTTTAAAGTTAACTGTACAAACGACTGGAGAATTCATTGCTTTAACGTATTTCAAAGGCTGGGCTTTATTAACCCTCGTCAACGGAAGGTCTTTTAAGAAGTGGCATAGCAATTGTCCCTTTTCCTTTGTTTAGCGATATATTATCTCCTTGGCTCTGCCCCGTTTCTGGTTGGTCTACCGTAGACAGTTACACCAGAGAACTTTCCCTTTTGACGACATACAATTAACATATTAAAGCTATAACTCATAACACACAGACAATATATATATATATATATATATATATATATATATAATTTACATTACTAATTAAAATGCACAGAATATGATGATTAGATTAACAACATTATTATTATTATTATTATTATTATTATTATTATTATTATTATTATTATTATATTTCAGTAGGGATGCGCCGTAGGAGCTGTTTCAATATTTTGATGAATATACCAAGAACCATAAAACTCTGGATATCTCGATGTTCTCGATATATTCCGAATACTGAAGTCCTATTTCATTTATGAGTCACCATATGCTGTAATTTTTTTCAGTTGGAATCCGGGTTTATTTTAATGATCATTAAGTTTTCAGAAATGCCGAACATGCCATTTGTATGGGCGAGAAATAATGATGTAGGCTTTTGAATTCTTTTGATCATTTTGGTTAACGTAGCGCTGGTTGTGATCTCCATTAAATCTTTAGGGAAATCGAGGTTTGAGGATTTTGGAAATTGCGGCTTCTCCCTCGAAAACCCCAAAATTCTCAAATGTCTATCTAAGTTAGGCGGATCTTTATTTTCTGAATATTTTATGAACGCAGAGGCTACAGACTATGAGAGTAGTTTGATAAAAGAGGCCGGAGGTTAGGCAAAATGTATTTTCTAATTGGGTGAATATATTTAAGAGTCAGAAATGAACATGTTTCCACATTTGGTCTCGGCAGGGCCAGTGTTTATTACCGTGTTTATTACCCCCCCCCCCTTTTTGTGGATATTTTGGCTTTTGTTGCCTATTTTAAGGTTTAAAATCATATTGCCTGTTTTGAATCGTTACGGGGTTTTTTTTCCGATTATTTATGCATTTTAAAAAGCACATACAGTATTTCAATATATCGAAGCGAAAAAAATTATAAAAAGTAAATGAGATGTTTACCTCACAAAAATATCCATTGAGAAGCTTGTTATTGTTCCTTTTGAAGCAGTCAAGAACTTTCTCTTCAACCCATTCACCTAAGCTCTTTAAATAGCAGAACCTTCTTTAGTGAAAGGTGCGCACAACTATCTCGAGCATACGAAAACCAGGAAATAGAAGGATGAGAAAAGTACCTTAGTTTTGAATAGTCCTGGCGAATGATCTTGTATCGATCGGCGTGAGACAATTCTAGGATATTCGAGGGGGGTAACTTCTCAGCTGCATAAATATAACATGCAAACAAGAAAGGTGAAAGCTGTACAGCTGTGCATTAAACCGTCCTTAGAATGTGTTCAATACAGAAGTGAGAGAAATACTAACCTGGTTTCCTATAAACGCATAAATAGAAAATGAACGCGATCAGAAAGAGAAGCTTTTGGTCATTCGCCTGGACTATTCAATATTACTTTACTTTGTCTTGATGAGCATTTCCATGATATCCTGAAAGTTGAATGTTCCGTTGTATCTGATATGAGTCCTTACGAAATAACTTGTTTAAAAATGCCCCAATCACCTTAGGGGAAGTTGAACGTTCTTTTTCTATGATGAAAAATGTTCTCTCTGACAAGCGGTTGACTATGACAGTTGATACCTTGAAAAAATATATTGTGGTTGCTTGTAACCAAGAAAGGTAAGCTTAAATACTTTAATTATGTGATAAAGAAAATATTAAGGATCTTAAATACCGATTTTAATCAATATGAGTAATATTGCTATTTGTTTTCACATTAAATAAATGCCTATTTAATTATATTACTTCTATTTTCAGTATTTTAAGTGCCTCTTTGCCAGCTTATTTTAACCAACAAAATGCCTGAACTTCCGGACATGTTGACAAATAACTTGATTTGAAATTAAACAGAAAAAACCAACGTAGTTGCAACGTACTTTTATAATGCTCTGGAAGTTTAACGCACTTGCTTCAACGTTTTTTCAGGTTCGTGATTCCCCCGTGAAAGTGGGTTTCTTCGAGATCTTCAAAATGCCCTTTTAATTCCCATTTGATATCTTCATTAGACTTATATTTGGGTCCAGCCAGAAAAGATTTGAGTTTGGGGAACAGATAGTAATCCGAGAAAGCGAGATCAAATTAACAGGGTTTCAAACCGTCATTGAACTTGTCCTGAGCGACATAGCTTAATGCACGGCGTATTGTCGTGTGCAACGACACCTTTCTGGCCACGCCATTCCCATACGTTTTTTCGCATTCGCTTATCTTCGGTCTCTCCAAAAATGATCCGCAGTATTCTCCAGTATTGGTTTTCTCCTTCTCCAAGCTTCAATCAAAAGAATTTCTTTTGCGTCCCAAAAAAACCGAAACCATCATCTTTTCAGAGGCTGGAACGCATTTCGTCTTTTTCGGAGCCGCTTCGCCTCCTACGGTCCATTGTTCAGACTGTTGTTTTGTTTCCGGTTTATAGTAATGAATTCACGTTTCGTACACTGTCACAAAATGCCGTAAAACATTAGTTGAATTCTTCTTAAACATTTCCAAATCGGCCAATGCTCAATTGCGATTTCGCTTTTGTTTCGGAATGAACAGACGCGGCACCTATCTTGCGCAAAGTTTTTCATATGTAATTCATTGTGAAAAAGAAAATAAACCCACTTAATTGAGATATACGTGGTTTTTACTAACTCGCGCACTTTTATCCGTCTGTCAGCTAAACTATAACATGGACTTTACGATGATTATTGATCTTGCAGTTTATTTTGGAGCTCCAATATGTGGTTGCGGCATCGATACTTGTTTTGCCACATTTGAATTCATTTACCCAAAGCCAAACGGATTCATAGGAAGAACCTGCGTCATCCAATATAGGCAAAATCCTCTCAAGAATTTTCTTTCCTCTTTTTTCCTTCCAGAAAAATGAAATGAATCACACCACGAATTCCAATTGTATACATTTTCACTGTCACTTGTCTTTAAACAACTGCCAAATCAGAATGACTAGTGACCATAGCATATTGATGAATAGAAATCAAACTTTATGACCACATATACAGATATCACGTTGCCCTATATTAGTATGCGAACCCATTTCTCACAACCCATCCTCGTATCTGCAGGTCAGAGCATAGTTTGAAAAATATCAAACAAATTTTTTCAATGCCGCTTTAGGATTCTGTTTGTTATTATTGTATAGAAGGGCATTGTTTCTATTCTGGAATGACATTAAAATATTCAAAGTATATTTGTAGACGAGGGACACTTCAAAATTGAGCTGAAAGGACCCAACATTTTTAGTTAGTTAACATTCCCAAGAAGGGGAACAGATTATTTTTAATGTTTGGCAACTGCTGATGCACTAGTTATTTGTAGGCTGCACGTGATTTTCTGTTGATTTATGCATATTTCCCAAAATATAATTTTTTAAAAAAATGCTAATTTAGTCGATCCAAATTGAGAGTATGTCCGTGCAGCACGCGGAATGTCTTAATAGAATTGGGTATGAAAGTGACGTCAGAGACATTATCGTATAGGATTTCGGTAAGTATGAACTTGGAGGTGTGTTTCACATTAGTTGGAAATCATGCATTGGAAGCGTAAGTCATTGATATGAACTTGTCTCAATTTATTTTCCATCAAGCCTAGACCTAAAACAATCTCACGGAATATTTTTCAGTCAAATGAGAATTCAAATTAACAGCTTTAGTGAAATTAGATTATTTGCACTGTTTCAATGATTTGCGCAAATTCAATTCATCTTAGGGAAAATTCAACAGGGTAAACTTACTTTTGTATTTATTATTACCTTAGGGCAGAGTATGATAATTTCAAGTTCATGAACTAGTTTCTTTCTTTTTTTGTTTTAGAGATTTTTGTATTTAACCTTCCTAGTACCTATCAATGTGACCACAAAAGTAAATATGAAATACAAATCTCCGATGTTTTTAAAACTATAGTTTTCAAAATGTATGACTTTATCCCTCTGATTCATCTGTATCCCATGATGTTTTATTATTTTTTATATTTTCAACACATTAAATTGCATTCATTATTTTTGCTTTAATACCATTGGGGTTTATATGATCCCATTCAAAATTGATTTTTTACTTTGAATGTAACTTTATGAAAGTAATGCTGAGCGTTACTTTGAACTTTTCAGTTGTTATTAGTGTTTTGCCTCAATGTGTCGTAGAATTACATTATATTTGAATAGCCCAGAAGTAGAAGTAATTTTGAATGAAGAAGAGAAATATGTGAAGGAACATCGATGACGATGAAGATGATGTTGGAGACTTAGAAACTATTGTTTCTGAAGTTGATGACATCTCAAATTTGAATGTTTTCAAGTAAGTACACGGGGGGGGGGGGGACATGGACGATGATAACTATGTAAATGTTATGTGGACAGAAAACGCCCATAAAAGATCAAATGCTCTTCTTTCGTCTATAAACAATATTAAGAGTTGCTTTGTTTCAAATGTAAGGACATTTAAGATGGAAGAAGCAAGACAAAGTGTAAAAATGTGCTTATATACATAGTTGCCCTGCTTTAAAGGTAAAAATGTGTGTTTTTACGCCATTTCATTAAAACAATTGCAATACTAACAATATATCCCATGTAAATTACTTGGTCTCTATGACCCCAGTGTAACAAAGAAAGCCTGGTAGTAGGAAGTTTAAATAGATAGCGGAAAAGATGTGATAGATGGAACGACCGAAAAAAAATCACAGTTTTCTTTATTAAATAAATAAGAGCATTTTACATTTTGTACATTGTGAGAGGTATTAAGAGCAACTGACTTGAGATTGTGGTGTAGGGAAAGGAGTATAAAATGCAGGAGGGTAGAACATGGGCGGCGGGTAAAAAGATGGGAATACAGGAAAAGGGGGCATTTCTATTGGGGTCTCCATAACAATTACAGATTCCTTTGCGTCAGATTCTGGTATAGAAATCTGTACTTCTTCAATGACCTCTACAGGTTCTTTGGGGACGACTTCCAAATATTGTTCTGGCAGGACAGACTGAGGAATGGGGATATAGTATGGGAATGGGAGTTGAGGATGTATACTCAATGGATCGAAAGCAGGAAGACCAGGGAAAGGAAAAGGCTGAATCAGAAGTGGGGGTTGCTCCTTGGTGTCGAAGTCAGATTTGCTGCAGGGCTCTGACGCCTCTATCAGTAAGCCGGGCTCTACCTCTAGCACGTCCACAGGAAACCCGTACAACGGCTCTGATTGGGCATTGGCTTTATCGCTGTTAGAGTTCTCGTTGTCGAGCAGCATGGTGCTGAAATGGCGCACTTTGGAGTCGTCTTTAGAATACATGTTCTGGTTGAAATACCGTCCCGACGCCAAACGATCTGTCGCGCTGGACGCCATATTGCGGCTAGGAACTGCCATCTGCATGCATGGTACGTTCTGGACCGCAAAGATCACCACAAGCGTTAATACCTGTAACATTTATATTCACGTGAAATTTTAAACGTCTAATTCCATCTCAACACATATTTTATGTTGGTGAGTTTCCAGTTTTCACATTTAAAAACCCCGTATTAACCGAAGTTACCAACGCTGACCAATGCAGTTTTAATGCTCCTGCAATTAGATAGAGTTTAAACATTTATTTGTGAATATTATGAGCGAAATCATCATGGGACATTTAGAAAAAGTTTTTTACCGGCCATGCATTGTTAGACTATAAATATTAAAAATGCAACTAAAACCGTTGGTAACAATGAACCTTAAGCTATAAAAGTACACACCAGTGCAAATTTATTTTATGGGAGAGTCTATTGAGTTCAGGCGTGTGTCAATTACTGGTGAAAATTACAGAAAAATTATATTCTACATTTTTACACTTGGTAATAGTTCGTGTTGATAAGGTGCGTTTGTCTATTTCACAGCAAGAAGGATTAGATTATTTAAAAGGGGGGGGGCAAGACACTTTGAAAGATGACTGGCTTTGGTCGACTTTGGAAAACTGCGAATGAGAGAACAATTCACAACACGAGTTACTTGATAGAATAAAATCACCATATCACTGCTGAAATGCTAAGTGTAGAAGTTTATATCAGCGTTTGCAGTATTGACACTAATACCTCAAAACGTTTAAAGATGCGAAAAAGTTATGCAAAATGTGTCCCACTTTCCCTAACCAATGAGTAGAAGTTAAGAAAGAAGAGCTGTGCATAGAAATCGCTCAGAATATTTCTTCTGTCTGCCCCGAACGGTTTACAGACATGTTCTGGCGATGAAGGTTATTTATTTGCTATACCATTCCAAGAAAAACTCAGATATGGATGTCATAAAATTATCCAAAATCACTTGTTTGACAAGATTTTCGTTTTAGGAAGCGAATGTTGACGATTTCCTTCCGCTTTGAATGACCATTAACGGTTAACTTTAGGGCAGAAGAAATAACAGTGAATAGAGCACACTATGACGCATATATGTTGGCTGTTTTAGTATAAGAAACTGAAGCGGCGACGCATAAAGACTTCAAGGCTGCTGCTTTTAGAAACAATGCGTGTGCTCAAAGAAGAGCTGCAAATTTGAAGAAACTGGAAAAGTCCATGTACCTACAGCTCTGAAAATTTACTGATCCTTTATTCTGACACTTTCTGGTTGTTCCCTCAAATTGCTGGAACATCTAAAACTAGTACCGTACCTTCCCAAACTATAAATTCACAGTGCTGACAATGTCTTTGATAAATGATTCAATGTCTGGAAAGAGATGAAGAATACTTTGAAGCATTGTGAGATTAAGTGCTTAAACTTGGATTTTGCAAAATTTGTTAATGCCCTCGTGCCCATTCTTGCTTATTGTCATGTTGGACTATACATTGAGGTCATGTAAGAATCAATGTATTATGAAGTGCTGAACTATAAAGTCTAGGCACTTACACTCAAAGGTTTCGAATAGCATCTAAAGGATACACCTTTGTAATGAAGTAACCTAAGAGGAAAGTGTTTAACGTTCTGCCAGCTACCTAGGTTCTTTCGAGAAATTGAATGGAATGAATGATGGTGCAAATGAGTCCTTGGAATTAAAATTTACCTGAATTCATCTTTTTAGGATATGAAAAAACTGCAGAAAAACCCTTACCCAGGCAACATGTCTCAACAGGCATTTAGACTCAAATGGGAGATATTCGCGGTTGGGACTCAACAGGGCACGTATCTCGGAGGGAAGGGCAAGGTGTCAAAGATCATGATTAGAGTTTCTTATCAGACTCTGATTACAAATGCGTATTATCTGACTGTCGGCCCCTCCCATTAAGAGTACTATTTATATTTTCTTATTATTTAGTCCGAGTCCAGCATAGATTTAAGCACTTGTTTTAAAGGAGAATGTAACGTTTTTGTTTATGTAAACCGGGTCCCTCATACCTCCTGCAACATAACTTATGCCACAGTCTTAAATTCTATTAGTTCGCTTTTATTTATTGCCATTTGTTAAGTCTCTCAGGGCTCTTCTTTTAAAAGGATTATTCCACTTATAGACGTCATCTTAAAATCACCACCACGGGTGGCCGAGGTCGTTAAAGCGCGGACTCGTGAGCGGGAGGTCTGGGGTTCGAAACCCGTCAGGACCGTCCTCCCTGACTGAGGTTTTTTCCAGGTTTTCCTCAGTCCTCATAACTGGCAAATGCCGGGGAGGTACCCTAAACTTAGGCCTGGAACGTTTCCTTCCTTAAAAAATCCTTTCCCAATATATCATTTCAATTCATGTATCATCAGTGTCCACCGCCTGTGGTGCCTCAGCATTAAAAACGGGCGTTAAACACCATTTAAAAAAAAAATCTTCGACAAATGAAAAGGAACAAAATGTTTTGACCAATCACAACCGGATATTGCAGTGGAATTATCGAAAAAAATTATCAAACCCGTTTTATCACCCAAAGTTCATTTGTCTTGTGATCAGTGTAGTCAACTCTACACTTTCACTATATAATTCCTGAACATCCATCACAGACCATTATTCTGTTTCCAATAATAGTAAATTTAATTAACTTAATGTGTATTCACTCAAGCAATTGCTTTTGTGTATTCAGCCAAACGATCTGAAATGATTTTATAAATGTAACAATATCTACTTAAGCAACCACAAAACTTAATAAACACGTTCAGAATAGTAAAACGTTTTCTCTGTTTTGTTTGTCTCAATTGGTATTAGTAAATCTAACGTTAGCGATTTTCGTCTATTACATTCTCACGGTTTCTGAATAGGCATTTATAAGTATAACATTTTATACAATTGTTAATAACCCGTAAGCGAATTTCAAATATATACTACTTTTATTCTTATTCTATTCATGAAATATACCCAAACCGAAATTTGGCTCTTCTCTATTAGCATTGCTGACAATCGACATTCGTCTGTTGCTACACGACTTTTTTTTTTTTAATAATTTATTTATAGACGCTCTTTAACAGCTCAGGTCATCAGCGTCCCATTCAACTCAGGGCGTGAAACGGCCGACAAATTTTGCTCAGAGGCCTCTCTTTCAGGCTTGAGGTTCTTTTTCGTGCCGTAAATGTACGACACGGGACCCACGGCTTTACTTCCCTTCCGAAGGAAGCCATACTTAGGATTTTTACGCCCCGAAAAAATCCATCTGTCCTGACCGGGTTCGAACCCGCGATCTTGGGTTTAGGAGGCAAGTATGGTAACCACTACACCACCAGGACCGACGCTAAACGACTTGAAAAGGTTAAGTTATTCACAATATAAATGTATAATTATTACAATATTGTAAGCCAAGTTTACGGGAATTATATTTAAATTCTTATTTTATTTGTGCAATAATCCTAATAAATACTACTTGAGATACTTTACCCCACTAAGGTATCAGACAATCAAATCAGTATAAAATAACTTTATACTGCATACACTTCAAAGAATTAGTAAACACTTCATAATTGCTAAGATGTTTTAAATACATCAAAACCTAAACTTATTTAACTACTTTTACTATCTATGAAGTTAAAAGTCAGGAAGTTTTAGGTTGTCACGAAAGTTTTTATTTATCTTAAGTTACATTGATTTGAATTACACTAACCGCCTAAAAACACTTTGTCTAGGAAACATCCTGGCTGACAAAATAAACTTGCAAGTAGAGTTCAACGACCAGACCACCTGTTATGTGTTTGTGAGTAACCTTGGATGCTTTGCTTGGAATTCACGTTACTTTAGATTGTTTTGAATTACCTTGTGTTTCGTGATGGAATTTATAAGCTTTCAGAAAAATAGCAATGTGCTCTCGATGACAATGACGTATAATGTGCAAAATAAAGATTGTTTAGTAAAACTTTACCTACTTTGCTTTGAATAAATTCTATCCTTTGTTCGGCAACTTCTCTGTAATAGTTATTATTTGTTATCTATTAGTGGAAATGTACAGGGTTCTTTGGTAATGCTAGTAGTTGAAACCTAACAAAGAAGGGAAAACATTTATGTGAACTGGATCGTGTTTCATTAAAAGTTGACAAGTGTGACAATTTGAAAAATTTGTCGGTATAATGTGACGATTAATTGTTTTATATCACTTACAAAAATGTCACATATGACAGATATAAAATTGTAGCTTGTCACAAAGAAAATTTTTGTTTCATAAAGTCAAAAATATGTAAAAGCAATTGTCAACAAATGACTGTGTTGCTAAGGTCACAGAGCATTAGCTGTGTTTGTTCAAGACTCTTTGCTATTTATGGAGCGTAAACATTTACTTTATTTGTGTTGATCTTATAACACTTTATATTATATCGTAATGTAAAGTATATCTGACGAAGTGCGATATGTTTGACAATACTTATCAACTAATGGAATTACTATTATTAGCACGTTATCATCTGGAGCAATATATATTAAAGTCTGTCACCTTATCGCGTATTTTATAATAAATGTAGACAAACGATAAGTTAGCTATGGCCGACAACGCTATCTCAGCTACAAAATAAATGTTGGATAAGCTGCGGCAGCATTGAAGATAACATTGCTCAACGACAAAGATCTAGAGCGGAATTTTTCGGTACCTCTCGGCTCGGCTGCCTGATATAATTCAGCGTTTAAAAGAAGGTATGGAGGATGATTGATTTATTTATTTACGGACGCTCTTTAACATATCAGGTCATCAGCGCCCCATTCAATTCAGGGCGTGAAAGGCAGACAAATTTTGCTTAGATGTCTCTCTCTTTCAGGCTTGAGGTTCCTTTTCGTACGACACGGGACCCATGGCTTTACTTCCCTTTCGAAGGAAGCCATACTTACGCCCGAAAAAATTCATCGCGGTCCTGGCCGGGTTCCAAGCCGCGATCTTGGGTTCAGGAGGCAAGTATGGTAACCGGTATGGAGGGTGAATAGTGTTTAACGTCCGTTTTTGCTACAGAGGCACCACAGGCGATGGACACTGATGATACATGAGATGAAATGATATATTGGGAAAGGATTTATTTTTAAGGAAGGAATCGTTCCAGGCCTAAGTTTAGGGTACCTCCCCGGCATTTTCCATTAATGAGGACTAAGGAAAACCTGGAAAAAACCTCAGTCAGGGAAGACGATCCTGGCGGTATCCGAACCCAAATCTCCCGCTCATAAGTCCGCGCCTTAACGACCTCTGCCACCCGTGGCGGTCCGGTATGGAGGAAAATTTATGTATAAATTTTCAGAAAATTTATTTACCCTTTCCAACCATAATTTTTCACCTTAAAATTCGTTCTCTGTAATCACATATACCTCTATCATTGAACAGGAGGGTGCGCAGCAGCCTCTTGACTTTTAGAGAGCTGTCAGACAAACTTTTTTAAGACATAAAAATTGTCTGCAGCTGAAATGCCTCTAGTAATATTGACAAATACAATAATGTACAAGGAATGAAATGAAGAATTGCTGGCTGTGCTTTCTTATCCAGAAAACAGAAGAATGCCTGAGTAGGATAATCAGTAATTGATTTATAGTCAGCGACAGGACCCTATAATATATATCCAATTTTGATTATAATTGCCAACTGCTCGGAGTTTGGCTTTGATTCTAAGCCAGCAAAAGCAGAAAAAACAGATTCCAATTTTACATATCCAAACTAATGGGCTCAGATTTATAGTTGGAGTCCCCCCCCCCCCCTTAGTCGCTATGACAGATATTGGGTATTTGCAATGATTTATTTCTGGGTTCATGTAACGTGAATATAATTAGTTCTGTTATTACTAAGGCCAAGATAACTGGCCTAGTATGCCAATGGTAGACTAAAAGACTTATCAAGCTACAAAGGAAACTTTCTATTTCTGAGCATTAAAATGTCTTTTTGTGATCCCAATCCAAAAGAGGCACAGAAATTTAGTTAAATGATAAAAACTAACAGCTTACCTTAGGATGCATTGTTCTTAGGATGTTGAAATTGTACAACTGATGACATCTCTGTCGTTTGATACCATTTATATTCCAGAGAGAAGTGGACAAAAGCACGCGCCTTCCCGAACTTCAGTCACGCGCTGTCTTGCCAGCATGCGTGTTTACGTTTAACCAAGCAAGCTTTCGAATAGCAACAAATTCTCTGCGTGCAAAACTGGTGTAATGTCTTGGAGTTGCATTTGTGGAATGGACCCTAAGTAGAGTAATATAATCTGATATGATATGGGGGCAATAAACATCTAATTAAAATTAATGACTCACAAGATTTAGAGGTTCTTTACGGTGATCTCAGAGGAAGCTGGTGGAAAAATTACTCTCGGGACTTGATGTAGCGTTCCACCAAATAGATGGGGGGGGGGGGGGCAAGAAGAAGGGGAAAAAATTCAATCGGCTGAGTTGACATCGACAGACTTCAACTTTCAGTAGGGTCCAATAGACATAATTCGATCTCTGTCCATTATATATATATATATATTATATATATAATATAATATTGGGATCCTCATTTTAATTGTAATGTTAATGACCTTGATTACCTGAAAAAGATACAATTATTATTATTATAGTAGTCGTCAGAAGCAATTGTAATTAAATAGGAAATTTTGAGGCAATATTTCCTGGTTCAAGTTTATATAATTAGCCATTTTTAAGATAATAGGCATGCAAATAGTTCACTAAGAATGCAATATACAGTCCGAAAGGCCAATGTAGAAAGGTCCGGTACTAGAGAAGTCATTTCCAGCTGTGTGCAAATAGGTATATCATGCGTTTGGTCTACCTGAAATCCCTAACGTTTCAGGTAGACCAAGATTTAGTAATTTCCGGTATCATCAACCATGTAGGCTAGAAGAAAGTTAATAAGACCTCATCCCAACATTGCGCATGCCCATGCACATACTATAGTTTCTTTCAGCGCGAGAAAGATACAATTTTAAACAGCATTTTATACTGGGTGACTTTTCCTTCGCGGGACCACTCCACGTGCAGTTGATCAAGGTCTGCAGTTCTCGCCTCGTTCCAATTTTTGAAAGCGGGCCGGGAGCCTAGTTTAATTCTAGGAATGTAAGGATATGTTCTTGTGTGTTTAATGAGAGTGTGCTAAGTAATCATTAGGGGCCTAATACAGTGTATTAATTGCATTCAGAGATTCTATTCCTCAAAAGGTATTTATTTACTATTGTTACGTGCGTACAGAATCGCCTCGTGATGTAGGGAGATTGAAGAGTCCCTGATATTCATCTTCCAAGTCGAACATTTATTAACAGATTGGAAAATAAATTTCATGAAACGGGAAGTGTTCCTGATAAAAGGCGTACACAGCCACGCAGAGAAGAAACTTTGGATAACATTGACATGCTCTGGGACATTTCGCTAAAAATCACTTTCATGTCTTTCTCGGCAAATGGAAATTTCCTGTCTCTGTTTGAACGGCTACTGAAGTTAAAACCCTATAACATTGCTGCAGTGCAAGAATTTAAACCGGGTAATCCTGCATTCAGGAGTAGATTTTATAAACGGATTTTGAATAGGGTGCATGACAGAGACATTTACGCTAATCTAATTTTCTTAATGAGCGAATCTTAGATCTTGATTCCATCTAAGTGGGTATGTTAATTTACAAAAGAACGGATACTGCAGTTCAGAGGAGACAGAAGTGTGGTGCGCCATTAGTGGCGAGAGAATAATAGGCCTCTCCCCCTTCAGGAAACAATAGTGCTATATGCGTGCAGAATGTTCCAAAACTATCCGTGAATTAACTGTGAGGGAACATAGTTTCGCGACTATCTAACAGGATTCTGCAACGTCACATACAGTCCATGTCTCCTTGAAATATTCGACGATAGAGTAGTCACTAACAACATGTGACCCTCTCGATCCCCTGATTTAACGCCCTGCGTTTTTATGTCGGGGGAGGGGCATTCAAAGAAAAAGTGTAGAAGACAAACTCACACACATTGGATAAACTGAAAAATAACAATAGTGAAGAAATTTGTTCCAGGAAACTGCAGAGAATTATGGGTTAATAAGCCAATGCCATAAATGTATGGAAAATGAAGAGAGGCAGTTCAGCATCTTTTTGCTTGATAATAGTGAGTAACTGTTAGTAATAATTTACGCGACAATTATATCTGCGGGCTTTTTGACTCCCGTTCACCGTGGTACCAACTTTAACCGACCGATAGTACGTTATGCGTAGAACAGTCCCGCGAAGGATAAATCAGCCATTATATAGAAAATGGCGAAATTTATTTTATAGGAATTTTCAGTAAATGCTCATTGTCTACAGATTTGTGAACAAGCATAACTATGTACACAAAAATCCTCTTGTCAGAAAATAATTAACTGCAAATAAGTAGATTACAGAAATTTGCTCGACTTTTATCGTCAAGTGGTGTTATTCTTGCGCTATGTCCATTCTTTAAAGTTTCAATTTTAGCTATTTAAGTAGCTGTAAGTAGCGTTTTGAAATGTTACCATGCATTACATGACACAAATCAATCTTATACCTTTATTGAACTTTGCATATTAACAAAAATAACCGGAAATTTGTACTCTCCTATTGCATTTTATTGCAGTAATATTGATGTCATTATTCGCTCCCGTATGCAATACAAAGTTTATGTTGTCTTAATAGAATTATTAATCAATAACTCCTCACATTGACGACCATTAAATGCCTTTACTTTAGAAACGGTAACTGCTAAAACATCATTCATAGAAGTCGTAATTTTTTAAAATTCACTGTACGTTTGATAACATTAATATATTTTTGAAAATTCAATGAAAAATTAATAGAACAGCTTTATAAAAAGACAAAATATCATACTTTTAGCTTTCTGTTTAAAGTCTTCACAATATATTTGTTAAACTCAAGTAAGGGAAGTGGCATAAAACTAGGTGTTCTTTTCATTGTTGCAGTGTGTTGACATGGTTTATATGAGCATGAAATTAGTATCTAGCAAATCAAAATAAATATACGTGTAGAAAAGCAACTGAAATAAAATGAGTTCACGTTAACTCCGGTGTTCTCTCACAGTATGCTCTATTTAATTCTTCTTGCACTTTGTAAGTTACGATTTTTAAACTAACAAAATTATCGGCTCATCCCCCAGTAAAGTAGTAAAGTTAAAAATAAATAAATAAAACACAAAGGAGAGACACAAAGGTCTACCGCATTTGCTTAGCACGGGAAAACGGAAATCAAGATTCCGAGATTACTCCAATATAGCGATTTCCTTTTATAACGTTTTAGCTCTAAAGAGAAGTGCATTTCCTCAAGAGCAGTAGTGCCGTAGTAACACGAAATTGCGACACAGAAATATTCATTCTGGCTTCACCTTGTGAATGAGAGAGAGAGAAGAAAAGAAAGAAAGAAAGAAAGAAAGAAAAAGGAAAAAGTCTCGTTTAACGTTTGGTACTAACAAGGAAACTACAGTTTGCAGTAGTTTAAAGAATAATGTGAAATACATACTTCATTAGAGACTTTTTGCGCACAAATGTCCTTGATCGTTTCCGTATTTGTGAAATGTTTTACAGCAAACGTGATATAAATAAGGTTGTCGTGGTGAGAGAACCATATACAACAGCTGAGAGCTTAGGGAAAGAAGCATTTTCATGATGTATAACGTAAGTATTGTAGTTTTAGTATTTTCAGGCATGTTTATATTGTAACGATTCAACAAAACTCTGCATCATAGTGCATACTTAAGCGGCAGGCTTCATATCTCATTGCTGCGGCCAAAGAGATCGTGTAAGCATGTCATGTTGACTGTCAAATTTATGAGGGCATTAAAGCAAGCGATACCAGTATCGGAGGTGCAATTACAAATAAATATTTCTGTATTTGTTCTGTGTATATTAGTGCATGAATAAAAACATATTCACTTCCAGAATACATCCAAGTATTCCGAGTACTACAGCCGGGAGCTATTAGGCTTTGGTTTTTTTGTGAAGAAATCTAATAATTTCGCATTAACTGTTAACAGTCGAAAATGCTTCAAGTTTTAATAAGCCAGAATATTAAATCCTCCCTAAATAAGTCAGTAAATAATCACTTTAATATTTTATAAAAAATTGACGCTCAAAAATACAATAAAATATAAAAGGTGGTCTGTATAATTTAATATTACATTTATAATGGAGTTTTGAAAATAAAATAAATTGTCTTATATACATCTTATAAAATTGTTTCTTACATTATCCTTCTGCATCATCAAACAGTAATATACTATAGGCAAAAAAAAAAAAAAAAAAAAAGTTTTTTCTTGCATTCTTCTTCCCCTTTTCTACACAAATAGATTTTTGAAGAAGGCCATCAAAATTATTTCATGCCATTTTCACAAATTCTTTTACATAGTGGGTAATATACATACACTAACTTATTTTGCATTGCCAATCGGGATATACTTTTTACAAATTGACATACTGTCAGTAAATGAAATGTGAGCATAAAAAATAAACTTCATTAAGAGAAGTAAATTTTTATGTTTTCACTGATGAACACACATTTTTAACTGCCGCTTTTTTCTGTCCCTGAAGGTATTTTGATATAATATTTTAGCACTAAGAGTCTTGTTTAATTGCTTCGTATTCACATATTACATTATCTTTACTCTAAATACGCTTATCACTCTTTCACTGTAGTATTTACATTATATTACTTTCATTGAAACAAAATTCATTTTTTTAATATTAGTAGTGAACTAAGAACTGAAACATACTAGAAGAAATGTCAGTATATATCTTTTTTCATTGATTAGCTTGTCTTGTGCTTCTCACTAACTTTTATGACCTAGAATATTTGCAAAAACGGTGCTAAGTTAGAGACTATACACGCAGTGACATGTGATTCATACAAAGGACAATCGTCCTCTAATGATTGAGCCTAAAGTCTGTCCCCCCCCCCCCAAGTGAATTAAAACACTACTTTTAGTATTTAACTATCTAGCGTTTTCTTAGAAGTATCGGCATTTAGCAAATATTTCTGATAAAAATGTTGCCATTATTCACTTAAAAACGATATGAATCGTAAATAATGGGCGATTATTTTCTTCGCGGGACCACTACACGCGTAACGTTTGAAGCTGGTACCACTGTGAAGGGGAGTCAGAAAGTCCGCGGCCATGATTGTCGCATTAGTTATTACTAGCACAAACACTTAAAATTACTATCATTATCAAGAAAAAAAGTTGAATATCAGGGAATCTGTCTGAAACAATCTCCGTACATCACGAGCCGACTTTTACGCACGTAGAAATATAAACTGGGGAATAGAATACCTGAATACCTGAATTGGGCCATATAAACGTAATTAATACACTATATTACGCCGCCATAGAATATTTAATACACTGTCGAACAACACACAAGATCACATCAGTACGCTGCTACAGTTAAACTTGTGCTGACCTATCCACAAGCTCCCTAGGCGGCTTTCAAGCATGGGGACGAGACGAGAACTGCAGCTCAGCGGACTACGGGCTACTAAAGTGTAACGGGTCCCGCAAATTAAAAATCGCCCAATATGAGCATTTCTTTCAGCAGTTCTCAGAGACATTTCGCTTTTATCTCTAAACCAGAAAACCGAACTCTAGACTATAGTCAGTGTTATCCAATGTCGTATGTACTCGGGTACATTTGACATCTTATGAAGATCATTAAATATGATTTTTCTTAAGAACAGACACACTACCATTACATAATAAATATTTTTTCCCTTTGTTTTAATAAAACTAACTGCTCCTCACATTCAGTTTTAAATTATAAATGATTTGCCTTTTAAAATACCCTATTAAGAACAGCTTATGAAAAATAGCACTGCTTAATAACCGAAAATTTTGTAAAAAAAAATAAATAAATAATTAAAATATATTGATAACCTGACTCACAACCTTATAACTCACTGCCAGGAATACTGAAGCACAGAGCTATATACTGGAGCAGACAACTAGTTATGAACTCACAGATTATTCTGAATGTTTGACTGAAGTCTGCTAATTTTCAAATAAAATTAATGTTTGAATCTATTATTCTTATTGTTTGCGGCATCACTTGTTTTCACTTTAAATAACGAAAAATTGAGATTTGAGAAAAGCGTAAACTACGGTGACGTGTCAGCAAATTTATTTTCCTGCTCTTGGCAGAACGTTTTATGATACCATGTGCATTTTTCTGATGCCCTTCGTAAGAAAAATTTTAAAATGTCGATTTTAAATGCTACTTCATCTTTCAAGACAAAAATATTTTCGAATATCTGTTTGAAGGGATAAAAATACTAACCTGATCATGAGAGGACAGTGCTTTTTCCAACGACTATGTCGTTATCGAAGACAGTATAATTTAGTTACAATTAAAGGAATGTACGAAACATTCTGCATGGGAGTACCGGGAAGACATTTTTAATTGAAAAATTGGCATGCTCATTATAAGCACTAGATTTCCCAATTTAAGTTCGGATATCAACCAAGTCCCCATGTAATGTGTTATCCTTCTCGCATATATGTCGTATTGACTAAATCATTGGTTCTCAATCTTTTATGTTCACGACAAAGTGAGTTCTCACAGCTCACTAATGTACGAGTTGGCAACAATATGGGAGACGCTGTTGTACTTGCACAACTTACTTGATGTTGGGCTGAAAGTACTTAACTGTTGATTCTGTTGGTGGGAAGTGCTCTTGTACCCGAGCGGCTAGCCAGAACTGAACGGCAGAGGAGAGAGTCGAAGAAAGTGAGGCACAGCTATTAGCTACTCGTAGAATAGCTCTTCAAAATCAACGGTGTAATTGAGTATACAGTTAGAGGATCATTTTTTGTTTGATTTTTTTGAATGGCATTTAACGCCCGTTTTTATTACTGAAGCACCACAGGCGATGAACACTGGTGATACATGAAATGAAATTATATATTGGGAAAGGATTTTTTAAGGAAGGAAACGTTCTAGGCCTAAGTTTAGGGTACTTCCCCGGCATTTGCCAGTTATGAGGACTGAGGAATTCCTGGAAAAAGTCTCAGTCAGGGAGGACGGTCCTGGATTCTAACCCCAATACCTCCCACTCACGAGTCCGCACTCGTGGGCGGTGTTTAGAGCATTATGCTACACTTATGAAGATAGAATAGTGGATTGGAATACTACCATCTTGTGCTTTTTTCCTGCTGGATTTAAAGATTTTCCACAATTATAATAATTTATTCGCTGAATTAGTTACGAATTGGAATATGAGCAGTTTGCCAAACCACTGGGTCTATCGGTTTCTAGGATTAGGCTAAGGTTAGCCGACAGATTAGGTTAGCGCGCGCGCGTGTACACACACACTTGGTGATTTCAAGTGTGAATTTTTCTTATCCTTTTCTACTATTTTAATTGTTTTATCCTTTTCTACTATTATAATTACTGTTAATTTATTACATTGTTAATAGTGTTACTTTATTTTTATTTTATATATGTGTGTGTGTGTGTATAATTTAAACGAAAAAGAAAAATAAAGTAACACTATTAGCAATGTAACAAATAAACAGTAATTATAGAAGCTTTAAAAGGATAAAACACTTAAGATAAAGTCAAAATTGAAATCGCTATATTTCGAACTCGTTGAATGGCAAGAAGACAAGTGAAGGTGATAAAAGTAAATATTGAGTATCGAAGAATTTTTTTTTTTTGAATGATTTATTTATGGACGCTCTTTAACAACTCAGGTCATCAGCGTCCCATTCAACTCAGGGCGTGAAACGGCCGACAAATTTTGCTCAGAGGCCTCTCTTTCAGGCTTGAGGTTCTTTTTCGTGCCGTAAATGTACGACACGGGGCCCACGACTTTACTTCCCTTCCGAAGGAAGCCATACTTAGGATTTTTACGCCCCGAAAAAATCCATCGGTCCTGGCCGGGTTCGAACCCGCGATCTTGGATTGAGTATCGAAGGTAACGTTATGCATGGAAACACATGAAACTAGAAATGAGAGTGTGAGAGGAAAAAATGAATACGTAAGATTTTAACCACGTGGTACACGAGTTTTATGTAAAAATATAGCTGCCATTTCTCTGTCTCTGAGTAAACTTTCAGAGCATTGTGTAGGTAACGCATCAATAAGCGTTAGATTAAAAGCATCATCAAAATCCTTACAGTGAGATAAGGCATGTAGGGCAACCGGCAGGGGACACTTGTTTTAACAGAGCGTCTATGATTGTTCATACGTATGAACAATCATAGATATATAAATTAGTTGCGAATTGGAATTAGAGCAGTTTGCCAAACCAGTGGGTCCACCGGTTTCTAGGATTAACCTGAGGTTAGCCGACAGATTAGGTTTGTGTATTTCACCGCCTTATAATGCTCTCATTAAGTGATTTACCCATCCCTATACATTTATATTTACAAAGTAAAGTGCGTGTGGATAAGTTTCACTTCCTCGGCTGTAGCTCGCTTCTGGCTAGCCGCTCGGACACTTAACACCAGCAGCAGCAACAGCAACATTTAAGTGCCTTCAGCCCTACGGGTAAGGTCAATGGCACAACTTGCCTTCAGCAGTCAGTTGTTTGTAAGCTTGCAGTCATAGCGCCATTTCGTCCCTGTCCTGGCATGTTTTGAGATTTGGTACTTTGACACGTGTTATATACAGCATTGTGTTAATTTTGCTTTTTAAAATATATAATCAGTGTGAATAAGTTTTTTTTTTAATTAAAAGACGAATGTTGAAGATAAGTATGAGACAACTAAACGAATTTTAAATCACCTCATAACTCTTGAGAATAACATTAGGTATACAATATTATCCGAATAGCACTCGCAGAATTTCAGTCTGACCGAAAACTTCAACTGAAATATGAACTACCATTCTCAAGTTTTGGTTGTTAGCGAAGAAAGAGTGAAAGCAGAGAAAGCGATTAATATCCTGTTACATTTTTCAGCCACCTATTTGTGTCAGTGGGCTTTTCGGCAGTAAGGAACATATATGAGACAAACATGTGCACAATTTCCCTATATATATATATGGGGGAGAGCATCCTTCTAATTGAACAGGGAAAATGTGCGCATTGTAAGGCATAAAACAATCAATTATCTCTAAAAATAAAGGTGTTTTTCTTGAAGCTTTTCAAAAATAAACATTGAGAGAAATTAGTTTAAATACTTTTACCAGCAATATCACAGGATAGGGGTCTCTCGGCACACCCGTTGAGAACCACTGGCCTTAAGAAATGGTCATCCAAAAGCTAGATACACATTTTACAGTGTGTCCTTATGTACAGATTTGAAGAAATATTGGGCGGTATATTGCTACAAGCCTCCTTTATCAGTCAAAGGAAATATTACACAGATGAATGCATTAGATGAAAGTGTTTCCATTAAGAAAGAAAAATCTTCTAACTCTAGGGTATTCGTTCGCTGACAGCAACTAAAGCAGTCTGCTAGTATCATTCAGCTCTTTTCCGAAGTATTGCAAAGGATAAATATAGTAGAAGATACATTAACAGAACAACAGTATACACGTACTACGATAAATTATTCTCACCTACTGTATTTTTCCAACCATAATACATAATCGAGTGTGGTGATTTTGGCTGGTAAATGACTTCTTTTATAACAAATACTTTCACTAAATTACTTAAATGTAAATTTAATAAGAATTATAGTATAAAATTAATAATACATACTTACACAAGCCAATGTAATTTAAATATTTTTACGTTATTAAATATAAAATATCACAAAGAATGAAATACTGAATTACAGACAATATAAACTTAAGAATAGAAAGTAATAAAAGATAAGGAAATAAATAGTAATATACAATGCAGCAATGCCCATTTATGCCGTATGGGCCTAAATTGATGAGGTAACTTTCAAAATAAATTTTTTAAAATTATGGTTTAACGTCAATTTTCACTGCTGTAGCATCACAGGCGGTAAATTCTGATAATAGACAAGATTAAATAATTTGGAAAAGGGATATTTTTAAGGGGGAAGAAGTGGTCTTGGTGAATTCTGATAATAGATAAGATTAAATAATTTGGAAAAGGGATATTTTTAAGGGGGAAGAAGTGGTCTTGGCGAGGTTCGAACCTAAGACTTCCGCTCACGAGTCTCTGTCTTAGTGTCTTGATTTAATGTTTTCTCATTTATACTATTAGGAAGCTCATAAAAATGGAGCACCTACAACAAACGCGTGTTGTTCTGTAATAATTTGTAGAAATTCAAGCTTTATGTACTGACATTACAGTAGTTCCTAATCAACTGTATTATATAAAATACAGACACCTTCGTTGACAAAAATGCCTTGATATGATTAGTAGTTGCCTAAAGCATATGAAAACAAAAACGATAATGATAGCAAAAATAAGAAGACAACAAAAACACGGCAAACTTTAATTCCCTAAAGTAAATACGGAAATATGTATAATACCATAATACAGTTAAACCTGATTTGGAGCTTAATATACAGTGATTCAGAAAAATTATAAGCATTGATAACTGAAGTTATTTGCAACTAATCAACATATTTATTTAGGTAAACTAAAAATACAATTTTTGGAAATAATATAAAAAACTACGTCATCCAAATGTCTATGGTACTGCCAATCCTTCCCTCTGAGACATAACATTCTCGCAAATTTGCCGAGGAATTATTGTCAAATGCTCTGCAAATGGGAGGAAATCTCTGGTAGATAAAGTCTTTTGAAGTCGATTGGAATGATACGAATTCCGAAACCATTGATAAATTGAAAACGAAATTGTTCTGTTCGGCTTTTTAAAACACATTTGCCGCTAAAGCTATGCTCGAGCATGAAACTGTCGAAATTTGGAAGTGCAGGACGCAAGAACTATCAAATCATTCCAGAATTCCGAAATGAGCTCACTGTTAAAAGTGTATCCGTTTCTGTTTCAAAGAAAAACTAACCAATACTTCCAAAATGACATACGTCCCAGACCGGGACTTACGGCTATGGACAAAAGGCTGACATTGCTTCATACTTGCCCAAATGAAAATGGGCTTTAAGTACTTTAGGCCGTTCATCACTTAATTTGAATGGGATTGTCCGATTGCTTCACAGTTTGCAATAAATGAAGTTAATAGGGAAGAATCGCAAGTCCTTGGCCACAGTCGAGCGCTGCAAATTCAAAGTTGCAGCACATTTGTGTACCGATTGCGTGAACTGTTTTCTTCAACGGCGACCGAATGATAATTTGTTGTAGTCCTAGTTACTTTCGAATTTCATTGCCCACTGCTACAATTTGCACTTGGAGAAGTATCAGTATCATATAGATCGTAATGTTCACGCAATGAAATACTGCTCTGATAAAATGACCGCACATAGAAAACACCATTCCCATAAATTGAAATGATGCATTGTCCACACATTTCCAAATCCATTTTAATTCTTGGAGCATAGTGGTAAACTCGCCACACTAAAAGTTGAAATGTTTTGAAAAACAACAACCCATTTCTTCTTGAGTCACCTGTAAGTTTTTTTTCCCATATATTATCTATGAAACTTGTCAACACATGCTCCAAATATATTATATATAAATGAAAAATAAAAATAAAGTAACACTATTAACAATAATAATAAAAGTAGATAAGGATAAAGCACTTAGATAAGGTCACACTTGAAATTGCTATACTTTGAACTACTGGAGTTCTTCTATGGCCATAGACTCCAGTAGTTCAAAATATAGCAATTTCAAGTGTGACTTTATCTAAGTGCTTTATCCTTATCTACTTTTATTATTACTATATATATATATATATATATATATATATATATATATATATAAAACCCCTTTTCTTCTTAAGTCATCCTGTAAGTTTTTTTTTACATATATATTATCTAAGAAATTTATCAACACATGCTCCAAATATATATATATATGTTAATAAATCATTTTATTTAAACATTTCTTTAACTGAATTCAACAGTATTTCATCCTGAAAAAGTAGACTAATTTACAATGACAGAGTTATATTTAAAATAATTCAATAATTAGGACAGTATACCAAAGGGTTGTCCAACAATTTACACATCTAAACTTTAAGCATGCTGTTGTCAGCACAAATAATAAGTAACATTCTTTAATCCTAACTATATTATGATACATATTATAAAAAATAATGCAATCAAAACTGATCCTTGTGAAACACCATCTTTTACAAAACCGTTGCTAGATTGTATTGCACACAGTTCTATTTCTATTATCCATTTCAGTATACCGAGTTCTTCCTTTCAGATTTATGAAAGCAGATCTTTTAATGATCTCTCTAAAACCACAAATTTCATATTTATAACAATCATTCTACAGATCAAAATTAGCAAATACTTTAGGGGAAGAGAGCGAGAGAGAGAGAGGAGAAAAGAAAAAGGAAATAAAAAGAAAAGAAAATTACTTTTTGTTAATACTTATAAATACAGCTTTTCCAAACAAATTACCTGACAAAAGTTAAAGCTACAGGTCTATAATAGCATTTATTCTGTAATTTTTCTTGAAAAAGACCTAACTATTCTATATTAAGGTATCAAAGAAATTCACCTTTATTCATAAATTTATGGAATTTAAAGTTATAAGGTGTGCTAATGGCTTTACTGCATTTTTAATCTTTTAATAATCTAGGGGATGATCATTTAACTTTTTGTCATGTTTATTTACACCACTAATTTATTCACTTTCTGCTGTATTGAACCAATAGGTGAGGTAGGGTTACAATTGTTAGTCAAAATGTAGTAAGATTTTTACTAGGAATGTAAGCTGCATTCTTAAAGTATAAGTATTAATAGAATTTGCTAGTCTGAGAGGTTTGTTTAGGTGATAATACTTGGGGCTCATATTATGTGACTGAGATTTGCCATGGCTTCCAGTCCATTTTCAGAAAGTGCAAATGTTGGGTTAGAATTTCTCTGCTGTGAATTCACTTTTGATTTCATAATTTATTCTCATTCTGTCTTTGTGTACGTGTCTGCATCTTATGTGTTTGTGCCAGCCCTGGGCTGACCGACCACCCACCCATTCAGCGAGTTCCTGAGAGGGGTAGAGAGAGTATACAATTGACTGTGTATGATCTATGTACATCCATAAGTAATCAATTTCCTAACACTAGACTGATCCGGGCTTTAGTTCTTAAGTCTCAATGGGTATAGGTACTAATAAGATTGTAATTTTGTTCATCTAGCAAAACTGCATCCTGTGACGTAAAGAAAGAAAACATTTCTCTTTTAACTATATTGTAGTAGCCAACACAAAACTTAATTGAAGAAAAAAGAAACATATTGCTGGAATGTTTTCCTTTCAGCCCTAGTATGCTGTAATTAAGTTATTTGTTCAAGCAAGTCTCTGTTGTTTGTTGTTATGCTCCATAGTGTTTAAGCTATTTATAAGGTTGGTTTGTACCTTGATATTTTGATGTTTACTTAAAAGTATGTAAAAACTTAGACATGTCTGAATGTGTGAGAGTCCAGTTAAGAAGAGGAGGGGTTGTGGAAATATAATGAAGATTATGAAAATAGCTACACTGAATGGAGATTTGTGATAACTGATGGCAAGTTAATAAAACAGAAATCAACAGGGCCATAATGAGATTGTAAAAAAATATGCACAAGTTTACTACAGATTTCAAGAATAAAATAATTAAGATCGCGTATAGTAGCATGCCTAAACAGGAACAAGAATGTATCAGATTGACCTAATTGAAAGACACGACGTTGCTAGACACTGACCTAAAAGTGAAACTTTTCAAAACAATTTATATTCTACTTAAAATATTCTACCTTGAATTCACATTCAGATATGTTGTACAGCTTTCCTTCTTCTACCTAGCTAACCTGTTAGCTACAGAACACTTTCCTATGAGGGGGTCCATAAGTTTCTGGCCTTGCCGATAAGGATTATCACCTTAACAAAATCCTTATCTGGTGTCATATCTTATCTGTTAAGTAAATAATTGTAACTGTAACTTCTGCTACACTGTGTTCAGTTATTCAGATATAGTTGCATAAAGAAGGCTATGTGTAGAAGATTGTGACATGTTCAAAATGGAGTATCGAGCTGTTATTAAGTTCTTCACAAAAGAAGGACTTACTCCAAATGAAATTAAACAGTGGTGGGTGGAGAATGTGGGGAAGCATTCCTCTCATATTCTACCATAACAGAATGGCCCAAACTTTTTCGAATGTGTCGAGAAAGCATTGAAGATGGAGAGCATGCAGGTCGACTCTTGGAGGTGCCCACTCCTGAAAACATTGCTCTTGTGGAAGAAGAAATTATGGAAAACCAGCAGCTCAAAGTAACAGAAATAGCAACAAGGTTGGGTCTTTCTAAAACAACAGTCTTTCAAATTATTCATGAACATTTAAACATGAGTAAGGTTATTGCAAGATGGGTGCCTAGACTTCTTTCCTCAATCCAAAAGCAGCAAGTTATCTGTTGTCAGGCATTTTTGGAGCTCTTCCGTAGCAACGAGAGAGAAGTTGTGGAGTGGCAAAAACCTAGCGAAGCACCACCTCTAAAGGCCAAGGTCACTCAGACAACCAGATCATGGCCACAATCTTTTGGGACTGTGAAGAAATACTCTTCATTGACTTCAAGGAGAGGAACACCACAGTAAATGGGGAGTACTATGCTGGTCTACTGCACAGACTGTGTGCTTCCATCAAAGAGAAAAGGCAAGAAAAGCTGAGTGGTGGTATGAACCTTCATGACAATGCACTTGTGCATACAGCTCTTGTTGCAAAGGAAGCTGTGAAGAAATGTGGCTTCAAAGAGTTCGATCATCTACCCTACAGCCCAGATCTAACTCCCAGAGACTATTTTCTCTTCTCAAAACTCAAGAAGGAACTTCAAGGAATGAAACTTAAGTGTGACGAAGAAGTGATCGATGCTGTTTATGGCCATTTTGCAGACAAGACTTATGACTATTTTTTGAGAGGGTGGGATTGAAAACGTATTGCAATAAAGGGTAACTATATTGAAAAGTGAAATATAGTTTTTGTCTTTATCATACCTAGAACATGGTTTAGGTCAGAAACTTATGGACCTAACCTTGTATATATGTGTATGAGAGACCGTTATGGTTGTCACAATAGAATCTCTAATTATTGATTAAAAAAAGGAACATATTGCATCATTTCTTAAAAAAGCTTTTACATTATTCATCTGCATTCTTGATATTTAGAAGCTGCTTTATCTTTGAAAGCTATGTATGATTTACTTACTGAAAACACCCATAACTAAAAGATTTAGTAAAATATGAATATTTTTTGAATCATTATAAGGAGAACTAGGAATATATGTTTGGCAGACCACAAGGTGAGATATGCTCTAAATGTGAAGCTTTAAATAGTAAACAACATTGATTGACAATACTAACTAAGCTAACTGCATCTGTAGAATTGTTAATACATAAGAAAAGGTCTTATTAATTTTACAAGAAATTGAACATATGAACAAATAGTGCAACAATAGAAGTGATGAAGCTGGAATAGGACCTATTTGATTTCATGCAGGATGTACCCTACATACCCATTTTATTGATGAAAGCTCTCATATTTTGTATACACAATTTAAGTGATAATAAAGCTACTTTTTATACATACTATTAAGGAGTAGCTGAAAAGGATGCTGATGAGGCATGCTCTTTTTGAATGATTGTTGGTTAAGCTGCATCCCACCTGAAGTCAAAGAGCTATATGTTTCATGTGCCAAACAAAATCACAATAATTCATTGGGGAGATATTTAGTGGGCTTATACTTGACTGGCTGTAGTTGTGGATGCAAAATACAAAATGCCAGAGCTTCCATAAATAAAATATTTCCTGCACAGGTATACATTACATTAGCTGATTTAGAATAATATACCAATATTTCCAAATTTGCAATCACAGTTTCCTTCCATGTGGCCTGACTTTGCAGTCATCAAAACAGTAGTTTGCGCCAGGACTACATTTACTTGCCATAGCAATATGATATGATAAAAGATGCAAACAAAAGGTAACCATTCTTCAAAGTAAAAAAATATTCTGCACTGTTGAAGAATGAAAGGTTTATAACTGAAAGGTTATAAATTGCAGAAGAATTTAACATTAGTAAGTATGGGCATATAATATATATATATAAGAAGATAAAGGACATATAATAGCACTTGAGTTCACAGACAGTGTTCAACTTTACGAAAGTCACAATATAATGCCTACTTGCAATGTTTACAGTGGGAAATCTCCAATAAACAACAAATAAATTCAGGACATGTGTAAAGTTGTTTATTATGTACCAGATGATTAAAAGACTTATATGAAAATATATTTTTATCATGACCTACATCCATGATGAACACTTTGATATTGATAACTAAACAAACACTTGCTTCAAATTATTATAGTTATTGTAGTTTTGTGATACTTAATCTTATTTTGATTTAAAGTAAAACACTAAAAATCATGTCGTCACATTAAGACTCTATTTAAGTTTCACAAACACACTTATAAAAGTAATTTTGGTACATGTTTCGTGAGGTACATTCCTCACATTGTCAACCAAAACGATGACTGAGGAGTCAATTTCAGCAAAGTATGTATGTTACTATGCTTGCTCTGGTGGTCTGTTAATGAACTTAATGAATAATGAATTTAAACAATATGTTCTCTGTTGTCTGCTTCATGTATATATAGAATTAATTGCAAGGATTGTGATAAAATATACATAGGAAAAACAAAGAGAAATCTGGAGATAAGATTAAAGGAACAATGGAGAAATATTAGACATAAACAAGTAGAAAAATCAGCACTGGCTGCACATTTTTGGAATGAGAATCATGAAATAGAGAAGGACATAACATTAATAAAAACAATTCCACATCGGAAAGAACTAAATATATGGGAAAAAATTTACATAAAAAAATATGAATACAAACTTATGAATTTTTATATATACCGGAAGCAGACAACATATTGTTTAAGTTCATTAACAGACCACCAGAGCAAGCATAGTAACATACATACTTTGCTGAAATTGATTCCTCAGTCGTCATTTTGGTTGACAATGTGAGCAATGTACCTCACGAAACATGTACCAAAATTACTTTTATAAGTGTGTTTGTGAAACTTAAAGAGTTTTAATGTGACGACATGATTTTTAGTGTTTTACTTTAAATCAAAATAAGATTAACAAAAGTTTCACTGTGTGGATTCCGACATTCCATAAACATATTTGTGATACTTGTTCACTATTAATGAAAAGAAATGGGTAGCAGCTTATGATTTTTTAACAAAAATTAATTGTTAACTAAACTATTTTTTGTCAGAACACCTAATTTTTATTTATTGAAATGTTTTAGCTATTATTTATCTCATTAAAATTTAAAAATTACATTATGTTAAATTTACTTCTACTGAAGTCCAAAATGAAAACATGCCACAAAGTTTATATAATTACTTCTCATTACCAGGAATCGATTTTAGGGCAAGTGCGCATTTTGCTACTTTAGGAGAAAGGGGGAAAACATTATTAATATTTATATTTCATGAAAATTGAAAGCTATTAATAGAGTTTTATAGAGTCCTAAAACGGTGTTAAGAGCTAATTTTTTAATATTTCGCTTAAAATGCCTAAATCAATGTAACATTTTGTTATTTCACTATTTATTCACAATATATGTAAGCAATATTATATTTCAATTTTTTTGATTAATACTATTAGAAAATGCAACAATTAATGGAATATTGTACTTATGAAGCTGTTTACAATGGAGTGGTAATATATCCTAAACTTAGGTATTTATTTTTATTTTATTTTTTTTTTTTTACACTAAACTCTACTTACTTACATAAAAGACGCGTTTCGGGAAAATCTCTCCCATATTCAGTTGCTCACCAAACCACCGTTAATCGAAACGATGGCTGGACAAACGGATGTTCCTGTGGTGGCCTCTGTTGGTTAAAGTAGGAAGTTGCCGAGTTCATCCATAGGCAGAAACTGGAAATTCATTAGATTTTCTCTATTTTTTAATATGAAAATTTTTTCCCAAGTGGATAACTCCAATGGGTTGTCAAGATGTTTCAGCAGTTTAATTTCCAGTTTTATTTCATGGTTTATGGTCCAAAAGTGAGCTGCTACTGCTGATTTATCCACCTGCTTAAACTGAATATTCCTAAAATGTTCTTTTCTCCTAATTTCCAAATTTCTCTTTGTAGTTCTGCTCACAATCTGCACATTTTATTTTGTAAATTCCTGATTTATGTTCTGTTGATATGGAGTCTTTTACTGTGCAACCTAATAAATTCTTGATGTTGTATCTGCTCTTTGGGGCTAACATTATCCCATGTTCTTTGAAAATTTTCTTGAACTTGTTGTGGTAAATTGGATGTAGATGAAAATTTTGAATTTATATTCTTCTTTTGTGTTTTTCAGTGTGGAAACTTCCCTTATCCCTTTTTGTATTTTAGATTTATTGATAATTTTTATCACTGTGTCTTTGTTGAAACCATTGATTATAGCTGTCTTTATTATTTGTTTATATTCTATTTTGTACTGTGCTGCTGTGAGTGGAATATTCATCAATCTGTGTGCCAAACTGTGAAATACTGCATATTTATGTGGAATGGGGTTATAAACTCTCATTTTTTATGTAAATTTTCTGTAGGTTTTTCTTTTCTGTAAATTTCCTCTCCTTATTTGTACTGAGAAGTTTGAAATGGTAGGACATTATCCTGTGCAGTTTAATATGCCAAAAGATAAAAGTGCAAAATCTTTGCTGATCCGGCAATGGCTAATAGAATTTCCACACTTCACTTACGATGGAAAAATAATATTCTGTGAGATTTGTAGCAAACAGGTAATTAACAGTAACTGAATATTTTAATGAGTAAGTCTATATAATATTAATACATTTGTCTGGGATGAAATTCTTTTAAAGACAATTACACCTTAAGTTTTAAATTTCAATAGTTGAAGTATTTATGTGTCATTGAGACTTTGTTGTTAGAACTAAGTAATTGCACTTTGTGATAGAAATACAGCAATACAGTATTTAGAATTTTATTCTGTTAGCTTCTAAACATTTTATAATCAGAACAAAAAGAAATGCCACCTGAGGCAGCATGTGCAAGGGGCAGGATATGGCAAAAGCTCAGTGGAAAAATCAAAGCAAACAAATTTATTGATACAACCTACTTCATCCAAACCCAGCAGCAATTTCTATGCAGACTTAATCAGAGCGTTTGTTGCTTTCAACATTCCATGGTATGCAATTGAAAAGAGATTTTTTTTACAAAAATACAGCAAACAAAACATACCCTCTGAATTTATCTTACAGAAAAATTATTTACAGAATGTACAATGAAACTTTAGCAACCAATTGGGAGGATATAGGTAATTCTTATATATGGGTCTCCTCTACAGATGAAACCTCAGGTTCTATGAATAGATATATAGCAAGTATGACAGTAGGGAAACCACCCTAATGAACCTTCAATTTCGCACCTTATTATATGTTAAGGAACTGCTGAAAGTAAATAGCAAAACCACTGCTTATTTTATAAACAAAGGCCTACCGTCATTATATCTGACAATAAAGATGATTCTAAAGCTCTGTTGTTTTGTACTGATGCTGTGTCGTACATGGTTACTGCAGCTCCATTTCTTAAAACATTTATCCTAACATCATTTATGAGTTTCTGAAACAACCAGGAGCGAATTCCCTCTTGTCAATATATTCATTTCCAATCTGAAAAAATGTTTATGCAAAGCCCCATTCAGTCAGTGGTGTATTATTATTCTAAATACTTTAAAGAAGTGGTCACAATTATTGAAGAATTACCTGAATTTGATACTGCAAGTGTGATAAAAGTGAAGAGTATATCATTGACAAAAGATATTGCCTACATACAATCAAACTTTTCATTTATACCTGGAAGTATTGAACATTTAGAACGTAAATTTCAATCTCTTTGTAGTCAAATAGCAATAGAGAAGAATACCTAGAAGAAAATAATATTGTGCTTTGGGGGAAACTGGGAAATAAAAGTAAGTGAGAAAATTTACTAAATAAGAATGTAGGATTTTCACTGTTGGAAACTGTGTCCAGAAGTAAATGTTCCAGTAGATATTCATGTTTCTACTATTTGCTTCTCTAATATCTGTTGCAGTAGAAAGAAGGCTCTTTGCTTTCAAAATGAATCTCACTAACAAAATACAAAGATTAACATGGAGAATTTAGAAAAAATTATAGTTATGTACCAAGCAGATAGAGAATGAGAATGGAAATGAATTTCAAAAACTTTCAAAATATATTTAATATTTTTTTCAGCATATTCAATTTGTGCAGCTGTGTTTGCATAATACAGTTGTCTGCCTCCATTTCTTTAATTAAAAACTTATTTTAGGCACTTAAAACTGCAATTTTTAGTACCTAAAATCTGATGTCTACTCATTAGTTACTAAATATTTATGAAAAATATTGTTCCATAATTATTGTCAGAGTTATATACTATAACTTTATAATAGATTTTTCAAACTAATAATTTAGTTTCCAAAAAGCTTTATATTATTTATTTTTTGAGTTTCTCAAAACTATGATCTGTTCAATCTTTTCCTTCTTTCTCTCAATCATTAAATTATTTATATTTCACTTTGTGATTTAAAGATGTATTGTGCCAAAGGAAGGATTAATAACTCGGCCAAATTATTTTAGGAGACTGTAGCATAAGTTTCCCAGGCATTCACCTAAAGGATTGATGGAAAACTCTTGGAAAACCTCAGGAATGGAAAGCATAAACTCTACTGCTGAATTACAGCGGTAGTAATTATATTTAATATTATATTATTATTGTTCTATTTTTTTGAAAATTGCAAAGCTTTTAATTTATTAAGTTGCTTTTTAATCTCATTTACACATTTCATACTTAAACTTACAATTATTAAACCAGATATAGACTAAGTCAATATATAAAGCCTTTATTTTATTTTTAATTCTATAGCTATAATTTTGCTACTTTTATTTGCCTTTCAGGTAATTGCAATGTAATAATAAATTATTGTTGATCCTTTAACAGGATGAGAGATAGTTTGGCCTACTGTGTATTAGAATAAGTTCTGACCAATTATAGACAAATATGAATGTTTTTAATATATTTTCATTAACATGAAAAATGAAATGTTATATAGCTGCCTAACCTTTCAATAAATGTCAGCTTTCCTTAAAACTAAATATATTTATTTGAACATTCAGAATGATTCAGAAATATCTGTACAAACTTTTGAGTTAGTTCTTCCCACCTAAACAAGAAAGCATCATACAAACATAGGCTCAGAAATGCCTACTTTATGAACTACAATCAGATAATTGCATTTCAATTATTCAACACTTGGTTTTTAAGGTACAATTCAACAATTTGTTCATCCACTCAATATGACAACTCACCTGCTAGTGCAGATATTTTGAAGGAGGTCATGTATTGTCAAGGAAATATGTTTTCAATCCTGGCTAATTTGCTTTGTACTTTTAACTGTTATTACAAGTGATTTATACCAGGGCATTCAAAAAGTAGTGGCAACAATGCTGTACATCAGTGCTCTGAGTAGTGAACATTGGAATCTTGTATTATGATATAAAGCAGTAATTTTTTATAAATCTGCAATATTTAAAGTCTTCTAGTACAATATTTTATATAAAAAAAAAAGGACTGTTTTGATTTGTAATAAGTAATACTGTCCTAAAAATATACATGGTTAGATTGTGTTGATCCAGCAGAATGTAGATTCTGGGCTAATAGGATGTGGTCTGTTCAATGAGTTACATTTGATGTTTTGTTTATGTCACAACTCTAGTTGTAACCAGCCAGGAGTCACAGGCAAAACATGAGGTGTTAACTTATCGACTGGACCATGGCCTATAAGCCCGGAATCTACATTCTACTGCTCTAAAAATGTTCAATAGGTATGAACAAAGGTGTTTCATAAAATTTCAAGTTGCATGAGAAAAAATGCAACTCATTGCTTTAGGATATTACAAGAAACTTGTGAGAGAGAAGTTCTAACATATAAAATTGTTGTAAAATGGGTGGAAGCATTTTATTAAGAAAGGGAGAATTGCGAACACAGACCACATGCTGGTAGATGCCCAAATGAAAATAAATGATGATTGTATGTTATGATTATAAAGGTATAATTTTGGTGCATATTGTAGCTCATATGCAGCTTACTACTCTTAATTACTCGAAAGATAAACTTCAAGTTGAACTTTAGCCTGGCTGAAGATGGGAACAAAATGTTCTCGAAACCGGTTCCATACATTTATGAAAAGTAAGTGAAGCTTTAAGAGTGTGTAGTTCAACTGAATCATACAATGATATCAATTAAGAAGAAAACCTGTTCCATGACCTACACATGTCATATCTAAATGCATTAGATTTATCTGTAGAGACACCGAAAAACCTAAAACTCTTGGTTTGGGGTCCTGAAGGTATGAGAATCCATGGTCCAACAATTCCATGTTTTCTTTACAAAAATCTATTTCAAACCAGTTAAAACTTCTTTCCCAAGTTTAAAATTCTAAAATGGTTAAAATATTCATCACTCTTTAAATTATTAAAATTCAGGACATGTTTTGTGACCTGTCCATCACATTGTCACCTGATATGGCTAATGAGTCATGCTGGAGTTGGAGAGGCAGGTAACTGTAAGGGGCTCCGGTGTTCTATGAAAGAACTTATACAGAATGTTATCCGCTTCCAAAATTTCAAAGTTCATAAGTCTGGTTCTCCCATATGCTCAGTTCTTTAGGAAATTGGACAGCTCTCAGTAAATTAATATCTTTTATCAATTTCATGGTGTTTGTTCCAAAAATGTGCCACTATAGCTGATTTTCTATCTGTTTGTGTCTAATGTTTCTCATGTCCTTCATTCTGATACCAATGTTTCTCTTAGTATTTCCTATGTATACCTTTTCACAGTACTTACAATTTATCTGATATATCCCTGACTCTTCCTCTTTGGGTATGCCATATAGTTTGTTTAGTTTCAACAATTTCCCGACACTAAATCTATTTTCAGGAGACAGTATAATATTGTACTGATAAAATTTTTTGAATTCCATGTGTGCTTTCAAGCAAGTGAAGTACATTTTGAGCATTTGTTGTGAATTGTGGTGGTATTCATTGAATGCCATTTTTTGATTATAACTTATATACCAGGCATTTACCACACATGAACATATATTTTTTAATTTGTAAAATGTGGAGAAATTACCTTCTTTAATCAGATAACTTATTGTCTATTAATAAACACTTTCTTGCAGGTGAAACATTTATCTCTGCTGGTGGTGTGCATATTGCATTATGCCACTTCCTATCAACTGTCATGGCCAGCTCACAACTCAGCATCAAGTGCATCAGAACATGCACCATCTGGGAGGTACTTTAATCAGAATGCATACTTAATTGATGGAAACAAAGTACAACATTCCACTACAACACTTCTGGATGGTCTTAACACTAACAATGACAAAACAAACACACCCTCAGAGACATCTCTTGGTGTGCCTCAGCAACCTTACATGGTGGATAAGCTGTCATTTGCCACTGAAAAACCACCTTCATATTTTTATGTCACACCTGAAGTATTCAGTCCTGCTATTACTAAGAAGTCCTTTAGAGATCAAATATCATCATATATCCCTGTTTCTACCTTGGCTGAATCTTTATCTCTTATTAAGAAGCCCTTACTTGAAACTATTCCAACTATTAATGGGCCAATAACTTCTTTCTCATTGACGAAGAACCAACTTGTTCCAGCAAACATTGTAGAGCCTTTAGTATCAGTTTTCAAAAAATCCATTTCCATAATGGAATATGAAAATAATGCAGAAGAAGAATTTATAAATCTCTCTGACAAATCTGAAAAACCTAATTTGGTGAGCATTTTGCCAACAACTCCATCACAGTTTTCAAACAGCGAGTCTGATGATAAAACAAATTCTTCTCATTTTGAGCATTTTATATCAGTACCTTCACAAGATGATATGAAAGAATCTGCAAATGATCAGATTAGAGACAGTGATGTACCTTTGTCCAGTTTATCTATTTCTGAATTAGATGAGTTCACTTTTGTTACTGAGAAATTACCTAGGGCTACTGAAGCAAATGACGATGTGCCAGGAACCTTGATTTTTCCTCAAACTCCTGAATCTGCACTCTATGGGGATATAATGATGCACTCTTATATTCCAGCTAATTATTACATGCCACCTTATCCAGTGATGCCCATCCAACTTAAAAGCCAAAACAGCGAATCTCTCTACATACCCAGCATAGAATCTCTGAACCAGCCTGTAGAGAAATTACCAAGTGTAGTCTATGGTTCAGTTCCAATGCTCGAGGCTTCACTGCCTGAAACTCAATACTATGGAGCTTCATTACCATTGCAGTACAGAATGCCACAATATTACTGGCCACCTACAGGTAATAAACTAAATACTCTATATTCTGTCAAATAGTACAGTTAAAGTTCATTAAGCCATGGTGGGGTTTCAAAACTATTTATTGATATAGCTATAAATACTAAACATTTAAAATGCTTACCATATAAGAGGGCAACTCAAAATATTTCTTCATATTTAGTGCAATTTGATATGATTTCCAACTGTTGATTTATACACTTCTAATCAATAATTCAGTTATTGCCACATACAACTAAACACATCAGATGTGACAGATTGAATAGCTTCTCTAACTTTCTATTCCATATGCACAATATCATTGATATGAACAATTTACACATTTTGCTTGATGTAGTCCGTCTGCAGGCATGGTGGCCAAGCCTTCCTATGCCATATCCAGAAACTCACAAACAATGTACCCACAGGATGGAGGAGCACAGTCTTATTGAAACATATTAATATAGCTGCACGATGTTACAATTAGTTGCACAAAGAAAAATGGATCTATCACTCTGTCACACTTCATGTTAAAAAACATGTTCCACTTTTGGGCTCTTAATGTATGCATGTTCATTAGCCCAAATTCTGGCAATATGTTAATGTGGCATGGAACATAGTTTCAATACTGAACACCATATTCTATAAGAATTGTTCTTCTCATCAAACACATGTACTGCAAAATCAAATCTTTTGGATCTATCAGTTGGGCAGAGTGACTGCAACTACTACAATTTTTAGCCCTTAAAACTGAGATAGGGAGTCCCAATGAAATTGAGCAACATACTTTCCTGATATTAAATAATTATAATTGTAAAAGTAGAGTTTTGGAAGCAAATTTCATGAAAATCATGTTTTTGTTTGAACTTTTTGCATATGTTGAGTTTTGGAACAATATTTAGAATTTTGTGAAAAATATGTTGTAGCAAAATTTGCATATATATTTTAATTTATTGAAAATTAAGAGTTTTATCCCACATAATGTATAATAATTTTACAAAAATGAAAATACTATGAATATAGGGTAAAGAACCAACTAACAAACAACTAAGCTTCTTAAAACATAGAAATTAAATTCTTAAATCACCCTCTTGTTGTTCACAAATAAGATTGTATTTTCTTCATTCATAATGCTCTTGTATACTGAGATCTTTGTTTTTGACTGATTGACTTATTTATGGACAATTTTTACCATCTCAGGCCATCAGCATCCCATTCAACTCAGGGCATGAAACGGCTGACAAATTTTGCTCAGTGGCCTCTCTTTCAGGCTTGAGGTTCTTTTTCGTTCTGTAAATGTACGACATGGTACCCACGGCTTTACTTCCCTTCTGAAGGAAGCCATACTTAGGATTTTTACGCCAGAAAAATCCATCGGTCCTGTACGGGTTCGAACCCTAGATCTTGGGTTTAGGAGGCAAGTATGGTAACCAGTACACCACCAGGACTGACAAGAACTTTGTAATCTTTTCATTCTTCCACATAGCGACTTTTCAACAACTTAGCAATATTTTTTAGTTTTTTCTATTTCACTCTCCCCATTATGTAAACTGGAGTTTATTGAAATAAGTTTCTGTTTTCAATTTCTTCACTATTTCTATACATTTAGTTAGATCACTTCTATAATTCCACTTTTCATAGAGGACCACGAATTTTCCTTTCTTAAAAACAAATCCTTTACAAGACTAAAGTTTGAGGTGCCATGTCTTTTGCAAATGGACTAAATGCCTTTTTTTTTTTTTTTTAATATAAAGAACAATCAAATCCCTATGGCAAAATTTTCAAAAATATTTTGTAGTCTTAATTTATGATGGTTTCTTGCATTTTTATTTCATTCCAAACATTCTATAAGGAGGAATAAAAGAATGGAAACAGCATTTGTATTTTTTTAATGTGCTTTGAGGAATTATTATATAACCAATAGGAAACCACTCCAATAATAGTACTAGTTTTATTCTGACTCTTGCAACCATTGGAAATCAAATAAATTTTTGTCACATTTGCAAGGCTAATTTAATTAAGTTTGTGATAAAGTGGGATAAATGTCATTACAGCTTTTGGGGAGGAGAGGATTCTAGTTACTTCATATAAAGATATTCTGTTTTGTTTGATGTTCACGAGGTAATTCTACACAAGTTGTAAAACTGTACATGTTAAACTGTCTGGAATAACATGTAGCCTGTCTGGTAAAAATTTATGACTTTTGGAAGTTATAAATTTTTCTGGCAGTCATAACTTAAGATCAATTCATTTTGTCTTCTGACAGAGTCATAAAATGTCTATTTTCTCAATCTGTGTACAGAGGTGGCTGAATTTTTGACTAAAGCTCTGAAAAACATTTATTTAATTTATATTGATGCATAGGCTCTGAAATTTATATATGAGAAGTAAGAACTCGAGTCAAAACTTTGTATGCATTCCTTTGTGGGAAATGAACATTTTCAGTTGGTTAGACATGCCTTCAACCAGTGTTTTGCACTTTTTCTAAATGTCCTCGTCATGGTGTCAGATGTTTATAAGTATATCAATAAGTAGAACTTTAGTTATAATGTTGGTTTTCTTGATATTTTTCCCCACAATGGGCCACAAATTCTTGACCAGGTTCATAACTGGGCTATTTCCTAGCCATGGAAGCACTGAAAGCTCTAAATTATGTAAGAACTGTGTAATTTCCTGACTTTATGACAAGGTGCACAATCATGGATGAAATCACTTGGGCTTTCTCCAAACCAGGCCCTTAGATAGAAGTTGGGTCTAAAAAGCTCATAATCACTGATCTTGTCTCATGTTACAACTATGTTGGGTGTTTTACGGTTGGTTACACACACGGAGGATGAAAATCTCCCTTAGGTGTCCTCCAGGAACATTCACCATTTTCTTTGGTGATTTCATATGTGAATTCATCACTGAAGTACATCTGGAAAGAGAAATCAATAGTACAGCAGCTATACAATGTCAACTATTAAGAGTAACTAGTCCCAAATACATCTACAATCCATGAAAGTTATTGATAAGCACTTGATAGAATTTAATCTGGTTATTAAATTATTTGTGTGATAAGAAGTACCAGAGTGTAGTACATTAATTACTGTAATATGGTTCAAAATAGCTTTTTCCAGCCATCAGACCACCACAACACGCCACTCTTTCTTGCCATATATGGAATGAACTTTGCTTTTCTTCTGGGTCTTCAAGCTTTCAAGTTGCCATCGAAGAGTTCTCTTGACATTTCTTGAATTTAATATTTCTATACTTCTAGCCACTCAAGTATTCCTTAGCTCTCTGCTAGTAGCTTTTCAGTTTTTACCATAAATTTTCTTACACCTCTAGTGCTAAACCTACTTTTTTGACCACATTTTGCTCTTTGTTGTATCTGGTATATCTTATTATTCTCATTCATTTTTTTTAATTCTATTAACAGATTTTTGTGAAATTTTAAACCTCTTTGTTACTTCCTCTTGTGTTCTTTTGTAATCAATGTTTTTATAATATAAATTTTTCTTGATGACAAGTCATAATTCCTCCCCATAATCTCAAATTTCTTTGAATGCTAAATGTTAGTAGCTCACTTGCATTTTACTAAGTAAATATAGCTTTAAATTAAATAAATTGTACTTATGAACCTGTACACAATGGAGTGGTAATATATCCTACAATTGTGTATTCAACTTGCTTACTCTAAATTCCACTTACTAAGTAGGATATATCACCATTCCATTGTCTACAGCTTCACAAGTATAATTTATTTAATTATACAACACAAAAAGTGTACAGAAGCAATTTCAAAATAAGTGGAGTTCAGTATAAGCAAGTTGAATACATACTTGTAGTATATAGCTTTAAATGCTTGAATATAATGTAAAAATCTACCAACCTAATAGAAATCAAATTACTGAAGATAAACCTTTAAATTATAAAAATCTATGGTTATGTGCTTACTAAACACACAGGAAAAAAATGGGTTCTTACACAGCTAAGTCAACTGCAACAGTTATGCCAGCATACCAACATGTCTTAGTGCACACATGTTGTAAGTATGATTCCTTCATTTTGAGAAAATTGCATTTTGAACTTTTAACACTTATTACCATGCAATCTTTAAGAGGTAAACACGAACAATGGAATTGTACATTAAATGTTGTGAATATTCAATGCAATAATGTGATTCTTAAACTATTCCTGAAAAGTGACAAGGAATTCAAATTGTTGTTGCACACACTTAACACATTTGACAAATGGATTTAATCACTTCACAAATGTGTATTATTCAACAAGATCAGAATTAAAGGTGAAAATAACTACAATATTACAAAGACATCAAATATATAAGTATCATTAAATGCCTTTGTCATTCTTACATGAAACCTCGTTTGTGAATTGTTTTGCAATTGGATTTCCTCAATGAAATGCCTATACTCTTCAGGAATAACTTTGCTTTGAGTAGTGATAACAGGTCTCTTTTTTTGGCTTTATGGGCCATATGTGGCTGTACATAGGTTATTTAAAGAAACATTTGACCAACTCACTGGCTCTTGCTCTTGCATCCTTGTCTTGCCCTGATGTTAATTTTGGAAAAAATGTCTTCTTTGTGATCATATTTGTAGTGTAATACATGGTTTGCTCTTTTGCACTCTAATTCACTTCATTTTCATCCAGCTTACCTTGTTGCAATCAATAGTATTGTAACATTCTTCAACTTTCTCTGTCAATTCCTTGAGGTCAAAGTAATCACTATATCGCATAACTGTAAGTTGATATGGATGAGGATTAATTCTTGCATGCCGAAATCAAAAGTGCCCACCCAGAAGTTTTATACACTTTCAAGTGCTTTCTCTTTCTTTAAATTGTTGCAAATGTGGCAAGTATTCACTTACATTCACTTATCACATTTGTCAACTGGTTCCAAAATGCACAAAATTGTTACATGCTTTAATCACTTTTGTGCACATGACTTTAGTAAATACAACATTTTGCCAATGCCAAAACTTGCAATTTCTCATTTGTGCACCATAAAGAAGTTCTGCTGGTGCATTTAATACATATGTGCACTAAGTCCACTAAGATAATTAGAGGATGTATTCATTGTTACATGCAATATTACCTTTCATATTCAGTAATGCTGAAACATGTTAACTTTTATGATTGAAATTCAGTCTAATAATATGGCCACCTCTATAATATTAAAATTGTCAATTTATTCTTGAGAAATACTGTATTTAAAATGTCTGGCTTTTGGAATGCTTTTCTGCAATCACATCAGCTTTAATATTAAAAAGACAGAATTATGGAAATAAATTCATATTATCAACTACAAATATTGGATTTTGGAAGGCATGATACCATTTATTTCAAGAATTAATATATGAATTAGAAAAAAACTCATTTTTGAAAAATAGCACAAATGGGTTTTTGGAACTAGACACCTCAAGTGTGCCCAATTGATTATTTAAGCTCTTAAGGTAGCTATCCTGTACAGTTTTACTGGTCTCATCATCACCTGATGGCCTAGTCATATTTCCTTTTAGCTGGCCATCTCACGAGGAAGTGTATTTCATATGGCAGCAACTCTACTGAACACACTCACTGATTCGAACTTTACAAGCCAAAGGATGCAAAGAATCTTTTCCTAAACTGTCCATGTGCTGAATGGTTTGTGTCACTGTTACATGATTACCTGTGCCTACATTTCAAGTCTTTCCTGCACTTCTGAAACTCTTTAAGGTTGCGACTTAATTTGTTTCGTTTGGAAATTGTAATAGCCAGTAACCGTACCATGAGTTCACCTCATACTATATATATTAATTGTTAAAATGAATATGAATATTTCTAGAAATACTTGACCTGACCAAGAAAACATAAGATTTAAGAGAAATCTTTTTATTTTTCAATGTAGTCACCTTGTAAATCAATACATTTAGTCCAACAACCTTCCAATTTTAATACCCTCAGTAAAATAAGAATTGTCCAACTGTGAAAAATTAGCATCTGTCTCAGCCTTAACCAGATCAGTTGATGTAATCTTCATCATCCAGCCATTTCTTTAGGTTTGAGAAGAAAAAGTAATTGCTGGGAACCAAATCTGGCAAATGTGAAAGCACTTGCCAGTGAAGGTCATGCAGTTTTGCAGCAACAATCCTAAACATGTGTGAAGGTGCATTATTGTGATGAAAGAGAACTTTCTTTTTTGCAAGGTGTGGGTATTTAGCCTGAATAGCATTCTTTAGTTGTTCCAGTGGTGAAGTGTAATACTCCCTGGTGATGGTTCTGCCCCTCTAAAGAGGTAGTCTACGAGCACATCATGAGAATCCCAGTAAACCGTAGCCATAATTTTCCTGCAGATGGAGTCATTTTTGCTTTCTTTGGTGCACTTTCAACTGTTGCCACCCATTGTTTGAACTGTCCCTTCATTTCTGGCATGTAGTGACGAATCCATATTTCATTTATCGTATGAAATGCTGGAAAAACACACTGAAATTGCATTTTAACAAATTGAAACATTTTTGCAAAATATTCATTCCAATGAATTTTTGATCCATTGTAAATAAAGATTTTTTAATTCCCAAAACTTCATGCAAAATGTAGTGGACATAGACTATCAAGTGCTTTGCAATGTCAGCTAACTCGTCTACCTTCAATTGGCGATCATTGAGTACGGCATCATGAATTTTTGTCACAATCTTGTTAGTCGAAGCAGTTTTGGGATGCCCTGAGCCTCTTCATCTTGAATGGATGTATTACCATGCTTAAATTCAGCATCCCACTTTTTAACCATCAAAAACAAAGAATTTAATGTGGAATCTACCTCTTTTTGTATTTCCGTTGGGGTTGAACCCTTCAAAACGAAGTACTTTATCACAGCATGTATTTCAGTTTAACCCATTTTGTAGAAAATGTTAACACTAGTTTGTTTACACATTCATCACAAACAAGTAACTATACTTACACATCTGAAACTTTACAGTGCATCATATAAAGGATGATATTTAACAACTATTACAATAAATTATAATTAATCTGTCGTCTAACACACTCTTATGCTTCACTTACTTTTAAATACAGTGGGACCAGTTTTGAAGAGACATCCTCTCCATCTTCAACCAACTTGACCACTCAACTCTCCGAGTTCCAACAGAATTTTTTAAAAATGTCTTATTTTTCGAAAGTTCTTAAATGAATTACGAAGGTATTCAAACCACATAGGAACAGACTAGGAGAAAATGACTCGTTTACCAAACTATTATAATAATTTGGCCATTTTCATAACATCTACGAACTAGGCTGAACAAAACATCCCTTGTATAAAAAATAAATTTGAATTATCTATTCACTCTCATCAAAACATATATGGGATAACCATACTACATTTTACTGTAACTGTAATTACCAAAATTAAATGCTAAAATGCTAAATCAGTGTAAATGAACTAGAATTTTCAGTTTACAAACAGCTTTAACATAATTTGTGTAGAACATATTTGCTAATATACTGCAATTTGTTGCAGTTCAACATCCATTGTGGACAACCCATTATGAGGAAGCAAGTAAACTTCAAGAATCTACAGCTTCAGCTAATCCTATATCTGTTGCTTTGGATAGCTTATCAAGAGCGATATCTGCTTCTGAAACTTTTAAAAGTTTGTAACAAAAACTTAACTTCTTTAAATTAAATTATTGTACGACTGAGTCAATTACACACTTTTGTGGCATTACTTTTATTTGTTTATATTTAGATCATGTTTCGTAGACCATCATCAAGAATTAGCTGAGGGTGCAAATGGCAATCTGCAAAACATGTTCTAGGTAAATAATAATAATAATAATAATAATAATAATAATAATAATAATAATAGTTTATTCACCATATAAGTGAAGCCATCAGAGTGTGTAGTTCACCTACCATAAAATAATTTAATTGTATGACTTGCTTCATTGTACATGTCCAATTCACACTTCAAGTTAAATTAACCTCTTTGTTTTATGTTATTGTTATTATAATTAAAATTATTTAACCAATTAAATCTTTAGCAAATCTTTACAAACTCTTGTTGATTATTTCCATAAAATGGTGGCATTTTAAGTGTAACTATAACATTATTTGCCATGTGACAATGCTGTTGCAGCCAGAAGAGTATGGAAATCTACTTACCCTCTCATGTTCCTCTGAGAAAAATATCCAATACTGATTAGAAAACATTAAATTGATACAAAAAAAAATGAAAGTTTTATTTGAAGATCTAGATACAATAAGACTAGCTGCCATCCTTTCTGTATGATTATAAAAAACTCGGAACCTGATTAATACACTGTGTGAGAAGCAGAAACAAAAGTGCAACATTGACATTTTTTAAAATAAGGCAGTAAACAAAAACTTGATGTTACATTCAGTATTCATAAGAACTTTATTTTAAAAAAGGGACCATTTTTCTGATATATTTTTACTAATTAGGATTTTAGTACAATTTTAGGCAATTTTGCTTGCTTTTTCTCTAAATTGTTATATGTATTTAAATTAACACTAAATCAGCCAACACATCATTGCACACTCAGTTATTGATATTCCCAACTTGAATAACTGCTTGGCACTCTGCCAGCATGCTTGAAATTTAGGAATGAATGTTAATGTGCTGAATTGAATCTGACTTCTTATACTTATTAAATGCTTTGCTTGTTTTTGCAAAAAGGTTATTCGCAGTTATTAAAATAGGAAATTAAAATAATTTCCTATTTTATCTCAAAATTCCCATTAGCAGAAAATAATACATCTGCATTTAAACAGTTTCTATACTTCATTCATTTGAGGAATTTTTAAAATACCCACCATTTATATTTGACATTTCCTGTTCACTTATTTTTTTCCTATTCTGTAATCTGTTTTGGGTCTTGACAAAATGAATGAAAATAAGAATTAATGCAAGAGCAAATATGATTGAAATCATATTTGTTTCATGTGGAAAATTCTAATAAGAGCTTAGTTTTAACCTTTCTTAATTACAAATTACAGGGTTTCCACCTAAAAACCATCCAGCTAGTGGGGGAAAGAGTGGGGAGCTTTGCTTGCAGCAGATAGGATTCAAAACACTGCACTGAGCATGTAGAATAGTTTTTATGTGAAAGCCCTGTACATCTGGGCCTACTGATTGACAAGTAGATGCATATCATGTGCATGTTGAATAATCTCCATGCAATAAAGCCTTGAAAAATTTATGTAAATATAAAATAGTATTTTTGAAAATTGCAACACAGCGACACAAAGCATATGGAATTTAAGAAAACATAAGGATTAGAATAGTAGAGTGGTTGCACATGCTTGCAGTTCCCTTTGAATTGTCATGTTAAGCATATAAATCGAGCATTATTCAGAGGTCACACAAGTACTGTATCATGCTTATGAGCTATAAACATTTCTTCATGTATTACTATACCTTAATTACCTAGTGAGTCGATTTTAATAATCTTATGCTCCACTTACTGTTGAATTATGCAAAACTAGTTTCGCAGGCTTTTGCCTGCATCCTCAGTTGTGAGTCGACTGTCGGCTTCGTTGTTGGTTGGCTGGAGGATTTGGTGTTGCTCTCATGGACATTTTATGAACTTTTGGATTAATTTATCTTCTGTTGGAATCTCAAAGTTCATAACCTTATCCTCATATTTTTTTTATATAAATTTTTTTCTCATATTCCCAGCTCAATGGGTCGATTTAGAATTTCAATAATTTCACTCCCATTTCTATATCATGTTTATCTCTCCAAAAATGATGTGCAACTGCTGATTTCTCTACCTGATTGTACCTTATGTTTCTCCAGTATTCCTTCAGCCTGATTCCAATGCTTCTTTTTGTTTTTCCAATATATACTTTGTTACATTCTGAACAGTTGATTTTGTAAGCCAGGAAGCCAGGAATATACAAAATTAACTGTTCAGAATGTAACAAAGTATATATTGGAAAAACAAAAAGAAGCATTGGAATCAGGCTGAAGGAACACTGGAGAAACGTAAGGTACAATCAGGTAGAGAAATCAGCAGTTGCACATCATTTTTGGAGAGATAAACATGATATAGAAATGGGAGTGAAATTATTGAAATTCGTAAATCGACCCATTGAGCTGGGAATATGGGAAAAAATTTACATAAAAAAATATGAGGATAAGGTTATGAACTTTGAGATTCCAACAGAAGATAAATTTATCCAAAAGTTCATAAAATGTCCACGAGAGCTACACCAAATCCTCCAGTCAACCAACAATGAAGCCGACAGTCGACTCACAACTGAGGATGCAGGCAAAAGCCTGCAAAACTAGTTTTGCATAATTCAACAGTAAGTGGAGCATAAGATTATTAAAATTGACTCACTAGGTAATTAAGAACATAATAGTCGTTTCACTGTATTGGTTCCAAAATGAAATTAAATGTTATATTTAATCACTATACCTTGTTGATGTTTAAGCACTTAATATAAACAGAGATTGAGTGAGGGCAATGGTTCGCCTACATTGTTGTTTTAAGTATCATGATACCATGATGGTGATGTGAGTGTGGATACAGTGGACTGAAGAGAACAGGTGCATCGGCAGTGAACCACAAAATGTGATGACAGGTATCTCTTCTGTATAACAGGCTATTCAGCTTCATCACAAATATTAACAGGATGGTGCACTGCAACAAGTGTGACATTGTTTCAAACTGACTGCATGCATTCCTTTGTGACAGATTCCCTTGATAGTGAGCCACTGCCACCTCAGGCTTCAATGGACTACTAAACAAACATTTTGGCATGTCAATGTCACGTTTTTAGAGAATCCTATATTAACTTTAGACTACAATGATAGCGCAAATGCAATAGATGATATCATCATTCAGCATGCATTAACCAGCATCAACCTGTGGGGTGTCATTGGGTAACATAAATGATCCCGGCTGGTACAAATTACAAGCATCCTCAGCAGCAACCATTACATAAGGGAAGTTGTAGAAGTAGTGCACTCCTCACGCTAAAACCAGCAGGTCATACATAGCCAGAAATATCCAAGTTTTCTTTGTAGCATGGCAGATATCGCTTCTTCTCGGACGTTCACATTTGTCAGAGAATAGCCCTATTAAGAATGTTTGAAAAATGTTTAATTGGTAACTAGTTCATCAAAGTCCTACTGTCAAAAAATTTGCCATCTTCCAAGATGCCAGGTCAGGAAGCTTACTATTCTCCTCAAGCTTATATCTACAATTTTACAATCTGTGTTGGACATTCCACAATCCAACAAAGTAAAAAAATACTTTTGTTATGCTTGGACAGAAAATAAGCATCTCAAAGGATCAAGTTTATCACTTTTGTTGAAAAGTGTTTTCCTATAACTTGGCATGGTCCTAGCAGCCAATGCTTCCCTGTGAATGAAGCACTGTACCCAAATCATATCTGATATAAATTCATTAAGAAATAATTATAATTTTTATTATCATTGTTTAAATGTATTTTCATTTCAGAGAGCATTATTGTGCTCCCACCAGGCAAGGACAAAGTGAGTTGAGTGTACCTGTCAGGTTAGCATGAGAAGAAGAAACAATAGTCTGTGCTGTATTCATTATTGAATCCAGAGAATTATTAAGCTACATTAGAAGTGTGAGGAATAAAATTGAAAATAAAATACCAAAATTGAAATTGATTTATAATGTATTTGCATTGCAATTTTACATTTGAATGTACCACCATGGGTGACCAAGATCGTTAAGGCCCGGACTCGTGAGCTGGAGGTCTGGTGTTCAAATCCTGCCAGGACTGTCCTCCCTGACTGAGATTTTTTCCAGGTTTTCCTCAGTCCTCATAAATGGCAAATGCTGGGGAGGTACTCTAAACTTAGGCCTGGAACGTTTCCTTCCTTAAAAAATCCTTTCCCAATATATCATTCCATCATCTCATGTACCATCAGTGTCTACCGCCCGTGGTGCTTCAGTAGTAAAAATTGGAGTTAAACACCATTAAAAAAAAAAAAAAAAAAAAAAAAAAAAAAAAAAAAAATACATCAGAGGACTTCATGACCCATCTCCCCTCACCTCAGGACCCATAGGTTGAGAAACACATTCTAGTGGATGTATGTCCATTTGAAAGCACTATAGAAAGGATTGCATGAACTAATGAAAACTGCACAGATTTGACCATTTTGTAACTTGGTAAAAAGGTTTAGAAGAGAGAAAAAAATGCAACACAAAATTGCATGAATGTAAAAAAATATTCAAAAACAAAAAAATTCAATTCCTCTTTAATGACATTGTAACATATAATGATCAACCAATCTAAAGGAAAAATAATACCTTGCAAACACCAGTTTTTAATTAAATTCTTTTTTTGAAAGCGAGATTATGGAAAAAAAACTGTTCATCAAGTGAGGATGGGTAATAAGATAACAATGGGAGAAATGCATTTTACAGTTTTGATGATCTTAAATTATTTATCTCATGGAGATTTAAAGTTTAAATTCTGTAGTACAAGGACTGTATTCAAATTGAAGAATAAAAGCTTTATGAATTGTTAAAACAATATATTTATTTTATACATTACTCAATAATGATTTTACTTTCATCACTGCAAAAACAGGATATACACAGTTCTTATTCAGTAACAGTTATCTAACTATTCATTAAAGCTGCATACTGTTTCAACGGAATTATGAAACTAAAACATTTCTAGAATTCAGGCCATACATTTGACATAAAAAGTTTAATACTACAAGTGACATCAGGTCCCCTAGAATGAACAACAGTTTATCTAAATATGATATAAGGGTTACCAGCTTGGATCAGCTAGTTTCCCCAGGAATAACAAATAGTATATATTGTATAAGTCTTACCTTTATATGCTCTTAATTGAACTGAATTTGTGACTTAAGTTAAATGCAAGTATGTTCAACAGTTAATTAAAACATAATTATACTTCCCTTTGTCAATTAATGTTGTTTCCTTAAAAGAAAAATAAAGTATGCACAATTTATCATTCACTAATTCTACTTCAGCTTCACACACACATACACCAACTTTCTTCCTTTTAATGTTCAGCACTTTTATGCTCCAAAGCACTGCAAAACCTTTGGATTGTGGCTTGGTACACATTCTTGACAGCTGTCCTAAGACAAAAAGAACTCTCTTACCTTTATTTGAATATTAGGAAGGAATAAGAAACTGGGAATGCTGAAAGCTAAATATTTTGATGTTAGCTATCATATGTAACTGCTTGCTAAAAGGAGTGGTTATATTTCCTTGTTTGATTACATAATCTGTTATGGGCCTGTCAGTGTAAGTCATCCCCCAATAGAGGGAGAATGCTCAGGAGCAAGAGCAAGCTGGATTCATTTAGGTTCCATTCTGGTTCACAATAGGGCGAGGAAGAAAGAGGGAAGGTTGTGAAATGATCTTTGGAACTATGAAGGAATACATAGAGGGATGACTGCATTTTTTTTTAAAGAAATTTTGAATAAGGTCCATGTACTAGCACTAGCTGAAACCTGGCTAGAGAGCAATGAGTGCATTAAGGTTCAGGGGTATGATTTCTCTGGCAAATATAGTCTAAGAAAGAATATTAAATGTTAAGTTTCTGGAGGTTTAGGTTTGCTGCTGAGGAGTAATCTTGCAAAAAAAACGAAGAGAGGCAATCAAAAATTAGTGAGATAACGTGAGTGCTAATGTGAGAGTGGAACTTATGCATTGGTATATTGTACAATCTGCCATTGAATTCCAGATTTAACAATCAGGATTTCTTTCGACAATTAGAAATGGAATTATTAAATATAAAAACAGAATTACCTTTCATGGAGTTTATGCTAATAAGAGATTTGAATGCAAGAGTGGGAGACTTGGAGATCAAGGAATTAAATGTATGAGAAGATTTGGGCAGAGATGAATCTAGCAAAATATGGATTATGCATAATAAAGACAAGGTTGTGAATGAAGAGGGGCTAAAACTAATTCAGTTTTGTGAGAACAATGGCTTTGTAATGCTGAATGGTTGTTGGGGGGAAGATGAAATTGGTGAATTTACATTTACAAGTGCATGGGGACAGTGTTGTGGATTATGTATTGTGTAGCGATAGTATTTTGGGTCAAGTTTGGGAATTCAAGGTAACAAACATGGTGTGAACAAGTTCCTATTTTCCATTAATAGTGGCATGGTGCAGTGAACAGTGCTTTGACAGTAGAAAAGAGAATGCTTATGGATTTGGTACTAAGATAATTAGTTATAAGTGGGTCCCTGGAAGGGCCGATGGGTTTTATATTGCTGGATTCAGCAATGGTTTGTGTGTGTGTGCACGGAGTTAATTTAATGATTTGCCTAGGTATAAGTAGTGATGCTGTAGAGCTGTGTGAGTTTATGCTTAAATGGGCAGAAAATTTTATTATTATAAGTAAAAGAGAGATAAAATAAAGTTTATGATAACTGGTTTGATGAAGAGTGTAGAGGAATTAGATATATGGTATGGCAGTTACAAGATGGAGGGAAAGAAATGATGAAATGGATTATGATCCAATTGCTTTAGAGGTATAGGCAACTGCTTGATCAGAAGAAGCAAAAGTGGGGGATACCTAGAGCTGCGGAAATTGATCAAAAGCTGGATCCAGAAAGAGGGCAGCAGTTTGGCAGATTATTAATCAATGAGTGAAAAAGGGGGGGGGGGAGAAACAACAGAGATATAAGTTCAAATAAATGGACTATATATTTTCAGTTTGTTTGTTGTGGAAACTAAGGGCTGGGGGAGTTAGAATTTAGAGGTTTTTAATAATATTTGGAGGAGCTGGAGAGACCATTTTCAAATGAAGTTAACAGTCAAATTTGTAAATTTAAGAGAAATAAAGCAGTAGGAATCCAAAGAGTTTTTTAAAATTTGGTGTGAAAATCCAAATAGACTAACATTTTTAAGGCTTATGAATGTACTTAAAGAGAAGAAGGTACCAGAAATTTGGCATATGGCAATTATACACCCCATATACAAAGTAAAGGGAATGAAAGATACCCAAATAATTATAGAGAAATTGTATTGTTATCCAATTTTGGAAAAATGTTTACAGTAATATTGGTGGTGAGAATTCAAAATTGGTCAGAAGAATATCAAAGGATATTGCCATACCAAACTGGTTTCAGGAAAGGAAAGAGAACGGTGGATAATATATTTACAATTAAAATTATGATTGATAAATGTTTAGCAAAAAAAAAGGGGTAGATTGAGCACTATATTTATTGATTTAGAAAAAGCATATGATACGGTGGATAGAGAAGTTCTATGGTACAAATTAAGTAAGAAGGGTTTAAGTGGGAATATGATCAGTATATTACAGGAGTTATATTATCAAAATAGATTTTGTGGCAAGTGTGGCTTTGGGGAAGTTACTAATGGTGTCGGACATGAGCAAGGGCTTAGGCAAGGTTGTAAATTAAGCCTGATATTGTTTAATTTGTTTATTGATGATATTCTGGATAGCTTGAAGCATGTTTGAAGGTTATGCCGGAATCCACACAGTGAAACTATAATAAATCTTGATGTTTTTACTTTAGATCAAATCAAGCTTGAAGCATGTTTGTATTCACATGCCTACAATTAATAATGTAGATATTCCTGGGTTACTTTATGCAGATAATTTAGTGAAATGTTCAATATCAGTAATTAGATTAAAGTTAGCTATAGATGAGATTGACAGGTCTTGCGAAAAGTGGTATTGAAGGTGAATCAGAATAAAACTAAATGGTTTTTAAGAAGGTAAAAAAAAACTGCACAAGGATGAGAAATAGTTCATGGCAGATAAAGAAGTTCAGGTGGTTAGTGAATTCTATTATCTGGGCATAAAGTTGAGTAGTAATGGAGATTGGGAAAAAAAAAGAAAGGAATTGTACTGGCAAAAGGGAAAATGGCTATGACAGCGATAAGAAAATGTTTATATAGGATGCCAGTAATGAATATCAGAGTGGTTTGAAAGGCTTTATTCTGCCTTGGTTGAATCGCAATGGATTCATGCAGGGGAAATTTGGGGTATAGAGGAGGGACGGTGTAATACGGATTTAATACTAAGAATTTTCTGTAATTAATTTTGGGAGCTCCTAACAATACTGCAAATGCAGGAGCATTGATAGAGGTAAGAAATGTAAGCATCAGAGGGTTAATGATGGAGAAAGTATTGAAATATTTATTTACGGTACAAGAGCTATTGGATATCGACATTGTGAAAATATGCCTGAAATGTCAAGAAAAAAGTTTGGATACAATGACTAATACCTGGTTGAATAAAATTAGAGAACAGTTATTTAGAAATGGGTTAGGAGATTTTTTGGGTTAAAATTGGATATTTTAGAAGAGGTTGCTGGAGGTAAGTGAGATCAAGAATGGAAGATATGGATAGACAAGTTTTATGTGCCCAGATTAGGGAGAAAAGCTCACTAGCATATTATAAGTAATTAAAACATGATCCAGAGGAGAAGTATACATTAATTTGTAAGAAAAATGAAAGAGAAGTGATAGCATTGTTTCAATTAGGGTATGGAAATTAAGGGAAATGAGAGGAGATGTTATTCCAGGAATGTGTTCCATTTGTGGGGAAAAGAAAGATGAAATTCATATTATCTTCCAATGTAAAGCTACACAAATGTCTGGAGGGAAATTTTAATTGTAAGAAATGGTTAATGAGAAATAAGGGTACTATATTGAGAAAGATTTTTTAATTGTGAGCAGACACCCAAATTAGGAGAGTTTTATGGAAGGTAAAAATTAAATGGAAATTGTCAATGAACGATATGTAATTTAGAAAATCTTAGATAATAAAGAAATGCTTGTATGAATATGAAAAATGTCATTCGTCTGGGAATGGTTGGGAGTGAAATTATATTAAATTTATTGAATTATTGAGCTTGGAAATTCGAAATTGCTCTAGAAAGTGAATAAAGGTAGCATTATAGTTGGTATTTGAGAAATAAATGAATTGGTAGTTTGTAGGGATTGTAGTTAGCTGATAAAATAATTGGTACAGGTACACTAAGTGAAATATTTATTTTAGTGCCTTGAATGGGTCGCAGCCTGGTCCCCTAGAATTCCAGTACAGTGCTGCTGATGAACCAGGGTCTGGGAACTGATGCAATCAATGTGGAAATTTTATACTTTGTTTAACTATCTAGAATTTAGGTGAAGATGTTAGTATAAATGTATTATTGTATCAACAATTGTAATTGTGAGGGGTTACACTAAAGATGGATGGAGGCCCCTTTGTAGTTTGTATTTAAATTTTTCTTAGCACTTTATAAAATTCAAATTTCCTTATAGTAGATGTTTGAGAAATAAAAGAATTAGTAGTTTGTAGAGACTGTAGCTAGCTGATAAAATAATGGTATAGGTAGAGCAATTGAAATATTTTATTTTAGTCCCCTGGGTTGAGTTGGAGCCTAGCCCCCTGGAATTCCAGTAGGCTACTGCTGATGAACCGGGACTGGGGACTGATGCAATCAGGGTGGAAATTTTGTACTTTATTTAATTATTTAGAATTTAGATAAAGGGTTAGTATAAAATCATTATTGTAAGACAATTTCTGTAATCGAGAGGAGGTACACCTAAAATGGCCTGGGCCAGATAGATGGAAACTCCTTGTAGTTTGTATTTTTCTTAGCCCTTTCAGTAAATTTCAAATATAATCTGTTATGTAACAGTATCACACAAGTCAATATACCTCTCCAAATACATGAGCGAGGATTAAAAAGTAATGCACAACATTTTACAAAACATTAAAATTATGCACAAAAAAATAACTGCAGGTGTTTATTTCTTCTTCCTAATTCCTTTGTGTTTTTTTTAAATGGTGTTTAATGTCTGTTTTTATACTACTGAGGCACCACAGATGGTGAACACTGGTGATACATGAAATGAAATGATAAATTGGGAAAAGATTTTTTTAAGGAATGAAACGTTCCAGGTCTAAGTTTAGGGTACCTCTCCAGCATTTGCCAGTTATGAGGACCGAGGAAAACCTGGAAAAAACCTCAGCCAAGGAGGACGGTCCTAGTGGGATTCGAACCCCAGACCTCCCGCTCACGAGTTCGCACATTAGCGACCTCGGCCACCCGTGGCTGTCTCCTTGATGGTGATATAATTAGACAGCATGTGTGGGGAAAAGAAGAAGAAGAAGAAGAAGAAGAAGAAGAAGAAGAAGAAAGAAAGAAACAAAAAGAAAAGAAAAGAAAAGAGGGTAGACTTATATGCTGTATCACTTGAAGAAGCATAAGAGCCATGATCTGCTGGAACTCCTGATCTTTCCAAATGTTTGACCTTGGGTAGGTACCGTCAGAAGTAAGGCTGAAGTACCCTTTTCCAATCTTGGCGCTGATAAAAATAATTGCCTTAGAGGTGATGGTAAACGTGGTTAGTGGTCAGGCTCTTCAGGGATGCTGAGTATTCCTACTTGATCTAGGGCTTTACACACAATATGGCTTCCGATTATCTCTGCACTATGGTGGATAACAAATTTATAATGATACTTATGTTTGTAAAGATCTCAACTGACAGAATTGACAGAATAAGATTTCATTAGCAACATATTTAATCCTAACAATACCTAGGGGAGGCCTTAGAAATCCACCAATTTATTTTATGCATGTTGAAACCGTATCATTCAATATGAGAATTTTAAATAAATGGTTATTGTCAATAATAATAATTAGAACAATAAAATGCTATAAAACATTTATAACAATTTATATCCATTTATTGTTTATTGCCTTAGAGGCACTCCTGTTTAGTAATACTAAGGAACAATTACAGAAAAATATATATATATGTAAATAAATTATAACTTTTTGAGACTTTATACTAAATATTCATGACATATGTTTGCATTGTCTATGAACCTTTTCTGATGTTAACAATTTTCTTGTTAATTAGACAAGTTAATTGGAACTTGTAAAATGAAGCTAATCATATAAATGAGATCATTTGTATGAATGAGTCGAACTAACCTTTTTATTGGTTCATTTACTTATTTATAATGTGTAGAACCAATTTCACAAACCTTTTCTCCCCATCAGCTAATGGCGACTGCTGGATAATTCGTTATGTTGTGGGAATGTATATTCTGCTCTGATGGAGGTGTGATGAACTTAAAGTTTAAATTTTCATCCCGGGAAGTGTCGAGGTTCAATAAACTTTTTATACTTGTAAATGTAGATTTTCTCCCATGTTGCCAATTCTGTTGGTCCTTGTACGATTTTAATAATTTTGCTTTATTCAATATATCATTTTTTATTGTCCAGAAATGAGATGCCACTGCAGATTTCTCCATCTGCTTGTATTTTATGTTCCTGAAATGTAGATTTTTTTCACATTCTGCAAAACTTATTTTGTAAATATCTGCTTTTTTCTCCTGTGGAATACTGTCATTAACATTGTCTATCATCAGATTTTTAACATTAAATCTGTTTACAGGTGCTAACTTGATATTAAAATCTTTAAAAATATTCTGAAATTTTTTCATAGCCCATGGATGATATGTGAATTGTTTAAAAATTAGCTTCTCTTTTCCTGTTTAAAGTGTTGTGGTTTCTTTGATATGGTTTTATCTCTTGAATTTCTATACTTTTTGTGTATTAGTTCTCTTTTTTAAAACCATTTTTAACCATTTGTTCTTATATTTGTTTGTATTCATTAAAATATTCTTCTTTGCTAATTTGTAGGTTAACATGCTGGTGTATTAAATTATTGATAACTGAATATTTGTGCTCCATGGGGTTAAAACTGTCAGCTGTTATGTGATGAGACTTGCATAATGAAAAATGAAAAATCACAAATATACACTGTCATGTCATAAGTATGATTCTTTCTGAAAAATTATGGAGTACAGTGTACTTGTACCAACACTATCAATAATCACATTTTCCACATGATTTAAATATGAAGTGACATCAGGAAATTGACTACTAGAAAAATTAATACATTTACAAATCACAATGGAAAGTGTTTTGTTGTCAGATGGATTTACATATGCTTGCACTAACAAGACATTTCACAATCAAACACGATATAGGTCTTCATTTACAGTCAATGACAATGGAATGTGAAACTGGTGACTAGACTCTGTACACAGCACTGCACATATAACGGGTCATATTCTATTCTGTTTTATTTGCCAACCTTACACTTCTGCATTCTGTTTATATGCAGGTGCTAACAGTAATTGGTAATTACACTTTCTAAATACTCTTAATGTGATATTTTAAGACTTTTCAAATTAAAAAAAACAGCATATTAAATGGTGAATTTTAATTTTTATAAGCGACATCAAGGAATAAAGAGAGGAGCATATAATGAGGAATGGCATAATAAATGGACATGTCTTATCCAGATTTTACTGAATTTTATTTCTTCTGAAATTGTATTAGGAATTCTAGTTAAGTTGGAAGTTTTTACTATGTTTATATGCTGAAAATGCTATTAACAGATGTCATTATATGCTAGTGCACACATGTATTGCTGGCATTGTTAAATTCACATGAGTGTCCTGCAAAGCATATGAAGCATTGTGCTCTAGCATATCATACAGTGATAAGGTGCGTTGAAGCATTCAAATAGGATACCTGGATACATATCAATTGTGGATCTCCTGGTAATGGGCATGGTGAATCTGTTCACAAGATATGTCAGTGGTTGTAATAATTGTCTAATGCTTAGTGAAAAATGGACACTGGACTGTGAAGAAGCATGTCTGGTTTTCTTCCTGTTATGGCAGGATTAATAACTACACAAGATTGCTGTCAAATGGGCGCCATATTGGTTAGCTTAAGCAAAAAATGGAACTCATTATCAGATGGGTCTCATCCATCTCGAGCAATTTAAATGGATAGGTAATGTCATACTTAATTGCATTATTACTGTGGATGAAATATGGGCAAGAACATATTAAATGGAAGTCAAGAACAGTCAAATAAATGTTATATCCTTCCTCACCAAGTAAGCACAAGGTTTGACAGAATCCATTTCCGACAAAGATCATGCTCAATTTGGCATCTGACAACCAAGGTTATTTTTGTGCTGTCAGCCTGTTGCTGAACACTGAACTGCGAACAGAGTGCTGAAGTACTACAGTTAGAAGAAGTGTAACATCTTATGTTAAGAATTTCTTACAGGAATGGGGATGGGAGATCTTGGTAGAATTTCTTCACGTCCATACAACTGTGATCTGTCCCAAAAAAAGAAACCTTAGCTTAGGAAATGCTTTGCAAACAAATATGACATATTAACAGCATTTTGGCAAGAGCTGAAATGCATTAATGAAAATCATACAGCTGATGGTATTATTCAATGCCCTCCCTACTGCTGACAAAGAACTGCAAAACCTGGGACTCTACTATGAAGGGTTAGATGACATGTGACTTAAAATCTCCTTACTTACTTGTGGGCTATATTAATTTCATGGTTAAATAATACTTTCAATTAATTATTTTTTTATTTTCATTCTGATGATGGTTCTTGTCTTCCTCATATTTTCCATTTCTTCCTTACTAGCCTAGTGGTTGTGAATGATTTTTTCTGTTGACAGGGCCAAAATCCTATTCTGACATCCTTTGCTCACGTTCCTATGTGTATGCCATTACTTTCAATGTATAACATGCAACTGTGAAAATCTTTTTTTTTTTTAATTTTTCCATAACAATACTTACACCAAGAGAAAGTACTGAAAATGCAGGTGCAAATAGACAATGCAAGCAGTCTATTAATGACTTGAGCTCTAGCTGTTATTCATAAAGAGAACTTTTAACACTCCACTGCCAAATAAGTCTGGGTTCCTAACTAACGATGCAATGGTTATGACAAGTAAATTTATGCATATAAAACTGAATTTGGATTTTGGAGGCTATTTCTTGAAGGAAACAAGTGGTTCTTTTCTTTTGTAAAATGTGATAACTGTCAGATTTCCCTTATTTGCCCAGTATACAGGGCTGAATCACTGTATTTTGCTGAAAAACCGTCCATATTTGCAATGCTGCTCTTTGAAAATGATGGAAATAAGGTTGTGCTTGAAGCTGGCTGCATTGAATAAGTCCATACATTTAGTCTTTCAAACTCAAGAGTCACTGTAATTTATTGCAGGACTAAATGCACAGAAATTAGAATTTTAGTAACTTTACTTACAAGATAATTTTATATAACCTTAATTTAATTATATATTGTTGGAGGGCATTTAAAAAATTAATAGCAAATTGAATGATTTCAGATATAAATTATATGTCATTGTCACTTTTCTACATAATTACCACCTTTTCAATATATTTCTCACACCCTTTCACCAAATTATTCCATAAAACAAAAGATTTTCGATTTGGCAGGAATGCACCCTTCTTTGATCGCATCACTCCCAAATCTTTCTCCTCTCAAAGCATCCTTTTGGGTTACAAACACATGACAATCTGAAGCAGTAAGACCAGAAATATCAATCTTCAAATAGTATCAAAGTTGCATCAGCTTTCAGATGGCATGCATTATTATGAAAGTAAAGAATGCCTTTAGACAAAAATCCCCTGTGAGGCTCTGTATTGCTGACCTTAGCTCCTGAAACAGAATCAACTATTCACTGTTTCAGCCTTTCCCAAAATTGGAGAGTAGGATTTGAAATACCAGAAGGAGAAAGCATATTGCAACATGTTGCTTTTGTGCAGATAAGGAGCACATGGAATACATGATCTGGAAGCTGCATGAAGAATATCAAAACTGGGGTTGGAAAATCAATTACAAAAAAAGAATTGTAGGAAGAATGAATTAATAAATAAATAAAAAAAAATTCATCACTTTAAATATTTGGTGTCTATTACTTGTCAAAAAGGAACATGTAATGAAGATATTAAGACAAAAGTTGCTATGTGAAAACAAGGAGATCTTTATATGGTCTAATTTGGAATCGGATTATTAGTTAAAGATTTGTGCAGTGTAATTGCAAATAAAGTGTTATAGGGTGCAATAATATAGCCTATTACAAATAAAAGAAGAGACAAGATAATGGTAGTGGAATTGGATTTTGTGAGATGTTAAGGCTTACTTGAGAAAGTAGAATATGGAATTCAGAAGTCTGGAAAAGAACAAAAGTGATACTGCCTGCAGTGGTTTGGCCACATTCAAAGTATGGGTGAGAATAAATGGCCAAAGATATTACTAAACTGGCAACCAAAAACAGTGATGGGACAAGCACCATTCATGGCAAACTTATGTTAGACAGGTAAGGGAAGAGTAGGTATCCGACGGAAGAGATTGGTAAGATCAAGGCCAATGGGAGGAAAAAATGACCAATCTATGAGGGAAAGATTTGCAAAAAAGTCATAGAAACCTCCGAAATTAGACCAACAGAAGCTTTCCAGGAGAGGATTGAGACTTGAATTGGAGAATTAGTATTTCATAACTCTTGAAAGACTCCCTCTTGCTTTTAGGCTTATAATGGTATACTCAGGTTTTGACCTGTAACAGGATGCTTACTATTTCTTTGCTGTACCATGGTAACAAGATGTGGGAGTCTGCACAGAATCATTTTGTGCTCATCAGTCAGCTCTAGTATCTACCATGCACCCAGTTTGCAATACTTGAAGTTTTGTGACAATTGTTTGCATGGATTCGATGTTGACATCAAATTTCGTAGTTAGAATTTATACGGCAATATGAATAATGATATCAGCCAGATTTTCATCATAGCTATGATGGGAAAACCAGAAGTTGCCCCTTACCAATTGATGTTTTCAACTTTTAAATGCAGGTATTTGCATTTCCATTTGTTGCAGCAGAATTTTATGAGGTTTCACATCCTCAGGCCATAAAAATATGATGATCACTGTGTGCAAACAGCTAAACATACTTTTATTTACACTTGCTATGCCATCTATAGGGCAGCATCAACACTTTCTCTAAGAATTAATCTTCCCCACGAAGGAATTTAAAATCCTTGGGATTTTTGTTTTATGAAATACAGTAGAACCTCGATTCATCATTTTTGAATGGACCAAGTTTAACAAATGATGGAAAACAATAGATATGGGAAGTGCATAAATTATGTTAAAAATACATAAAGGCAGTATATACACAAAAACTTTATTTTGCATCAATTTTACATGTTACCGTGTACATATTTTACACTTTGTTGTCGGTACTGGTGGTCTAATGGTAACCATACTTGCCTCGTAGACCCAATATGAAGGTTCAATTCCAGCCATGGTTGATGGTTCCTTTGGAAGGGAAGTAAAGTTGAGGGTCCCATGTCTTAGATTTACGGCACATAAAAGAATTTCAAGCCTGAAATAAGAGGCTGCTGAGCAAAATTTGTTGGTCGTTTCAAGACCTAAATTGAATGGTATGCTGATGACCTGAGAAGTTAAAGAGCGCCTGTAAATAAAACATATCAACAAAAATCAAAACGTTTGTCACTTTCTTAGAAAACAGTCATTAACTGACATTTTCTTCTTCTTCTTTTTCTTCCTCCATGTGAAACGAATTATCCACATTCAACGCTTTCTGTTGCTATCGTCTATACCGTCACTTTTCATGGAATACGCTTGCACGGTTTCACATGCTCTCAGAGTCTCGGCAAACATCGGCTGTTGCATCATCTTTCCCTTCTTCCTCACTCCCTCCACCCTATCAAAAATACTTGCCAATCCTCCCACTTCATTAACACTTTGAACGCCACTTGTGACAACGTCCTCGTTCATTGTCTTGTAGGTGTCAAAACTGACGACACCGGCAACTCCGCCCATTCTCCGAATTATCAGCCGACTCCCAAGGCGGTCTATATTTCCCCTTACATAAAATTTCAATTCATGAATTAATCTCTGCTATTTTCCACAAAATGATTTGCATTTTGGATAAAGGGAAGGCACAGTCCCCCCTTCCAGCCATCGGGCAATCAGCTTGCTCTCCACGGTGTTCAAAGTGTTCGAACGAACACTATTGACCTGCCTGAAGCCGCTGTTAACTCAGCTGATTCCGGAGCACTAGTTTGGCTTTAAACCGAAACACTCGACCAGTCAGCAATTACAGAGAGTAATGGAGAAGGCCGCTTTGGGATTCAGGCAGGCTGGGCTGCAACGTGCGGTTATAAAATTCATTGACAGTTTTCTCCCAAATCGCGCGTTCTGAGTCAAAGCTGAAGGTTGAAGATCTGACACACGAATGACGCAGATGGAATTAAAAGGAGCGTGTTGTTACCAACGTTTTTCTCTGTTTAAATGTCGGATGTTTCTACATCACACAGTACGTTTACTTATCAATATGCTGATAACTTGTTATTTTGACTCTAAGCAGAAACTTACATTTTGCACTAACTCAACTCCGCCCACACTTATCCAAGTGGAAGAATGGAACGAGAATTGGCGCATTCACGTCACCAAGCGCTACAGACCAGCCAATGTGGATCTCTGGGTCTGAAGGGCCAGGCAATTCCCTAGAGGAACCGGATCAAGTACCTCGGGGTCTGGACCAGGGGCTCACCTTCCAGCCCCACGTGCAAGATTAAGGTGTAAAGGTCCGCAGAGCGGCCATTTCAAAATTGACTCAATTTTTAAATTAAACCCCCGTTCTACGCATCAAATTGCAAATTTATGAGGCCGTTATTCCGGCAATAGTGTTGAGTGCTAGAGAGTTTGGGGCTACACAGCTTCATCCTGCGTTGCTTATTTGCAAAAGGTGCAAAACATCGGTTTAAAGAGAATTTTTGGTATTGATTTTGTGTTCCCCACAGATTTCCTCCATGAAACTTCTGGCCTCAAGTACATTAGCGACACCATAAGGAGACTAGCGCGAAAAGCATATGCACTCTACGCTGGACGTTCAAACCGATCAGTATGCGATCCCATTCCCGATCTATCATCCATCCGACTCTTAATGTTACTCATCTTGACGTGTCAGCAGAAAACAGGTGTACAGATATATATATATATATATATATATATATATATATATATATATATATATATATATATAGTGGTCAGGCGCTCCCCAGAACCCGGTTCTACAACACCAGGGAGTGGCCCAGAAAAGGTGCAAGGCGGATCGGCCATCATCATCCTGCGGCTTTAAAAGTATTTACAACTACGTGGAGTTCGAGTCTCGCTTTCTCGGATCACACGCGACGCGAACTCTGTATATGCGACAATTACTACTTCACTATCCCATTTTGAAAACGATCATTTGAAGATAGAATTTCTTTGGGACTGAACTTTTTGAACGAAAAATGCGCGGAAACAATACTTCGAGGAACGACGAATGCGGGTTTTATTTACATAAGACTTAAGGCAAAACGTAACTATACATCCGCGAAAACCATGGTTCCGAGAACGATAAATCGAGGTTCACTGTACTACCAATTTGTTGTTACTTTTTGTAGTGCCTCATAAATTAAATTTTGAACATCTGTTTATGTTCCTTTCTTTCCTTTGTAAAGTTATTCTGCATCATAAATTTGTCACATTTCTGACACCTATAGAAAATTTACAGAAAACAAACCCTACTCACCTGAAGGAATGTATCTTACTTCTCGCCTGCGAGAATCTCAAACTCTCTGTTGAGTTGCTGCCCCAGTTCTCCCAATCGTTTGCTGATAAAGAAAGCTGCAGAATGATTCCCTACAGTAAAAAGTAATCTGGCAAAATCCAAATCCACTGCTGCAAATAAGGGCTGTGCTTTGTTTTAAGGATAATCAACATTACATGTGCCATTTAGCAAATTAATTTTCTATTTGCTTTCTGTGAAGCAGAAAAGCAAATTCAACTTATTGCTATTAGTGCAAGCATTCTCCAACTATGTTTCTACTTGTTTTCCCATGACCATTCTAAATGTCAAGACATGCTTTTTCATTGCATCAATTATTCAACTGCAAATATGAACTACATATCCATTACAGTGCTAATAATGCAATCAATGATAACTAAATTTACAAATTTTGAAACTATAGTTTGTTACATTTTTGGAATGATAAATATTTAAAATTATTTTTATAATAAGAATTTTTGTCATATTCATAGGTCATTACATGTAAAATTTTTAAAGTAATATAATTTATAAATTTGCTTTAACAATGGCAGAAATGTTAGAATATGGTACAGTAGCACATTTCTAAAGGTACAGATTTATGCTTACAATTGGTCATAAGAGTGCAAATGAGGTACAATATAAAGGTAAATAAATATACTTTCAATTGCTGATGAGTTACTAGGAAGTTATTGGAACTTCATATAATAAAGAGTTGAATGATTTGAATGTTAATTTTCATATTCAAATCTTTAAAACTGTGGATGTAACAAAGTAATTACTCTATATCCTACACTAAGTATTAAATATGTTCACACAAACTCCACTTACTTACACAGCATTGTTTCAGAAACAATTGCTTCCATCATCAGCCTTTGACCGACTAAGTGCAGCTAGCGTGAATGTATTTAATATATTACCACTCCATTGTCTACAGCTTTCGTTAATACAATTTATTTAAAGTAACTACTGTTACTGATTTTGGTTTATAAGATCTAATGTTACTTCAGCACCAACTCACTGATGCCATGTGGTAGGGAGTTGCTGGAATTCCTTGTCTGCTCTGCAATTGTTATCTGCTAATGTTCTGGCATTATTGAGTAATTTATTAGTGTAAGTGATTTACTATTTCATAAAAATACAAGGTGGTATCCAGAATATTTGGGACTGGTGCTGCCATCTAGTCAAAAACTTACTTGGAACTAATGACTGCCGTCACCCTCAAAGTAGTTCCATTTCACACGTATACACCAGTCCCATTTCTTTGCTACAAGTGATTAGCTGCACATGCAAGTCTACAGGGGAAACTAATCTCTAGTGCTGAAGAACTTTATGAATGGGCAACTGGTAATGTTCAAAGAGTTTTATTTTACATTTAGAACACAAAGAGGAGGATGGTTTATTAAATGCTGAGAGAATTGCTGTTCGATTCCAAATTGAATTAATTTTGCTGAGAGATTTGTTGGATTGAAAACATTTCCGGACACAAGAAACATTCTTTCTGTCATACCTGTAAATTAAAGCATAATTTCTATTCAAAACTCTTACACTTCATCCAAGAATGCGAGAAATGTCAGTTTCAATTACACACAGTGCCAATCAGTTTTCATCCTTTTCTGTCATGCCAAGATGCCAACAGAAGCCACACACTACTTTATCATTTTATTTTTTAACAAATGGATTTTTCAAGATTCCATTATGAAACTAGCACTACTAATAGAAAATAATGTATACAATATACCAAAAAATTTCATTAACATGAAAATCTTGTATTCTTTTATTATTTTAAAATTTTATTTTGCCAGTGTTTCAATAACAGAAGAAAAATGGTACCAATAATCCTCATAATCTTCTTGCTAATATGATGCCACAGAAAGAAATTTCTGATAATGCACATGGCTATGAAAAATTATAAATGTGTATAGTGAGGATGCTTTATTTCATCCCTCCATTAAAGAAGTAAAAGGGCAATTATGGAAATAAAATTACTGGATACTATAATTATTATTTAAGGATATATACAAATGAGCAAAAGATGGGCAGTGGTTTCTGGCCAAGTTCATTTTCTGTTTATACATTTATAGGGGAATCAGGCTAGTATCTCTCTTACTTCCATACTGACCACATTATAGGGATGGTTCAACATGTGCATCATTGAATACTTTGCTGCAATCATTTTTGCAATGCCTTCCCTTTGAATAAACTGAGTGGTAAATTTTGATTCCCAGACTTGGGAAGTGTACTGTTTACTTGTTCAAGAAAATGAAAAGTGAATTAGGAAATGCTAAAAATATAAAAGTGGTTTAAAATAGGATGGCATTGGCAACTGGTGTCTCCTCACAAAGAGTAAGCCACATAGTTAAAGAGTTGAAGGAAATAGAAGCAGGAATATCTGAAGTTTTCTCTCCACACAAGGAAGGACCTAGATTGTCATCCAAAATTACCTTGGACAAATTTAATGAATCTGTGGTTTGCAGGACAATAAATGATTTTTACATTATTGAAAAATATAGACCAAAGCCAAACAAAGTCCACACAAGGTTCAAACAATACATTGGTTTTAATGCCAGTATTTCAACACTACTCAAAGTAATTTTGACTTTGGGTTTCCGATGGAGAAAAACAAAAAATAAAAAGTGGATATTAGTGGAGTAAGGTACTGCTTACTTGAGAGTCATGAAGAAATACAGAGAAGAAGGTTGTTGATCATCATGGATGAAACTTATGTTTGTAGTTCACTTACAACCTAATCAGCATGCAGGGGGCTCTTAGCTCTGATGTCGAAAGGGCATAAGCTGATTGTGATGCATGCAGGAAGTGAATATGGTTTCCTTGAAAATGCATATACATACACTTCAAGGCTCATTAGAAAAATGGTGATTACCATTACATGAATTGTGCAAATTATGAGAAGTGGATAAGAGAATGGCTTATTCCTAGCCTTGCTCCTCACAGTGTTCTTGTAATCAATAAGTGTACCATACCATAATGTAATGCTTAATCCTTTCAATATCCATACACCTGTAATGATATCCTGGCTTATAAGTCATGTCAGAACAGCAATTTCAAGAAATTTTCATGTTAAACAGTTTAATAAAACCAGTTATACAAATTGATAAAAAAGGCTGAATCCAAAGACATGAAATACAAAATTGATGCAATTTTAGCAGAGAAAAATTATGCAATCATACGCCTTCTACCTCATCACCCAGATCTAAACTTAATAAAGCTAGTACTGGAAAGCGAAAACTGGATTGCAGAACACGATGTCACAATTTGCATAGAGAATGTTATAAAATTATTAGTTGAAAAAACTGTTAATTACAACAGAAGATTGAAAACGCTGCTGTGAAAATGTGAAGAGAATAGAAAAAGAATAATTTGAAAAGGAAGGTCTCTTAGATGAAAGTCTGGAATTAATGATTCATTTAAGTGAAGACAGTAACTGTGATGAAAACAATGAAACAAATGCACAAAGTGATCATAAGGAACCACAGGTTGGCATAGTTCCTTGTAATCATTAAATCATCACAGGTGAGTACACAATTTATTGCACAGCTGTACCGTTTTCATCTTTCATGCTTACATATTAACAGTAACTTGTTTTAATTGATATCATTGTATGATTCAGTTGAACTACACACTCTTAAAGCTTCACTTACTTTTCATAAATGTATGGAACCAGTTTCGAGAACATTTAGTTCCCATCTTCAGCCAGGTTAAAGTTCAACTGTTGGATCCTTCGTTGAGCTATGTATGTATTTCAAATGACAGTCTAAGCATTCTAAAGCATATATTCCTGATTTCTTTTCTGCGGGTATCTTGTCTTTTAATTTTGATCCTAGGAGGTGTTTGATGTTGTACCTGTTGATTGGCTTAATCAGGATTTCATTCATTTCCAAAATTCAACAGTCTAAGCATTAAAAACTCATAAGAGTTGGTGGACAAAAATCAAGCATACCTTGATCTCAATAGGATTTAGTTTCTTTTGATGTTATATCTCTATTCCCTAGCATCCCCACAGAAAAACTTTTAACACTTTTAAAAAATGGCTTACTAACATTGGTTTACGCACAGTCAAAATAGAAGACTTTACCAAACTAACCAATCTATGCATTCAACAAAGTGCCTTTGTTTTTAATGGTAAAATATATCAAAAGATCACAGATCTAGCAATAGGATATCCACTATCCCCAATATTAGCAGAAATATATATGGGATACTTTGAATCACATATTAAAAAATCTTTCCCCTGGATATTCAAAACTTGGCACAGATATGTAGATGACATATTTGCACCAATACCCCAGAAACATATTTCAGACCCTCTCAAATTACTCAAACTACAAGATAAATCTGTAAAATTTACAATATAAATGGAGAAAGATGGATGGCTCCCATTCCTGGACCTAAAAATCATCAGAAAGGATAACAAATACAGCTCAGAATACATTGAAAACTGACGCATACAGATAACTACATAAAAAAACAACAGCTTCAACTCAGAACCACATAAATATGCAGTATTCAACAGTTTGGCGTTTTGGTTAGTCAACATTCCCCTCGGTGCCACAGAATACAATACAGAGTATGAACACATCATGAATACAGCCATAAACAATGGTTTTAACACATCGCCATAATAAACATGATCAATAAGGACAAACTTGAAAAATCTATAAGAGAGACTCGACCCTCAAAGTAATCAAAGATATGCAAAGATATTGCAAATTCACTTATAACCCACAATTACAGTAAATATTCGAAAAAATTTTCAAAAAGTTCTATATAAAGTTAGCTGCGACCAACAGATACAACTATCATTTTTTATGTAATAACCTAATTTCACTAAATATGCAGTGTTTCACAGCTTGGCCCACATACTAACTAACATCCCTCTGACAGAAACAGAGTACAAAACAGAATACCAACAGATAATAAAGACAGCTATAACAAAAGGTTCCAACAAAGGTAGTAATAAAAATTATCAATAAATTTAAAAGACAAAAATTGATAAGAGAAGTTTCCACACTGAAGAACTCCAAGGAAAGATACAAATTAAAAAATTTCACATATTACTCAATTTATCCGAACAAATTTAAGATTTTCAAAGAACTTGGAATAATGTTAACCCCAAAGAACAAACATAATATCAAGATGATACAAGATCATGAGTTGAACTTTAGCATGGCTGAAGATGGGAACAAAATGTTCTCGAAACCGGTTCCATACATTTATGAAAAGTAAGTGAAGCTTTAAGAGTGTGTAGTTCAACTGAATCATACAATGATATCCATTAATAATATCAAGAATTCATTAGGTTGCACAGTAAAAGACACCATACCAACAGAACAGAAATCAGGAATTTATGAAATCAAATGTGCAGATTGTGGTCAGAGATAAAATGGAAAAACAAAGAAAATTTGGAAATTCGGAGAAAAGAACACTTTAGGAATATTTGGTTTAAGCAGGTTGATAAATGAGCATTATCAGCTCACTTTTGGGCCAGAAATCATGAAATTAAACCAGAGATTAATCTCCTGAAACAGCTTCACAACCCATTAGAACTATCCACTTGGGAAAACTTTTTCATCGTAAGAGATAAAGAAAACTTAATGAACTTTGATTTTCCTTCTATGGATGAACTTGGCAAGTTCCTACTACAACCATTAGACACTGTCACAAAAGCATCCGGGTATGCAGCTACCATTTCGAATAACAGTAGTCGGTCAACAACTGAAGATGGGAGTGATTACTCCTGAAACATGCCTTTGTTTTATGTAAGTGGAGGTTAGTGCAAACAAGTTGAATACATAAATGTGGGATATAATATGTTTTGATTATATGCTTATTTTTCAACACTGAAATACCAATGAATTTGAGTCAAATACATTAAAGAGCATATCATAATTAGGGATAAATCACATTTATCTATATTTTGATCCCAAGTGCATTTAATGTGATATTCCTTAATTTTTTTCTATGGCATTAAGCAGAAATTTCAGAAAGTATTTACTATGAAAGGACTAAAAATCACTGCTTTCAATACATTATTTGTATATATTTAATCATTTTTCTTTAAATACTGTCTCTTTCATGGTTTTGTCATGTTTTGCATCAGCTGGTGAGTGGCAGTCAGAGCAGTAACTTTGGCAAGCAGATGTAATATTTGTGCAGCTATTTCAACTTCTTGCAATTATAACTAATTACAATGAAAATAAGCACATACCTTATGATAGAAGGTGTTGGAAATATTGTCCTGCTACATACCTGCATTTGTAGCATCTTTTTAGAAAACTGTTATTCCTAAGCATCTTACAAAAATTCAGTGTATTTAAAATTGAAAGCATACAAGGTCACTATTGTCCTGAATTGCATGCATCCATGATTCTGATATTCAGGTAAATTTATGTAATTGGATGTTATGAAATGTTAAGGGTAGAGTAATTGATCTAGGCTAAATATTCTTTTCTTATGAAACATAAATTATGACCATGTACTCATACATGGTCATGCTTTGACACAAAATAGGTATTTTGGAGTTCATAAAAACTCAATTTTATACATGAAACCGCTCCCATGATGAGGTAATCAGTGTATGGTGTGCAGTAAATATATACAGTACAATGGAGCCATATCTTTTTTTGAGAATATCAAAAATGCAGTAAGAAACACAAATGACATACACCATTTTTTGAACAACTGACTGATACTGAATGCCAATATGGTTATTTTCATGAACTACAGTGTGTGGTTTTTATTTATGGGCAGAAATTGTAAAATAAAGTGCATACAACAAACCCTCACACATTAGAAGAATTAAAAGAAAATATCAGGCAAGATGTTGAATCAATTTTAGAAGATCAACTGATACTTGCTAGTCACAATTTTCTAAAAAAATGCCAGAAGTGTCTGAATACAACAGGCTAACATTTCCAACATCTTCTGTCATAATGTATATGCTTATTTTCATTGTAATTTCACTTGTAATTGTAGAACTGGGATTAGTTGCATGGATATTATACCTACTTAATTGAGAGTTACCACCCTGAATGCTAACCCACCAGCAGTCATAAAATAAGCAACAAAACATGAAAGATGTAGTGTTTTGGTAAATTTGGTATACTAATTAGATCCTTAAATGTAAATTGGAACTTACACAGTGAAGCCAATCATATTAATGGATATCATTGTATGATTCAGTTGAACTACACACTCTTAAAGCTTCACTTACTTTTCATAAATGTGTGGAACCGGTTTCGAGAACATTTTGTTCCCATCTTCAGCCATGCTAAAGTTCAACTGTCGGATCATTCGTTGAGCTGTGGGAATGTATATTCTGCTCTGGTCGCGGTGTGATAAACTTGTAGTTTATGTTTTCATCCCCGACAATGTCGAAGTTCATTATGCTGTCTTTGTATTTGTAGATGTAGATTTTCTCCCAGGTTGCTAATTCCGTAGGTCCTTGTACTGATTTTAATAATTTTGTTTTATTTATTATGTTGTGATTTTGTGTCCAAAAACGGAATTAGCAACCTGGGAGAAAATCTACATCTACAAATACAAAGACAGCATAATGAACTTTGACATTGTCGGGGATGAAAACATAAACTACAAGTTTATCACACCGCGACCAGAGCAGAATATACATTCCCACAGCTCAACGAATGATCCGACAGTTGAACTTTAGCATGGCTGAAGATGGGAACAAAATGTTCTCGAAACCGGTTCCATACATTTATGAAAAGTAAGTGAAGCTTTAAGAGTGTGTAGTTCAACTGAATGATACAATGATATCCATTAATTAGATCTTGTTGATTTTAATAAACTTTCCCTCTTATTAATTAAATCTGTCGTCTAACACTCTTCATGCTTCACTAACCTTAAAATATCCAGAACCAGTTTCAAAGATATGTTATCTCCATCTTCGGCCATGGATGACTGGTGTGAAAGGTTGTTGTTACATAGTATCAGAAGCAATGTTCCGCTCTATGAAATTTTTATGAAATTAAAATTTATATTTTCTTCTTTCGGAATGTCAAAATTCATCAAATGATCCTCTCCCAAAGAAGAAAATATAAATTTTAAGTTCATAAAAGTTTCACTAGAGCGGAACATTGCTTCTGCTTCTGATACTACATAACAACTTTCACACCAGTCATCCACGGCCAAAGATGGAGATAACATATCTTTGAAACCAGTTCCGGATATTTTAGTGAAGGTTAGTGAAGCATGAAGAGTGTTAGATGACAGATTTAATTCATTCACTGTGTTAGTTCCATATGAAGTTTTCTAAAGTTTTTACAATTTTTAAAAATTTTAATTTCCTTCTTATGTTTTAAAATTTTAATACTTAGTTAAGATGTTTACCCTGCAGTTCCTTAAAAGACTGCCTAAGAAAGCTCTATTTTATTTATGTTATTTAAAAAACAGAATAAAAAGCTAATACATTTCCTGAAACTGTGCTAGCACATAAATATCATCTCTTTCACTGGATAGCAACTGCAAGGATATATGATGAATTGGTTGATTTGGTTTATTTATGGATGCTCTTTAACAACTCAAGTCATCAGCATCCCATTCAATTCAGGGCGTGAAAACAGCGAATAATTTTGCTCAGAGGCCTCTTCTCTCAGGCTTGAGGTTCTTTTTTGTGCCATAAATCTATGACACGGGACGTACGGCTTTACTTTCTTTCCGAAAGAAGCCATACGTAGGATTTTTATGCCTGAAAAAATCCATCGGCACTGGCTGGGATTCAACCTGCGATCTTGGGTTTAGGAGACAAGTATGGTCACCATTACACCATCAGGACCGACACACATGATGAAGAGTAGGAGAAACAATATTTATATATTAAATAAATAAAAAAGTCAATTTTTATGCTATAACAGAGTGTAAAAATTTGAACATTAGTGTAATCAATTAGTTTGTAAATTATATATTATATATGTCACCTGTTCACATAAACACATGTCTATTCAGGAGTCGATGAAATAATGCATGATGGTCAGTAGCAATAAACCTGTTTCCCGGAGTCACTAGGCCTCGGCCATGTTTTACAGGACATGATACCATGACAATGATGCAAGTATAGAACAGTGAACTGAAGAATACTTGATCATAAAAAATTAAGACAGTAAACAGAAATGTGAGGACACCAGGGGGTCCAATCTTGACTGTGATGGACCATTCAACCATAGAACAATGCTGGAATGCTGTAATAAGTGCAACATTGCTTGCTTCAAAAAGGAATAGCTGCATGCAATCCTTAGGCAATATATTACCTTAATGGTCTTCTGAATATAGACATTAGTGTGTGAAATGGCAACATGCCACATTTTTGGACCATGCTGCTTTAACTTTTATTAAACCGATGATGCATATGCATTAGATGATACTGTGATGAGCACTATCATCTAGCACGCATTGTTCAGGGTTATACTTGTTGAATGGCAAAGGTGATATTATAGGGCATCATTGGCTGCTACAAATGCAGGTATTTTTGAATAGGAACAGCTGGAGAGGCAGAACCTTATGCTATATTCCAGCTGGCCAATGTACAACCATACAACCACATATAGTCAAGAATATTCAAGTAGATACCACTACTTCTCTGGCCTTGTCAGTCATGGTGGTTTAGTGGTAACCACATTTGCCTCGTAGATCCAAGAATGTGTGTTCAATTCTGGCCAGGGTCAATGGATTTTTTGGGGGGCATAAAAATCTTAAGTATGGCTTTCTTTGGAAGGGAAGTAAAGTCATGGATCCCATGTTGTAGTTTTTTTGACATATAGAAGAACCTCAAGCCCAAAAGAACAGGCCTCTGAGCAAAATTTATGTTTCACACCTGGGATTGAATGGGATGTTGATCACCTGAGATGTTCAAGGGCATTTATAAATAAACCAAATAAAAAAAATTCTCTAGCCCTCAATTTCACCAGATATTTTTACCTATAGAATGTATTTGGGATATGGTCACTCAGCAACTTGCCTGTCACAATTATCTAGCAGTGAACTAGACTTGCATACAAGCAGATGTTATAAAGCAACTCTTATTCCAGCTCATTTGGACTTAAAAGATTGATTTTAATTTTTTGTGGATATTATTGTTGTATGGTTTGAAAATTTAATCACCCATTGTCATTATTTTAAATATGAAATATAAATATTCTATTCACACAATTTTTTTTTCATGTGTTTCAATATTCACAAACAGTAGTATAATGGGTGGAGTTGCTCTAAAATTAATGAAGGAATGTCTCATTTTTGGGCATTTTGTGGCACAAGAGGCATTTCATAGTGTGAAAAGATAATGAATATAAACAATTGAATGCCTGGTTGAAGAGACAGACAAGAAGAGAATGAATGTGCATATATTGTACATAATGTAGAATTAAGAGTTCATTCAATGACTGCGATGGATTTTCTTCTACTGATTCAGTATTCTTAAGCTAAATTCTTGATCTAAAAAGTGTCTATGCATAATGCTGAACAGTTGTTGTGAGACTGACTTTGAATCTTCTGTTTGTTTAAAAGCAACTGCATAAGGTATTGTCAATGCAAGTTAATCAAAGATAATTACAAAAACTGATCTGATATTTTGCTGATCATAAGCTCTCAAAATCCTCAAAACTGCATTCTATTCAAATTCTATATTGCAGTATGCATTAATTAATAATTACAAAGAAAATTAGAAAAGGATATCTGTAGTTGGTGATGCAGCAGGAAAGATTCCAAACTCTCGACATGCTTGTAGAAGCAGACCAGCTCTTGCATGAAGCCTTTGTGCACCCAATAACTCCAGAACTCGCTCAAATTGTCCCAATGACAGCAGAATTAGCAAACATTTATTCTTTAATACAGAAAAAGCATCAAAATAGATATACACTCTATAATGAGCTCAAAAATATATCTACACTCTTTTCATAATTTTACATTTAAAATTAAACACACCATAGAGATAATAAATAATTTGTTATATGATACTATATTTCACTGTGAAAATCTCAAAATATTCAAATTTACACCATACAGAGTTTCAGATAAGTATTTTATGGATTATAAAAACTTAAAATTACAGCTATCTGTATTCTCTATTTCCATTTTTTAATTACATTATAACTTTAAACATAACAGAAAACTAATGCAAAACTGTGGTTCACTGAGAAAATGAAGGTTGAGGTTCCACACAATCTTCCAGTAGTTCAATGTTCTTGTGTCAACAGAAACCAGTTGTTAGACATCAAAAGAAAATAACTCTTTTCATTGGTTCCCAAATCACTCAAGCACTACAGACTAAACATCGATAACCAAGCTGACTTTGCAACCCCACGTTTGCCCAATATGGGGAATAAGGAGGGTTAGGCAGCACTTCAAGCTTAATGTCTTAAAACAATATGATGGCATTTGGTATGAGGTATGGCATTATCTTGCTAGAGACAGGCTTTGGATAGGAATCCCTGAAAACAGCCGACTTCAGATGGTTTTACAATAGGTTGCAGTAAAATCTGCTGTTACAATTTGGCCCTTGGACAGATAATGTTTAACAACTACTGCTTTTTTGTCACAAAAGCAGTACATTTCCTGCACATGACCTAGCATGCACTTTCTTTGGTTTTGGGTAACCTATATGGTGCCATTCCAAGGACCATTTGTTTACTGGTGCAAAATGGATCAGTAGTGACCATCATATTGAGAAACACTTGAAAGTTCAAATTGTTCCAGAAATGTCTGGCATGCAACTACATGATTTCTTTCATCTTTGGTATTAGAAACTGAATCATCCACTTGGCATAACTTCCCAATATCCCAGTTCATTATGAATGGTCTTGTTTGCTAATTCATGTCTCAAGTTCATTGCTGCAGCCACCAGTAACATGCTGACTTTTTTGTTCAGATCCTCAAAGGCTTGAACCATATAGGATTATAACAGTGGTAGGATGAATAAATTAGGATTGAATGCATGTTATATCTTTTCCTAATTTTTCTCCCTATTTTTAAATTAACTTCGTGATATACATTTTTCACCATACATCAAATATCCACTGATGAATCACAATGGATTTTAAGCCTTCTATATGCAAAAATTGTATCTTGCCACTTGATTAAATTTTTGCAACATTCAATTTGATGCTCAATCACACATGAAACATGAACACACACATTCTACACACTAGATACCAAACTACCAGGACGATACTCAATAGATTACATGATATACTCTCCCTGAGAGATATGCATGCCAGTTGTTTTGTAATAAACTTAAAACTTTTACTGTTTTTTTTTCTGATCGTTCTTCATAAAAAGCAGTACAAATGAGCCTGGAGCTGTCATTTCATATACAGAGTGTTAATGAACTACACCAAAATAATTTCAGTGAATGGAGAGATGACATATTTAAGCAATTTGAGATAGATAATATATGGTAAACAACTAAACATAACGCAGTTTTATGGTGTTAACTACCATTTTGGCATCAGATGCTGATAAGTCAATGTTAAAGCCAAACTGGGAGAAAAATTGGTTTAGAATGTCTTTAAAACTGCTTTGCGAGCTTAGAAATATCAATTTTTCACAGCTCATTATCAGCGTTTTCAAGATTCAGTGCCATAAAATTTCCTCAATTCTTGAACTAATCATTTAACAGTGTGACACTGAACATCTATTAACTGCCTTCTTGCACTATGTAGCCTGCTCTGGAGGGAGCTCTTTAACAGCTTGTGTGGCGTAATGTATAATGCAAAAGCTGATGTTCCTCATGTCATGGGTTTCATTTCTTGTCATATCGTTGAATTGTTTTTATTTAATATGAAGTGCTGCGATAAGCATACTGAAGTATTATGAATGAAATTTACTTAATACTTTCAAATTTTATTCTCTTTCTCAACAATGAATGTATTACAACCTACAATGGTTAATAAGCTTACTACTAAAATAATGCCTTAAACATAATTCACCTTAAACATACTTAACTGCCTTCTTGAATTATGTAGCCTACTCTTTAACTGCTTGCATGATGTAATGCATAACGCAAAAGCTGAAGGCTGTGGAATCAATTCTAATGAGTCATTAAGTTTTTTAATTAAATATGAACTGCTGTGGTATGCATACTACAGAATTATGAATGAAATTTACCTAATCTTTGAATATATATTACCCAGTTCATTAAGATTACCATAATAAGCAAGGGTTGTAATTACATGAATTAGTATGTTAAGATTTAAGTGTATAAATTGAAATACATACTTAAAACGTATGCTAAAAGCTGCATTATTAGGCCCTTGTCAGAAAATGATAGAGGGCGGGAGAGGTGATGAACGAAACTCAAACTCAAAAACATATGATTATTTGTAAATTATAATTAATCTGTCATCTAACACACTCTTATGCTTCACTTACTTTTAAATATGGTGGGACTGGTTTCGAAGAGACATCCTCTTCATCTTCAACCAACTTAACGACTTCAGCAACTTAACTCCAGTCATTAAGTTGGTTGAAAATGGTGAGCATGTCTCTTCGAAACCGGCCCCACCGTATTTAAAAGTAAGCATAAGAGTGTGTTAGACAACAGATTAATTATAATTTACATTAATAAGCTTCACTGTGTGAGTTCCAACAGAATTTTTTTAAAAAGTCTTATTTTTTGAAAGTTCTTAAATGAAATGATTACTTCTTACTAGAAAGCTATTGTCATAACCGTGACACGAGAGTGATATGTTCAGAAACCTTGCTTCATTATTATGTGTTATGCTTTCGAGGGGCATCTTCTTTAGCCAGTGGATCTTTAGAAACTTAGAGCCATAGCTTCAAAATTTGAACAGATAGGCCATACATTTTCTATCTCAAATTGCTTATATACCACATCTCTACAATCGCTGAAATTATTTCAGTATAGTTCATTAACACCCTGCATATATACCTCAATTAACTTATTGATTGAAGGAAAACTAAATGCTTGCTGTTTGAAAGCAGACTGCAGTCTGAGATTTAGCAAGGTATTGTGAAGCTTTAAAACACATTAATTATATCAAATGGTCAATAGTGATAAGTGGGTTCTGCCAGGCAATGGATTTTCTCTGTGCTGGTAGATATGCGCAAACAGCAAGAGTATAATACCAATATTAGCTAGCTGTTCTTTGGAGAGTAACATATACTTACAGTTGCTTACTATTCTTCACTGTAAATTTAGTGCACAAAATAGTGGAAAAATGGTGCAATCTATGAAAAGCATTAACATATAAAATATAAGGTGCATTCAGAAATTATTGACTGATCTGTTTTCCTTCGCCCTCAATGTGAAGTTAGGAATTACAGACAGTTTAATTCAACACTTCTTTGTCTGGAAATGTGTGATCTTGGAAGGACTTCTTCATAGCACTGAAGGGTGTATGAACACAATGCAAGGTTAGTAAACTAAGATGGATGTGGTAACACAGTGAATCTCTATGTTCCAGTACTGTGATGGTTTTCTGCTGATGTACATTCACACACTGTCATACAACCGCAAAACAATTAGAGGTTCCTTGCTCTTAACATGCTGCTAAATGTTTGTAATGTCTCTCAATAAGCTTTACTATTGGTGGTTATGCCTCTGAGAAACCATTTGATCATCAATATTCCATCTTCGTCCCAAAAATCTCTAGTTATTTACTTCACTGTCAAGAAGTTGATAAAGCTTTCTTATTAAATTTAAAAATGAACTTTGTGTTGGAAGAACTACGCTGAAGAAACCATATATTCTAGTCAATTTTGTTCTCTTTTGCTCTGTTTACCATTGAACTATTCAGAACATGTTTCACAAACCTTTGCCTGCATCATCAACTGTTTAGAACTTTGAGATCAGGACTCATTTGTCATCAGTAGATGTGAAAACGATCACTCAGGATTTGTATTTTTTATGCAAGAAGCTGAAGACAATTTGCAAATGTCTGTCCTTTTGTTCTGGAGTAAAGAGAGATGGTACCCAATGAATATTAATAATGCAAGTCTTTATATATGATTCCATGCAATTAGACACAAATGACATCAATCACAACTTCCAATTTGTCAATGATTATTTATTAGCTCGTGTTAATCAGGCCTTGTACTCTGTTAATGCTGATAAGTGGTAAGACAATAGTTGAGTAATACTGATATCTTTTTATTTTCCCCTTGGCATTAGCAAAGCTGGAAACTCATCTGAAGACAATTAGGTATCACAGGGACTAATTGCAACATGAGCTGACTAAATGGCTGAGAATAATCACGGGTTTTTACCTTACAAAGCAGTCTGCCAATATCTTTGCTAATTCTCATCAAACACCTTGTCTGCATCTTTGTGCATATATGTATACACAAGCAACAAATGTTTCTCTCAAAGCTGAACTATAATGCCAATTTTTTCATATACAACCAATGATAAGCTTCTTATTGTTGTATGGCATTTCAGAGTCAGAGTACTGAGGTCAGTTTCAATAAATTCTTAATGATCCTTTTATATGAGCTGATGCAATTAATAAAGTATAACAATGATCTTATTTTGATTTAAAGTAAAACACTAAAAATCATGTCGTCACATTAAAACTCTCTTTAAGTTTCACAAACACACTTATAAAAGTAATTTTGGTACATGTTTCGTGAGGTACATTCCTCACATTGTCAACCAAAACGACGACTCTTTGTGAAACTTAAAGAGAGTTTTAATGTGACGACATGATTTTTAGTGTTTTACTTTAAATCAAAATAAGATTAACAAAAGTTTCACTGTGTGGATTCCCAAATTCCGTAAACATATAAAAATGATTTTAGGGAAAAATTTCCAGAGTTACTGAATGTCACTAAAAGTATGATTTCTATTTCTTTTAATGAAAAATGATAAATTAAGAGGCCAAATGGAAATTATAATATGTAGCAAGCAAAATAATTCACACATACTATTAAATAAAATTAGAAGATTTCAAAACTAATGCTCCTGGACTAAAAATAGTACACTGAAAATAAAATTTGGTATATATAGTATTCATCTTATAAAACAGCTTTTTTATACCCCACTTACTAAAATTTCTGAAAATATAAACGCTTATTCCCCTTTTTGAAATACCCTAATGTGTAGTCCAGTACAATGGAATTGATGGCAGTCCGAAGCTATCTATTTTGCATAGCAGTGACATGATATGCAAGTACAGGTACATTTTTTGTCTGTTTTCACTCCTGAATGCAAGTATGAGGTGCCCTAGTCACTGACTCTGTTAGTGCACAAATTTACCTTTGTTAAATAATGGTAGGTACAATACTAGTTTCATTCCATAATGAGTACTAACCTATGCTATAGGAGTTCAAAGTAGCATCTATCTGCAGTCACACATTTCTGGCAAATTTAATGAAAGTTATATATAAGTTCTGCTTCTCTAATTCTTCATTTTCTGCCCTGATATTTTCTGTAAGTTCTCTTCAGTACGAAAGGCTATTCCTGTAGGCTTCATTATATCAATTGCTTAACTATAAACTGAATTACACATAAAAAAACAAGGATAGAAATAATGTTTGTTCTCATTACAGCAAACTGTGACTGACTATTCATAATATCTCTCTATTACTTTGTTTGAATTTTTTTTGCATCTTGTTGGCATATCTTGTGGAAATCTCCATCTCCTGCAACAGCTTAAGCATTCACTTCTGCAGGAGCGCTGCAAACTTTCTGCACCATTGCATCTTGCAGTTTGGGCTGTCCTTCATGGACATCCAATAATACTCTCATGGTTTGTTTTCATATCCCTCACCAGATACTGAATGGAGAATTTTGAACCTCTAATTGTGCAATAAATTGTCTTTGGAACTTCTCAAAGTAAGTGTACACATAATGTAGTTTTAAATTCAAGTGAAAAATACACACATACTGATTCAAACCTTACTGTACATAGCACAAAGACCTGATGAATATTAATGGTCCCATAATGGAAGAGTCAGATGCATTATGCTACTACCAAGAACAGCAAATGTGCTTTTTGCCCTCATTGGCATGCAAACAACAGGCTAGAGAGTAATATGTTCTTAATTAGCTAGTGAGTCAATTCAAGACTCTTATGTTCCACTTACTATTAAATTATATGTAGAACAGGTTGGGAATGTTGGTTCCTGAAACATGTTGTAACTTAAATACAGTATGTGAAGTGTGTAAGAAATGTATACAGAACATGTTTCACAGGTTTTGTCTGCATCATCAGATGTGAGTAGAATGCCGGATTCATTGTTGGTTGGATGGACTTGGTGTAGCTCTCGTGGACATTTTATGAACTTTTGGTTTAATTTGTCTTCTGTTTCAATCTCAAAAATCATAACCGTATCTTCATATTTTTTATAAACATTTTTTTCTATATTCCCAGCTGCAAAACTCTAACTATGAATTTCAATAATTTGACTTCCATTTCTATATCACGTTTATCTCTGCAAATTGCTGATTCATCTATCTGATTGTATCTGATGTTTCTCCAGTGTTCCTTTAGTCTAATTCCAATGCTTCTTTTTGTTTTGCCAATATACACTTTGTTGCATTCCAAACAGTTGATTTATTATATTCCTGTATTCCTGGCTTCTTTTCACCAGGTATTCTATCATCACCAAAGTTGAGCAGATTATTTAGGCTGAATTTGTTCACCTTGACAAATTAATCCCAAACTCTTAGAGTATTTTCTGGAAATTTTTGGTGGCCCACGGATGATAAGTAAATTTCTTGTGAATAGCAATTTTTTTTTTTTTTTTTTTTTTTGCTGTTAATATTTCAATCTGTTTTAACCTCTTCCCTTGTTTGAATTTCTTGATTTTCTTGTCTACAATTTCTTGGGCATACCCATTGGCTTTTGCCATTTATATTATGTGAGAGTACTCTTCACTGTGTTCAAACTCATTCATGGGTATGTTAATGAGTCTATATGCTTAACAGTTGAGACCTGCACGTGAACTGCATGTTTGTATGCTGTGGGATTGAAGCCACTTGCCTTTATGTAATTTGCAGTCTGGGTATCCTTTCTATAAATTCCAAATTTGAAATTATTGCCTGTTCTTATAATCTTTAAGTCAAGGAAAGGAATCATGTTGTCTTGTTCTATTTTAGAAGCAAATTTATTAATATCCCTATCTTACAGGTTTCACAATTTAAAAGCATTATTTAAGTCATATAGCAAATTATTTATGAGGAAGTCACTCAAATTTCACTAGTTTTATTTTAAATCACAAATTAAACATTGTACTTATGAAGCTGTTGACAATGGAGTGTAATATATCTTAAACTTACGTATTCATTTTTTTACACTAAACTCCACTTACATATAAACAAGACGCTTTTCGGGAGAATCTCTCCCACCTTCAGTTGCTCACCAAACTGCCGTTACTCGAAACGATGGCTGGACACCCGGATGTTTCTGTGGTGGCCTCTGTTGGATGAAGTAGGAAATTGCTAGTTCATCTATAGGAAGCAACTCAAAATTCATTAGGTTTTCTCTATTTTTTAATATATATATTTTTTTCCCAAGTGGATAACTCCACTGGGTTTCCGGTTTTATTTCATGGTTTTTGGTCCAAAAGTGACTTTCTACTGCTGATTTATCCACCTGCTTAAACCGAATATTCCTAAAATGTTCTTTCCTCCAAATTTCTAAATTTCTCTTTGTTTTGCCAAATTTGGAAATTCAGAGGAAAGGACATTTTAGGAATATTCAGTTTAAGCAGGTGAATAAATCAGCAGTAGCAGCTCACTTCTGGACCAAAAACCACGAAATAAAACTGGAAATTAAACTGCTGAAACATCTTCACAACCCATTGGAGTTATCCACTTGGGAAAAAAGTTTTATATTAAAAAATATGGAAAACTTAATGAATTTTGAATTTCCTCCTATGGATGAACTCAGCAATTTCCTACTTAAACCAACAGAGGCCACCACAGAAACATCTGGGTGTCCAGCCATCGTTTCGAGTAATGGTTGTTCGGTGAGCAACTGAAGATGGGAGAGATTCTCCTGAAACATGTATACTTTTATGTAAGTGGAGTTTAGTGTAAAAAAATGAATATCTAAGTTTAAGAAAATTAAACAGTTCATAAAATATAGAATAAAGAAAAAGTTAAGGGCTGCAGATATATATTTTATAAATACATGCCTAAAAAAACTAGTGAAATTTGAGTGACTTCCTTATAAATAATTTGTTATATGATACTATATTTTACTGTGAAAATCCCAAACTATTCAAATTTACATCATCCAAGTGTTTCTTATTAACCATGGCAAAGATATGATAATCTATGTATCTGTGCCAAACTTTAAAAATGCATGGAAATGATTTGTGATGTAGATTTACTCATTTATAAATAAGCCAGAAAAGGTGATAATGGATTCCCCATAGCTAAACCTGCTTCTTGTTTATGAAATTCACCATTAAACCTGAAGATATTCTGACTGATGCAGACTTCAGTTAGTTGGATGCATTCCTCAATCTCCTTGTTGCTTAGTTTCAGAGACTGCAACCATTTCCGAAGTGATGTTGGGAGTTTGCACTTTGGTATGCTGGGAAAGAGTGAATTTACACCAAAGGATACAAGAAGGTCATCTTTTTGGAGAACCAAATCTTCAATTTTCTCCATCAGTTCTTTGGAATTACTTACACTTAAGCTATCAAACCTAGGAAATGTTTGAAATTTCTGGAGCAGCCATCTTGCTAGTTGGTAGGAAAGTGTGTTTTTGCAGTTGATTAATTGTCTCTTGGGATTTCCTGGCTAATTTATTTTTTGTAGGCTGAGTATTCTTGCTATTGTGGCATTGTCTGCTTTCAATTCTGGTCTCTCCTTGGATGGTATGATTATGCTTTTGTTGACTGATTTGTTTATAGATTGTATGCATTTCTTCAAAGGATCAGCTTTTATTTTCATGTATTTTTTTCCACCGAGAAGTTCTTCCATCTTTGACTTATATTCTACTTTGTTCAGGATCACAATCTTGTTTTCTTTATATCCTTTTTGTATACTACCTGTTTTTATTAAGCAATTTCAGGATTTGCTTTTGTGTTCTAAACCTAACATTACTTTTAGCGATGTGATTCAGAATCTCCTTCCCCAATTTTTCTAAAGATGTTCTTATTGCCATTATTTAGCCCGTTGATTGCCACTTTCAGATTTACTATATATTCCTACAAGTTGTTAGAAACATTTACTCATGTCTTCAGCCCATTATTTAAAACTTTATTTCTTTCTTGTTGAAATTTTCTTTAGATAGGTTCAATATATTCCAATTTGAAAATTTTGGTGTTGTATATGGCTGATTATTCTTCATAATTTTTCCCCGGTGCAAGTTCTTTAGTTTCTTTTGTTCTATCCAGCTTTCTTTTTCATATTAAAGTTAATGTACTGAAAGGATGTAAACTTCAGATTGTCCTAAATATAATTTCCCAAAACTTTTGTTAGCACTAAATGTAACTCATACATTTTTAAATCTATTTGCAAAAGGTTTTTATAGTGCTTGTGTTTCTCAGATGTCATTATTTTCCTTTTCGCTGTTATTTGTATCTTGCTATTTGGGTTGGATTTCACAATTTTCTTGACAAATTCTGGAATCACGTTCTTCTTGACACATGCATTCAAAAACTTTATGTCCCTGGAGATTAATCTTCTTTTCAATTTTAGTTTCAGGCAATCTTTTATCATTTTTTTCATGTCCCTGAATGATAGGCTAAAGGAAATATGAGTTTTTTTCAATATTCTTACCTTGTTAGCATCCATTTATTTTATCTTCCTCAGTTGATGTTTGGCAACTATGTTTCCCTGGACCTTAAGGTTATTAAGAGTATATTAATTGCTTCACTGTATTAGTTCCGCCATAAATTAATCATAAATTTAATACTAGAGAGTAATGTCAGCACTTGAGTCTTTCCATAACCATGCTCCACACTTACTATGATATGCTCCTGTCTCAATTTTATTCAAATACATTCATTAATTTCAAAGATGCAAAGGAAAATTAGGGGCTAAGATTGAATTATATACCCAATATTTCAAAGATTTCTGTTGCAGTTATATTCAAGTATGTCATCGTTCAATGTTTTCAAATTCAGTTTTGATTTAACAGGAGAAAATGTTTTGCATTCAGAACTGCTTCTTGATATTTTATGCTCTTGAGAACAAAAGATTATTGCTAAAGAAGAATGTCATAATGGTTCTTTAGCAGGAGAAACAAACAATGCAACAAACCAATAATTTCAAGTCCAACTGAGCAAACTAATACAACTTCAGAAGTTAATAAATAAACAAAACATGAAAAGAAAAAGAAAAAAGAAAGAAAGAAAAACATGGGGCAGTACTGCAACGTGCAATTAGATCTTCAGGAAATGCATAAGGATCAGTTATGACAAAGTGAGACTACACAGCATAAGCTGGAATCAATCACTTTGCTGGGCTTCTGACCAATTATTGCTATAGCCTATCTCTAAAAACTCATGCATTCCTAAGATAGATTCACACTAAGGCCCTCCAGTTTTTATCATTGACTATATAGTCTCAGATGCACTTCAATATCATCAAAGATGCAATAGCTATACACATACTTTAGCTTCAGAGGCCTCTCTACAACACTCATACAACAGAAGATAAGAGAGAAAATTTACTTTAGAGAATATTGTAATTACAACCAGCAGATGTTTCACAATCTTTACTTTGTGTAAAACACAAATTACATTAAATTAAATTAAACTAAACAGCTGTAAATTTTGAATGCACTAGCCCTTTTGTATTTGAAATTAAATAATGTTATGCCTCTAAATTTATATAAAAGAAATTTAAATATTTTTATAAAAACATCTACTATTTATAATTATATAATATGAACATGCAAATAAAGGAAAAAAGATATGAAGAAGAATATGAGAGACAAGAAACAATGATGTGGTCAAGCCCAAGATCATCATTTCCATTTTGCATTTCCTAGCTATCAAATCATTTTATAATTTGAAGATTATATGCATTATAACAACATGGAAAAGTCAGGTTTTAGCTATAAATGAAATTAATGTATCAGTACATCACTGATTAAAAAATCATATAATGCTTGTCATGCCTTAATTGTACTTTTAAATTAAGTTACTAACACCAACATAGTGCACACAATATTCGTTTACCACACTTCCCTGGCATCTCAAATGCAGTTTATTTACAAAATGAAACTTTTAAACTATTCAAATATTAAAATCATATTCTGGGCTAATTTCAAGCAACTGCTGTTCTCACATTTAGCTGCATTCTCAAATTTCTGATAGAATTATGTATCTAAAAGAAAGATCCTAACACTAAATCCATTTGCTAAAATTACCGTTGTACAATGTTTTATTTTATTAGATGGATGGATGGATGGATGGTCTGGGAAAGGAGGATACTTTCGGTACTTAAGACTTGCTCATGGCTGGCCCTTTGTGCCTATGCTCCCCAATGGGAATATCTCTGGGAGGAAAGAAAGGTGAGAGAGATACCAGGCAGACAGGATCCATGGGTAGTGACCACACAAATGCGGATGGGATCCCTAACATGCTTCCAGAAAGAGCATCCCAATGCTGGTGGAGTCCCTCTCCAAGTTTTATGATCCCTTCAAAAGTTCATTTCTATTCCAGATGCTGGGGAGGAAACCTTCCAAAGTGCAAGCCACCATCAAACCATGTCACCTCACATCATTCCTAGACACTTTTAACCCTGTAAGTGGATCAAAATAATTAAATAATATTAAATGGGAGAGTGGTAAATTTGTGGAATGTAAATATCCATCCCAGCATTCGTCTAAGCGACCAGGGGGGCCCCAAAAAAAATCCAAGCTCAGCATGGTTGGCCCAACGGAACCGAATCCAGGAACTCCTGAAAGGAAGTCCCAAGCGATACCATGTGAGCCAACCTGCTTGTTTATTAAAGTTATACCTGAATTTGTTTCATACCTTTTGGCCATTGGACCAGAGATGGTCAGCCCACTTGCGCATCACTTCTAAAGTTTCTGGGACAGGTAATACTGCTTTGGCTAGCCACACTGCTGCTTCCCAAAGATTATATGACAGGAGGTAGCGACACGCATCTAATCCTTTTCCAATCAGACACAACAGTTGAACTCCTTCCCATACATTTCCATTGGCAATAAGGTTGGTTGCCACAAGTTTAATGGTACTCTGTGCTGCTCCTGTTGACTGTATTGTGGCCACCAAACAGGCTCTGCAACAATTTGAGAAAATATATTGTAATATAAACCAAAAATAGAAACCCAGAGAATAAAACTGCAATTATTTTTGCAAGAATGTGCTGTCCATTATTTTCTGTTTATATGGGGTCTGTCTCCAGAGATCATACAGTCATTAAAAATTAAAAATAGCGGTGAGTGTAAACAAATGTTTTATTTCTCAAAGGTTAAAGATAGGCATGTATGAGATAAATGTGTTTCATGCTGTGGGGAATAAATGGAGAAAGTTTTATAGTGCATATAAATTCATATTTAAGGGATTGATGCAGATATCACAAATATTTACATATGGACATATATTATACTTTTTACCCAGACACCGTTGAAGTATAGAAATTGTTCCGTAACTGCGAGAATAGAATTTAATGAAAATGAAAACACAACTTCAAATTTCAAGGCAGTTAAATGTTTTTTTACACCTAAACCAGCATTTATTTGTGCCTAAAACATCTTCCCTTTTGCACTGTAGAGCTACAGCTACAAATTTTTACAAATCAACAAGCTTAACATAAGCATTTTCTGCAAGAAATGGTAGAAATGATGTTTTAGCAGCAGATCTGGGCAAGGCAATTAGTGTCAGCTAGAATTTTTCTAAAAAAAAGTAAACAACTTAGAATTTTGAAAATTCCTGGAAAAAAATTGTAGATGAAAAGTTCCCAGTCAATCCACATTAAGGAAAAATTAAATTGGCCCTCTTTATGAAGAGGTTAGGTTTATTGAATTAAGAAAACTTCAAACAAAAATGACATTTTACAATGCAATATAATTTAGTCAGACTTTACAAAAATTTTATTCAATATTTCTAATACATTTAATTTTATAATTTTGATACTCCAAGAAATCAGAGATAACATTTGTGATTCAAATATTATCTGTAGATGAAACTACAAAATCATGTGAATGGTTCATTGCCAATGTCATCATGAGAAAACTCATGAAAAATGAACCAGGAACACCTGACCTTGTTATCTGGCACCTGAAAAAACAAACCATTCCACAATTGAGAGGGCTGTTTGTGATGCAATTCATATTCTATGTCTGTTCAGGAAAATGAGGAAAAACTTATGCTAATAGTTGTGGATGCAGCAATATACATGATTAAGGTAGCTAAAGCTTTGCAGATATTTTATCCTAAGGTAGTGTTTGTGACATGTCTAGATACATGGTCTTCATAGATTAGCAGAGGAAATTCCAGCAAATTTTCATGAAGTGAATACTTTAATATCCTCTGTAAAGAAAATATTTGTGAAGGCTACATCAAGAGTTCAGTTATTTTCTGAAATGCTGTCAGATACTAGCCTACTTCCCCTGCCATCCCATACATGGATAGAAGCAGTACTATATTATTGTGACTATCTCGAAGGCATAAAAAAGATGCTGGTAGCTTTGGATAAGAATGAAGCAGCAAGTATTGAAGCTTCAGTGAACATTGCAATGAGAAGAGCCTCCAGGCTAAATTAGTGTTTATTAGAACACCTATTTTAGCAAAATATAAGTTGCAATCGGATGTCTCAAAGAAAAATGAATGCCATTAACTTCTGTCTTGCAGCTGTAAGAAACCACTATCATCAAAAGAGTACCTGGAGAAATTAGAAAAAGCCTAGGTCACAAAATTGAAAGAATCAAAGCCAGAAATCCAGGACTGACACATCTTGAGGATGTTAACAGTGTGTTGCTTGGTGAATTAAAAAAAATTTAGTTCTTATTCTGTGTATGACACAATCTCTTTGTGGTACTGCCCTGTGATATTGTGTGACATAGAGAGCTCGTTCTCTTCATTGAAAAACATTTTAAATGACAGAAGGGAAAGTTTTCTGCCAGAAAATGTAGAGAAATATTTGGTTGTTTATTGTAACAAAAACAAATGATGAGGAAATGATCGTGAAATGATTGGAGATAGATATTTGATACTGAATTAATGACAATTATATAAGAAATTATAATATGATTACTAAATAAATAAATGAATAATATCATTCTATCTTTAGCATTACATTTAGTACTTGATAAAAACCAATAACATTATGGAAAAAATTGTGCATTTCATTTACATATACGTAATTAAAAAACCACACACATGCTTTTTGTGTATATTTCTCAATTTTAGAGCATGTTTTTCAACTTTTTACTGCATAATTACATGCACATATCACCAGTTTTAGTGCATATAAAGCCAGCCTTTACTGATAACACAATATTATTTAAAAACTAAAGTAACATTAAGAATAACTAATATGTATCAATGGTGAAATTTGGACAAATGTAAAAAAATTAAATCCTGGCATTAATACATAATCAAGGTGATGTATGTGAACAGTAAAGTTAGCACAAGCACAATAGATTTTTAAGTGCTTAATGATGGTTTTTCTTGTAGCATCTATTTGTCAAGTAGTAAAAATGTGTAATCATCCATCTCCAGTTTTTTAGACAATTTCCACTAAGAGATGCTGTTCTTGGATGCACTCCTTAGTACATTCCAGCAAATGCAGTATTCATTCCTCCCTCTGCAGCCAGTGCAATGACCTTACTCTGTATTCTCTGTTACAAAATGATGTAATGATAGCATCGAACATGGTATTTGTTGTAAACATCTTGGTGCAAGCTCTATACTTCTATTTTCTATTAGTTACACATGTCATTACACCAAAAGGCTCAAAGATAGCAGATATGTTTAGGGTCCACACTTCAACCATATGCACATGTTTATGTTTGAGTACAGCCTGGATTGACTGTCATTCCTTCCCCACATGAACAGAATAGGATGTGTCTTGTGCATTGATTTATTAATAAGTTCAATTGCAATAAATACTTGAAAATGAGATGGTTGGGAAGTATGAGAAACTTTAAACTGGCAAAACATTAATTTTTCCACATTCTATACGTAAATCATGAGCCAACTTACTTGATAGCATCTGTGTAGTAGTTAGGATTTTCCAGTTCTGTTTCTAACAGAAGTTGAACAGCACGATCCATTTCTCCCAATAAAATCAGCTGTTCAATCACTTTCTTAGTGTGTTGGTAGTCTCCACGCTTGCTTTCATGCAAGCCCACTTTTTCCAACTGCATTCTCTGCAAATTGATAAGCAAAATCATGTATATGTCATCCACACACAAAAAGAGCAACTAAATCAGTTTCCTTCAGAGTTTTAGTGCTTAAAACCTAATTGTTCAAATGGTTTACAAAAGTATGAAAGAATGAACAGTAAGAGTCGCAAATTTTATAATAGATGCAGAAACTTAATAACCTTTTGATTATAGACTTAACAAAACAGTATACACTTACGCCACAACAGGTGCAAGTAATCCAAGAGTTCGCACAATCATGAGGGAAGGATGCAGAAGCAGATACAGGAGAGGAATGAGACCATTATAAGAATAGTGCTACTGTTGTGACATTTTATGAAGGAAGAAAAAAACAATGTTGGGAGATAGTCATGTGCAGCTGGAAAGGGCGGTGCAGGTATAGAGTAAAGAAAATATTGCTTCTAACATTAGTGAGAGAAAGATTCTTGGAAATAAATTCAGCTAAGGATTGAAATTATTAAAGTACAAGTAATATTTGGTGAGTTTATTAGTAAAAATCTTAAAAGTTTGTATAGATGCATGAAAAATACTTGGGGAGGGAAAAATATGCTGAATGTTGAAATAGGGATGACAAAGAACAATCTGCTTGGGTCAAAACTGAAATTGTAAAGCAAAAAGGATTAGGTGGAAAGCTCAATACAGAAATATGTCCAATATGTGGAGAAAAGGACAATATTTGGCATTGCTTATTAGAATGTAAAGAAATGAGCTTATTGGAAAGAAATCACTTTTGAAGAAATGAAGTAACCTTCCAACAGAAGTGGTTGGGAATAAAATAAGAATTTAGGCATGGAGAAAAAATGTAAAAAGAAATATGAAGTTATTTAGGGAAAGTAAGGAAGAAATGGTTGAGAGGGATCAATAAATGAGTAAAAGAAAATAAATAAGCAGTAAACTATAAAGCTTTGTAATTTTGTATGTTAAATTCTGGCAATGCTAAGACTGATTATTTTGATTTGCTTAAGTTAAATTTATGCTTGGTTTGATTGTGAGTTAAATTGATAATAGATTATTCAAGTGCATATAAATAAGTAGATGTATATGCAAATGATTTATCTTGAAGTTGAAGATTAGTAACAATTCATTAAATTGTTATATGTCTTTTTTAATTGTTAATGTAATTTCCATTAGAATAAATAAATATTTTGCGATTGTTAAATTTTATTAATATATTAAATATTACATTTAGCATGAATTAGTCTGCCACACTTTGTATTTAAACTCAACCACAAAAGAACCATCTATAGCTTATGTATTGTATTTCTTGCCCAGTTCCTTCCCTATTAAACTGCTTGTCCACATTAACATGTGGCAGCATCAAGGCATCTCTCCATATATCTCATATTACAGAAGGCATTGAGAGTTACAGCCTAAATTGTCCATTTAATATTTTCTTGCAGTTTTACTAGAGTTTGTGACTTATTGTGATATACCTTCTCTTTCAACATGTGTCACAGGAAGAATATGATGGAGTTCCTGTCATTCAATTAATTTACAAACTTATGGAAGATTTCCTTGTATATTGTGATATTTATTATATGAAAGAAGATGCAGCCATTAATGTAGTGCTGCAATATACATTCCAATTTTTTCATCATGAAGATGCAGCCAGAACTCAAGGCCACCTTTATTATATCAATAAATGAATAGTAGTAATAATTACATAGGCATAAGAATTGAGGATGCAGAGTTATATTTATTAAAGTAATGAGTTTATATGGATATTTACTAGGTATGTATATGATTTGATTATTCAGAAATACGTTTACTATGGATTGATTTAGTCATTTCTTATATGTACATGTTTATTTTTGGTATGCAACAGCACTTTACAAGAGGCATTATGTTTAGTTCCATGTTTTGCATTGACTTTAGCCACCTGTGATAAAACCCCATTTGAGAGGGAAAGAAGTATTGTATACAGATGGTATGAACAGACTGCTCACCCACCTTTCTAACACAGTGGCAAAAATAGATAAAAGGCGAAATAGTTCCTTTGTTAAGAGTCACATGCTAGACATTCGGTGAGGAGGTTGTGTTGAACTAGAAATCGACAAAAGTCTAGCTAGCTTAACAACCTTTTAAGATGGGCCAAATTAAAAAATTGCTATAACAGGTTGTTAGAACCAAACTGAGGAGCACAGTTTGAAAGAAATAGAATTGCAAAAAGGAATTAAAAATGTCAGAATCGAGATAGAACGATTTATAGCTGGCATACAGAAAGGTACAAACAAAAGAATTCTGTCGCCCAGTCAGAATAATAGTAATGGGAATTATATGTGCACAATCTCGATATCTTATTTCTCAGATCTAGGATAGTGAAAAAGAAAAATGAAATAGGAAATTGTCAAATTTATAAAAGGCGAAGCCAAAATACATCACAGGAGTTACTTTCCAGGAAATCCCAGGCTTTGGGAAAAGTGAATGTCAGAAGTGGGGAAAATAATTTTAACCAATGGCCATTGCATAAAAATGAGCAAATGAGAACTTAGCTATATAATAAATATTTTAAGATAGCCAATAATCAGGAATAAAATAGTAAAAGGTAGATTTTCAGGTGGGCAGGGCCAGAATATAGAAAAATGGAATGTCAGGGAATCGAGAAACTAGTGTGAAAGTTAAAATTTTTTAAAAATTGTTAGGTTAGTGAAGCATGAAGAGTGTTGGATGACAGATTTAATTAATAGTGTGAAAGTGTTAGTGTTAGTATGGATCATGAAGTTGGTAGTTAAAAGTTGAGTACAATGATTTGTTAATTGAGAGAAGTAAAGGTTAATTGATAGAGGTAAATAGTTCAGGAGAATTAAGAGTAGAGAACACAGTCGAGAACAGAGTTATTAGCAGAGGATAGATATCATAAATGGGGGATAGACAGTTATGTGGTGAGGTAGCGGGTGATGATAGCTGCAAAAGTAACAAAGAATAGGGCAAGTGTGAAGATAACCGGAGCAGAGTTAGATTTTCAGCAATGGTTATAGTATCGAGAGGAGGAAAAGACCAAGACAGAATTGTAACCAAGAGATTAGAAGTGGGGAACATTATATCAAGGTACAACAAAGCAATAGGAATTGATTAGGCAAGAGTGAGCAGTATGGTATAGATAGACTGGTAACTCAAACTTGAATAAACTGTCAGTGAAAAAATCAACCTCGTGTATCTTTTGGTATGATACATTCCTTTTTCCCATGGATCCAATTGATCCACAAAATGCTCTAGTGAACTCTGAGAACTACAACATAATAAAATTGGAGCAGCAGACTGAGCTAGGAACCAACAGGACAAACATCAAGCTTTCAGCAGTCATCAAGGAATCATCGCAACCCCCATATACACCAGGATGGGGCATTGAGATCAACATCATTATTAATCAGCTAACCCATAAATACACACGCATGCACACACACACACACACACCTGGTTAACCCTTTACAAAAACCACTCCAAAGAGGTATATTATGCACTGTGTGAGGATTCTCAATATTGCAAATAAGGGCATTCTCTGAATTGATATACACACTTAGGTGTTAATGATGAATATGGTTTAAGGACGCAAAACAGCAAAGGTCATTAGTGCTCAACACTTAGGTGTGCCATATTAGAAAACTATGAGTAGTTTTGTGTTCCTTGATGCTTAGTGACAAAATATTGGAACCAATGACAATAACTAAGGCTCATTTGTTTGCCAGAAAGTTTCAATTCTTGCACAGCCTTAACAAGCAATCAGTTTTGTTTCTTTGCAGGTACTTTTACCCTTCTATGCCACTACTTCTGGCACTTTGAATGCGCTGCTTCCCAAAGTTTCTTTTTAGTTTCTCCACCAGATACTGAATAAGGGTTTTGCAAGTGGTCTGCAAAAAGGGAAAGATCATGGTGCTCATACCTAAGTATGCTGTACGAAATATGCTGCTTATAGAACAAAATGTGAAAAATGACTATTGGGCAAATCAGCGCACGGGAATTAGTAATTCTAACTTAATTACTTTTGCCAAGATGCGCTTGCCAAATCCATGGCAACATAACGAATGAATTATATTATTACTTAAATGTAAATTGGAACTTGCACAGTGAAGCCAATCATATTAATTGATATCATTGTATGATTCAGTTGAACTACACACTCTTAAAGCTTCATTTACTTTTCATAAATGTATGGAACCGGTTTCGAGAACATTTATGAAAAGTAAGTGAAGCTTTAAGAGTGTGTAGTTCAACTGAATCATACAATGATATCAATTAAGATTTATATTATGTCTACTAGCACAACAGAACAAAATCAGCATTTATGTTAGATTAAAGAAATTGCCTGCAGCTTTTCCTGTTTCTGATGCAATTATTTTGCATATGGTATATCCTTATGTCCTGTAGTTCAGACCATTTTAGAAGCTAAAACTGATGCAAGTTCTTTGGAACAATGTCATAAAGAAATTTTGCATAAATATTTTCCACACTTGGTATACAACTACTTGTGAACCAACATTTTTGAGCATGATGGTTGGGTAAAACCTTATTTTAGTTTTTGCAAAGATATTCCAGACATTGAAGAAGCATTGTGTATTTCTTATTCTGAGACTGAAATAGTGAAGAATATTTGCCCTAAATGCCAATCTTTCTGTTTAAGCTATATTTTTGGGTTCATCTCCTACTTGAAACAGTAACCATTCAGGGAAGAAAATTACAATCCAAAGTCAATGAGGCATCTGTAACAGATACTGTGATATCTGTTCCTGTAAATCAGTAAAAAGCTCATCTGCTTTGATGGTATAGTACGAAAACAGGCTATTTATAATCTCAGAATTTTAAGAAATTAACACTTCTTGGTGCTACTGCTATTTAGCTATTTAGCTGCTGCTTCTGTGCAAGCACAATCTATGATTTATTTTACTTCTTCCTGACTCTAGTTGTGAGTAGGTCGTGATTTGTCTGCATCTATGCCAAGTAGAATACAAACTTGTAATGAAGTGAAATTGCCTTTAGTCTTATAGTATAAATTACAACTTTAGCATTAATTGATTCTAGTAATAAGATTTCCTTAATTCATGTTTGTTTGGCAAATAAATTGAACAATATTTTTCAGTTTATCTGTGTAGCTGGTACTAGCATTAATTCACAACCTGTTAATGTTATTGGCATCATTATTTTGTATGTTAAAATGGCATTTTATTCTTGGAGATTCAACTTTCATGTCATGCAAAAGCGTAATAAATACAAAATATTTGAGTAATTAAATAACACATTATTTAGTTATATAAAATAAAATCTACTTTTATTTAATATATTATGATAACAGTGATTTACATAACACTTTTACTCCCAACATTAATTTTTCAGCTAAAGGTAGGGGATCCAAAACGGCTCACCTGATATGTGTATGGGTCACAAAGTATGTCATAGCAAGTGTCCAATGGTTGAAGATGAGGATATCGGTTGATCCTCTTGGTGTCCAGTACTGATGGAGAGCTAGAGTTGTTGCTCAAGTCACCACCTGCAGCAGGGTCTGTTTCTGTAGCTACACTTTTCCTGCAGATATCATTCAATATAATTGCTAGTGGGTTGGTATTAGCAATTACAATCTATATTTTCTCCTTATTCTTCCAAATATAGGCACTTTTGGAAAGAACAACACAGTATTAATAAAAACCCCAAATTACTTAAAAATAAAGGGAAAACTGAACTTACAGTCTGGGAAAACATCTATATTTGGAAGAATAAGGAGAAAGTATTTAATTTCGAAATCCCGCCAAGTGATGTACTAATACAAAAGTTCATTAAACCTCCACCAGAGGCAAATCAATCTACCATGAACAGCGAGGCCAGCAGTCGACCAGGAACTGACGATAGGAGCGATGGCTCTCGAAACTAGTCTTCCCTTTTTATTGAATTTTAGTAGTGTGTATGTTACAATTTCGACTCAATTTTTTTAAAATGTTAATATTTGACATCACTGTTACAAAAGTTCACTATATTTTATACAATTTCTATTATATATTGTGGAGTATGCCAAAAGTAAGATATACACTAGAACAAAAATTATTTGTTTATGATTGTTATGTGCATAAGAAACCATGCAATTAGAAGTGAATTTTGTGCTAAATTTCCAGAAGTAATATCTACATCAGAAATGCAATTGGTGACCAAAGTCTGATTCCAAAGCATTTTCATTAACAAGAAGTCAAGACCAAAAAAACTACAGGTATTATCAGAGAAGAAGCTTCCTTAACACGATTAGACCAGCAAGTTGTGTATTTGTTGGCAGTGCATATAAAGCCACTCAGTTGCTGCATCTTCATCCTTATAAAATTACTACTACTCCTGAAATAAAACCCATGTAGGCACTGAAATTAAATATTTGGAAAGATTAATTGTGATGAATGTTTCAACAAATTTTTAAAAGGATTCAGTCAAGTCTCACAACAGAGGGCAGGCACTTAGAGCATATACCATGATGTATGTACAATATTAATTACTATTTACTAATAACAAATAATAAAGCAGCAAAAAATGAGCACCATGAGTTCTGATCATGAGACATGATTTCCCTCAGCAGATGGCAAGCCTGTTATGCAGAACTTTCTATTGACAAAATCAAATTCCGATTGCACAGCAGAATGAGGATCCTGTAGTTCCTAACCTTAAAGTTAAAACATTATTCCTGTGGAAGTTCATATCATAAAAAATAATCATTCTCACTTGTTGAATACCTATATTTTTCTGCACAGGCTAAATTCTTTGAAATTGAACATATTTTGCATTTATTAAAAGATGATCCTGTTATTACTTCAGATCAGGGTATCTATGAAATATGTGTATGGCAGAACTCCAGTGAGAGATTAACTTTACTTTGGCTGACATTTCGGGTTGAGGGAAGTGGTTATAGCCTATGCAGTCTCTTACAAGAGTGGATACTAAATGCTTGTATTTGTTGGTGATTGTATAAGGTCTGCTGGAAAAATTGAATGGAAAATTATAAGCCTGATTATTGCAATCCTCCAGTGATCATTAATGATTACACAAAATTATTTATTCTGTTAGTATAAGTCAAAAGAAATTTTAAGGTGTTCTAGTTCCAGGATTCATAACTTGTTTAATAAAGTTTATTTCTTAAAGTTAAAATCGTGTAAAATGACTGCAGTGCGAGAACTTAAGTCCTGTAGCCACGATGCAAAACTTTATCCTAACCTCATTTTGTTTTAAGATAAAGGTTGATTGCATGCAGGGGCAAAGCATGGCTTTTTCTGTAAGGTACACTGAAGCATGGAATATCAAAATTAATGGAAAATATAATTTATGTTGAATAACCATGAAAATGCCTCTGCAATGTTATAATACAATGCTTTCACACCCAAAATTATGCCCCTGTGACTATCAATAATGCTCATGATAATTAAATTAAATGGAATATTATAATAAAGTTTGTTCTATCACTTATCTTTAAATGTGTGTATTTAAGATGGATCCCACAGTCCTTTTTCTGCACAAATAAACCAATCACTCTTGAAATGAACTCTTGATTGCACTTTTTACCGCTGCTTTCTCTAACAGTCCTAGTTAGGTACTACACTATTCTGCCATTTTTGACAATTATGCAGAAACAGAGGAAAAACAGTTATAAATAAACAGTAGCCAATCTATAATATGGTCTGTGATCTTGCATAAATTAAAACACGATTAAGGGAGTTTCAAGAATGAGTTTTAAAAATAAGGCATAGAAAATGACATTTATTGTTAAAATAAAACAATTACATAATCCCACATTACCCAACACAACAAAAAATAGTAAAATATTCTATTTTAAATTGATATTGTTGTATTTCTGTTTGGCTTTAGGTTCTACAAAGGCCCAGAGGAAGACAAACCTAATTAACTGGGCTGAAATGTGTCTAATGTACATACTAATGAAAACTTATGAAAGATCCCTTCACTTTTTCCTGACAGTGAATTGAAAAATCATTACTAGGCTTGAGTAAGGCAGGCTGAGCCTTTGACCATATGCCGGTGATTGGCTATCTACATTACAGACAGTGCGCTAATTCAAAGAAAGAAATATTATAATTCGTAAATAGAAAATTAACACATACAAGCCTATACACTAATGGATGCTTTATCCCTGCTTGCATGAATATGTAATTTGACAACTGCAGGCACTGGAGTTCCAAAAAACCAAATCTGCACCATGATATGCAGATAGCGTGATAGAATAATAGGACCAATTCTTGTTGAAGAAATAATCAAATAGATACATGCACTTCATGTTGCAACCCATTTTGCTGAATTAATGGTGAGGGAATGTAATCACTGGGATCCTGCAAGGGGCATAAAGCATTTCTCTGCAGTAAAATCATGAAGCATTTATCAATAAAATAATACAGCCCACTTGATCCCCTTGTAATGATCATTTATAAAGATGAATTCATTAATTGATTCATTTATAAGCAATGCAGTGTGTAAATACCCTTGGTACTTAAGCCACAAGGGCCTTTTGTCCACTTATTTAATCTTACCTTTTTAGTTTTAGACCTAGTGTTTTACTGAGCTCTAGAATACTCCCTATAAACATCTTCTAAAGGAATGTATCCTAATTGAGTTTCATACTCTAATAAGATGTGTTATGTAATCTCATCAGACTGTCAAATTGATGGCATGCAAGATTATCTTGGTAGTCTCATCATCTGTTGGTGTTTCCAGAATAGTCAATGTTCAGTAATAATTCTAAAGGTTTCCTGTTTGCTTTCTATCTCTACTCAGTAGGTTCTTAGCTAGAGTGTTATCAGATATATATATATTTTTTTTTTCCCCCAACCCACTCTGAAGACTGCAATTCAGGATAGCAGAAGATGGCAACATATCAATAGGGTGAATGCATGAAATTTCAATGACAAAATGAATGCATCGAATAGCTTTGAATTTTGTTCCATGGCTTGTGAACTGATAATCATAAATCATTTTCAACATTTCATTGATTTCCTGAGATTGAAACAAAATGATGTTAATGTGCTGCTTGTGAAAAGCATCCATCACAAATTACTCCATGCAGGCATGTGCAAAACACAATGCATAACGTTGACTGAAGGCAGCAATAATGCAAGGCAGCAGAGAGATTACTTAGAAATGTTCTCACTAGACAGCGCTACTTAAACCACATCTCTGCCTTGTTACTTTGGCGAGTAATTTAATAATTTAGGAAATTTTTTGAACAGACCTCACATTAAATAATGAGGGACTTCTCTTAATGTTTTAAATTAGAACTAGTTTCAGGAGCATTCGCTCCCATCCTCAGCTCATATTGTACAATAAGTTATCTCTGATATTTAAGTCTCTAGAAGATCACAAATTTAATGCAGAATTCAAATTCTACTTGCAAGGAAAATGTTTTTATAAGATTAATGAGTTGCAACACTACATAAATTTTTCTATTTCATTACTTACAACTAATTTTGTATTTCTTGATTGCCATGATATAAATCATTTAGTGTATATGGGCATTGATCCAGACCATAAATCATTTCTGTACATATTTTCAGTAAAGAGCCCTTGTTTGGACATGTGGCTGGCTTAACAGGGATTTTTTTGGCACTAGGAAGCATGCTATTTGCTGGTGGAGTTGGATATTCATAGCCCTTAAAGTCAAGTGCATAGATTTCTACAGCACATAAACACCAATTTTTTGGTCATACAATGGCATTTCGTCTACAAGATCAGGGTTTTTTTACACTCCAATATCTATTGTTTTGTGTTGCTACATAGCCATGTAAATAGAACCATGCTTCATCCATTAAAAAAATTAAATGCAGGCCAATAGGGTGAACATTAAAATGATCCAACATCCAACTGCAGAAATTAATTCTGTCCATATTACTGCGTGGTTGCAATTCTTGAAATACGGTTATTTTAGAGGATTTTAATTTTAAAAGTTTAGTGGTATTCCAGGCCAATGTTTGCAAAATTCCTGATTCCTGTGCAAATTTTCCCAGATTTCTTTGAACTTCGTTCTCTCTTTTCTCTGATGCCATTGAGATTTTCCCCTGTAAGAACAAGACATTTTACTTTTGGTTTCATATCAAGAACAGATCCCTTTTCCTAAATCTATTCACAAGATTACAAACTATTTCTCTGTGAGGAGCACGAACAACAGTAAATCTGTCTATAAATTGCAGTCTCACTTCTCTTCATGAGTTTATTGTCACAAAGGAATCATACATGAAGATTCTGTATGCTAAAGTATATAAACCTTTTGATATTATAATAACATTATTAAACTGAAACACAGGTCTGACATTGTTCAACTAACTTCTGTACAGCACAAGGAGAGGCTGAATCAGAACTGGTTAGAAACAGGGCAGACAATCCCAGTTAAGCCAGCCACATGTCCAAATGAAGGCTCTGTATATCTATCTAATAAACATGCAACTGTAATATCTGTTTATATAGGTGGAAACAATGATGTCAGATGTTCATGTATGAGTATATCAATAGTAATAAAGTTAATTTCTTGTTAACACAACACTGCTTTCAAAAACTCAACCAAAATCACAAAGCTGTCCACACTTAAAATCAGAATGACCTCCGTATTCTGTGCATTCATAAGGGAAACAACTGAATTATATTCAATCACACATTTTTTGGAAGAAAACAGATATCCTTCAGTTAGGAAGATTTTCAGGCAAACATTAGCAGCCAAATGAAGATTTACATGAAAATATTGTATTATTTTTCCATTGTGAAACAGTGGTACTCTCATAAGCAACAAATACACAAAAATCATCCAGAAGTATGAAGAAAATTAATAGGCTTATTAATATTGGAACAAACATTTGAGAGTGGAATCATAGTATGATTGGCTTTACTATACAAGTTCCAATTAGCATCTTTAATTAGAGACTGGGTTCATTTACAGAAAAATGTGTTTTCTTGATTGCAGATATAAATGCTGTAAAGATCCACAAATTAAAAAAAAAACCATTGTTTAGCATAATTCATTATATTCTTATTACAGGCAATTACGCTCCTAAGATTATCAAGTACTATTTATTCTCTGCTTATTGTTTCTGTTCACACTCTCTTCAAAGCTCTTAAACTCTAAGCAAGTCTGGAAGAGGTGCAACTTGCTATTTGCATATACACACACAAAATCTGATAATAACATACAGAAATTTCAGGACTTACTAAAAAAAAACTTACACATATCGTAACTCCAGCTTAGTTGCTTGAAGATAGTACAGGGCTACAATCCAGAAATCAATTTCTGCTTGATCTCCAAATATCTGGGTTGTCACTATAGCACGTTCAGCAGTTCCCATAGAACTCTGCTTCAGGAAATCAAGTTGTTCCTCATCCATCATTTCTAATTGTTCTTGCAACACTATAAAACAAGTTCTCCTATTATAAATGTCACAAATGGGAAAACTAGTGTGTGAGAAAATAACTTTTAAAGTAGTGACAAACTGCATAGTTCTGAACATTAATCTCAATCATAGTATAGCATAATAAAATAATAGTGACAAATGCTAACAGGATATGGAAGGAGTAAAAAGTTAGCAAAATTCTTTTACTCGTTATTTTCTCTAAAATTACATCAGTATAATTGAAAATTGCAACACTAAGAGGAAATCATGCAAACAAAATTAAATTTATATCACATATTATTAATAAGGTTTTAAGATTCAGATCAATACAACATTACCTGCAAAAAAATCAGTATCTTGTGAAGGCTATACAAACTGCAATAAGAGCTGCTATACATCAGAGGCAGCGAACTGCTTGTCAACTGCTTGAATGCAAATCCACAGTTCATTGGTACTGACTGCTGCAGGGCTTTGATGAATTAGTTGGTGACCACATCTCGGAAGTGTTCAACAGGTAAGAATAAAGAGTATGTTTTCTGCCTTACAACTTCCCTGATGCAATGGTTGCTTTTAAAAATCTAAAGCTTCAATTCATTTACTTTGAATGTCATTTTATACAGGAGAGAGCCATTTAAATCTCTTACCAATGTTATGTTTGAATGTGATACAAAAGCTGAAGAAAATATTCAAATTTAAATATTCCTCACAGGTCACTGAATGCATACTGTCTTGATGGGTTTGCCCCCCCCCCCTCTTTTATAAAATCGACATTTCTATCAATGTTAAAGAGTTACTTATAGAGTTAAACTAGTACTTAATGTGTAATGTCATAATTAATATAATGAAGGAAGATGGGGTTGGATATGTGTCCAGCAACAAACTATTGGTGAACTGGGGATATAAGTTCCATTCCATGAAAGATAGAAAATTAGGTTTTTTATTTTCCTTCTTTGGATAAGAAATATTTTAACTTACATTACAGACTTGATTTTTTGTTCATTCAAACTCTGTTTCTTAATTGCAAAAGGTGAACTGTCTGGAAAATGGCCTAGGCCAAAACCAGACAATCACCAATGCAATTGAGCTTAGCAACAAACAATATATTAAGCTCAGCTTAATGAAGCGATCTGTCAGGCTCTGAATAAAGAAGATTCTTGCTTGGCTATTTTTCGAATACATTCCCTGAGCTAAGCAATGAAAAAATAAAGAGAATTTTTTCATGGTCCACAGATAAGGGTTATAAATATTTTAATTTTCATAGTCTTAATGGAAATAGTCCAATCTTGTAGATGGTTTTTGTTTGTACAAATTAAACAAACATTTCTTGGCCAACAGAAAGTAAAAAACAATTATGAATTTGAAGAGGATACGCTTCTCAATTTTGATAAGCTTGGTTGTAAGGTAAGCATTAAGATTAATTACTAACACACTCATTTATATATACTGCTTTCCAAAAAATTGAACACAGAACAAGTATGATTTCACCAGGATATAAGAATTAGGGAACAGAGTTATTAGGGGAGGTGGGATACCCATATGATTGCGTATTACTGTTGAAAAAGCGTTTTATGTGTTGAGTAATTCTAACCATATTTAATATTAATTTAGCTTAGGAACCTGTACGATGTAGAGTTTGTAATATTAGCAGCATAGTAATGCTTTTATAACAGATTATGCAAGTCAGGATTCAGAATTTGTACAAAAAAATGGCAAAAGTGGCATATTAACATGGCTACCCTCTTATCATAAACTAGAGCTAATAGAAATAAATAGATGCCATTTTTGGAATCAGAATACCTAAGTGTATGCAAAAAGTCTACATTTTAACAAATATGTGTTGGGCAGTGTTGTGGAATCAAACATTTTAATTACATTTTGAATTTAGCAGCCCTGATTCCAGAGTTTTTGAAGTATCCAGCCAACCTCACTTATAACGAAAATGTTGCATGGTATGGAAATTACTATCATTTGTTTCAGACCTTTTATATTCAAAGCTGTTCTTTTGATGGAGAGTAATTTTGAACTACTTGTCTATCTTATCACTGCTCAGCCATCTACTTCTTTTCACTTTTGTCCTTCAGCCATCTTTATAAGTTGGATGATGAAACAATGAAGGAATTCTTGGACAATTCAAAAGCTGTTCCCTTTCTGTCTAAGATTGTCAAGATTTGCTACTTTGGCATGCAGGCCAATTTCACTTTCACTATAAGAACCATTATCTACTTCTATAAACACATGGTGATGAATGTGTAGTTAAGTTTCTATGGGATGTCTATTAATAGGAAAATCCATAAGGTCACTTGCAGAAATTTTACTACTGCTATTCCTTGTTAAAGAATAACCATGTTGACATTCGTCTTTTTCCATTAGCTCTTCATTTTTAACTTGGTTTTTATTATACTTATGCACACAGACACTGTTATAAATTATAACACCTGCAATAACAAAAGATATTGATCTACATTCAACCTCAAATATGCTATCTAGAATATTATGACATAGTATGCATAATGGTTTGTTGTTGGTTGCTTGTTCATTCTAAATTTAACCTTGCATATCTTATAATGAGAGACCCACTTTGAGATGATTGAAACTGCCTTCAGGATTCAGCTCTGAAAGTGAAGTCTTTTGATTTTGAAGTTATTGAACAGTAATAGAAATAGATGGTGATTCAGTTATATGAGAACAAAATTCCATTTAGTAATAGGAGGCATACTGATGGTTGAAGCAAAATTGGTGACAATGGTGTGGTTACAAGAGATACTAGCTTGACTTGTGTATGCTAGAGAGAATGAAGATGCAAACAAGCTATTGAGAAGATTATGACAGGATTAGTTTCTAGAAGGAAAGTGAAAAGCCAGTGAACAATTGTTCAGTCAGAGCATGTGGGTATAAGGTCTATAATGTGCAAAAAGTGCTTCAATAATTATACCCCTTTCTAGACCTATATTTTAGCTTCTGTAAAAATTTCTATCTTCCAGAATGTATATTCTCATAACCATGTTCCCCATTACTTTCTCTTCTTTTTTCACCAGGTCTTCTCCAATAGCATCTCAAACTGAAGTACTAATTTGATTGATAGTTCTGTTTGATTATGAAATATCATATATCTAGAAAAATATTTCTGAAAATGAAGTGCTATTTATTTGCTTTATGATAGAATTAAAACATATCTTTTAAAAAAGATAATTATTTTAAAAAATATATGGAACTTCCACAGTGAAGCCAAGTCATATGAATAAATTCATGTAATATATGTCGTACTAAACACTCTTATTGCTTCACTTACTGATATTTGGAACCAGTTTTGAAGGCCTTTGTCTTCATCTTCGGCCAAGGGTACGACTCAAGCAATAAGAGTGTTTAGTACAACATATGTCACATGAATTTATTCATTTTTATGATAGAAGTTTACAACACTTACTTGTGTATTTAAATGGGTACTGATAAGGCACAGGAAAACAAGAATGTTGATCCAATACTTACCAATCAGCTCCCGCTCAGAAAAGCCATCCTCTGTACTGAAGTTCAATGAATATTTCTCTTTCCAAAACTGTGTTGAAAGCAGCAAACGAAGATTTATGGCTGCAGAACTTGGCAGTAATGCTGGACAAAATACTGGATCTGTGTTGAAAAAAAAGTAAGAACATTGTTAACCTAAACTTAGGTATTTATTTTTTTAAGGCGATTCAGTGAACAACTGAAGATGGGAGAGATTCTCCCGAAACACGTCTTACTTTTACGTAAGCAAGTGGAGTTTAGTGTAAAAAATGAATACCTAAGTTTAGGTTATATTACCACTCCATTGTTAACAGCTTCGTAAGTACAATATTTAAGAACATTGTTGCTTGAAACTCTTTTTATTTAAACCAATACATTTTATTATTAAAAAAAAGTTATCTTTATATATTTGAATTAACTTTCTGCCATATGCTGAACAATTATCAGAAGTATATCAGTGTTCTTCTGTGTTTCAGAATTGCACAATGATTTCGTATTTATTCTGGCAAGTTAAATGGGTGATATATTTTTTAAGTTTGATAAAAAAAATGAGAGTACATATGAAAGATTATTTCGACAAGTCTGCTAATGCTCAGTGACCCAAGTTTAGATGCTGTTCATCTAAAATTTACTTCAATGAAAAACAAAAACAAGTGTGCAATAGAGAAGATAAGCTTTATGAAAATGTATGCAGATATAACAAAACAAAGACAATATAATCACCCTAAGTGAAATTCAAATAAAAAGCTGCTCAAGTGGTTATTATAACATTTGTGGCTGGTGCAGAATTATTCATATTATCACTTAGCAAAAATACAAAATAGAGAAAAATTTCTATTAATGGATAAAATAAAATATTTTATTTATAAAACTACTATAGCTCTTATATTCTGTTCCCTATAACTGTGTGTATTCATCTAAATAAATTCATATGGTTTCTTAAGAGTATCTTGCTAAAAATTCAGCATCATGATCTTATTCTTTGAAATAGGATAGTGAAGAAATTATCCCCCAGGATCCCAAATAATTGAGTACAGAATTTTTTCCAAATGCAGAAAATCAACATCTTTGGTGAGTTGGTTAGTTTGCATGTCTTTAGTCAAATGATTGAAAAGTGTTTTCAGTTGAAATAAGGTATTCATCCTTATTGATCACCTTTGCCATAAACATGGATATGAGTTATATTTTAAAATTTTTTAAAAACTTCTTTTTAAAAAATATTTGGAACTAACCAAGTGAAGCTACTTATATGATTAAAATCATTTGAGATATGTAGACCTAAACACTCTTATTGCTCCACTTACTTGTTGTTAAGTATGGTACCAGTTTCGAAGACATTCGTCTTCATCCTCGGCCTCGGGACAACTGGCTGGAGACTCCACTGGCTAGGTGGAAGTTAAGTTGTGTCCTGGGGTATTTTGATGAACTTAAAATTGATGTTTTCTTCCCTCAGAATATCAAAGTTCATTAACCAATCTCTGTATTTATAAATGTAAACTTTTTCCCATATATTCAGTTCTATTTGCCTTGCACAGGTCCTTGTGCTGCTTTTAACAATTCCACTTTTTTATAATATCATGATTTTCAGTCCAAAAATGATAATACACCGTCGACTTATCTGTCTGCTTATATTTTACATTCCTAAAACATTTCTAAATGTGTGCCTATATTTCTCTTTGTTTTCCCAATATAAATCTTTCCAGCTTCTGCACAAGTTATATTGTAAATGTGTGCTTTTTTCCTCTGTGAGGTCCTTTCAACTATGTTGTCCTTCAGAATATTTTTCAAATTAAATCTATTGAAGGTGCCAGTTTTATATTACATTTTTTAAAATCACTTTTGAAATGTTTTCATTGCCCTTGAATGGTACATAATTTTTTTTAAAAATCAGTTTTTCCTTATCTGCCGATAACATGGTGTTATCTTTAATAAGTAGTTTCCTTTGAAACTTATTTACTTTTTTCATAACAAACCTGTATTAAAACCATTTAAAATTGCAATATCTTCTATCTTTTTGTATTCTTTACTAAGTTAAGGGTAAGTTAACAGATTGACGTGTCAAATTGTTAAAAACTGCGTGTTTATGTGTTGGAGGGTTAAACCATCTGCTTTTATGTGATTATCTGTATATACTGAAGCTCAGATTCCAGTGGCTCTTCATGATTTTAATGTCTAAAAAAAGGAGCATATTATCTGTTTCTGTTTCATATGTAAAAGAGAAGCTTCTATCTTGTATATTCATGAGTTTTAAGGCATCATCAACCAATTGTTTGTTTACTATTGAGAAAATGTTGTTGACATATCTATACCAACCTTTGAAAATGTATGGGAAGGCAGAGGTGATAAGCATTTTAAAATAACTCATGAAGAAGCAAGCTAAAAAAAGGAGATAAAGGACTACCAATAGCAAATTCAGTTTGTTCTTTGTTAAATTTTCCTCTGAAAATAAAATAAGATTGGTTTATGCAAAGTTTAGTAGGTATTATATATTCTTTTTTATGTACCTCATTGATTCCAATCTCATTTAACCACTCACCTAAGTCAGATGGGAGTTTTTCTTTTGGTATACATGGAAATAGTGAAACTACATCAAAGGATACTAACGTATCAGACGGTAATAACTTAATGTTTTTTTTCTTTTCTATTAGTTAAAATGAGTTCTTTACACTTCTACTTGGAAATTTTGGTAACATATTAAATCTATCAGTTAACCATTTTGCTAAAAAATATGATGGGGTGTTAACATTATTAATGATGGGTCGCATTCTTTTCCCAGGTTTGTGAATTTTAGGTAAGCCCTATATCTTTGCTATTATGGGATTATTCTGTTTTAATTTATATTTAGTTGCATTTGGAATGACGGTGCATGTTCGTAAGGCTACATTCACTATACATTTTTTTAATGGATTCCGATTTAATTTGAATAAATTCATTTTCAATTAAAACATTTTTTAAAAAAGAAACTTATTTAAAAAATATATGGAACTAACACAGTGAAGCCAAGTCATATGAATAATATCATGTGATATATGTCATACTAAACACTCGTATTGTTTAACTTACTTGGGTGATATTTGGTAAGGGGAGGGGAAAAAAAACCCCACACAAGTAAGTGAAGCAATACGGGTGTTTAGTACGACATATATCAATGATTGTACTCATATAAATTCATTTTCATTTAACAACTCTTGCATTCTAGAAACATACTCATCCTTAAACTTAGGTATTCATTTTTCACACTAAACTCCACTTATTTATGTAAAAGTAAGATGAGTTTCGGGAGAATCTCTCCCATCTTCAGTTGCTCACTGAACTGCCATAACTCGAAACGATGGCTGGACAACCGGATGTTCCTGTGCTGGCCTCTGTTGGTTGAAGTAGGAAGTTTCTGAGTTCATCCATAGGAGGAAACTCAAAATTCATTAGGTTTTCTCTATTTTTTAATATGAAAATTTTTTCTCAAGTGAAAAACTGCAATGGGTTGTGAAGATGTTTCAGCAGTTTAATTCCCAGTTTTATTTCATGGTTTTTGATCCAAAAGTGAGCTGCTACTGCTGATTTATCCACCTGTTTAAACCGAATATTCCTAATTTCCTTTCCTCCAAATTTCCAAATTTCTTTTTGTTTTGCCTATGTAGTTCTGTTCACAATCTGCACATTTTATTTCATAAATTCCTGATTTCTGTTCTGTTGGTATGGAGTCTTTTACTGTGCAACCTAATAAATTCTTGATGTTTATCTGTTCTTTGGGGCTATCGTTATCCGATGTTCTTTGAAGATTTTCTTGAACTTGTTGTGGTAAATTGGATGGTAGGTGAAACTTTTGAATTTGTATTCTTCTTTTGTGTTTCTCAGTGTGGAAACTTCCCATATCCCATTTTTGTTTTTTAGATTTATTGATAATTTTTATCACTGTGTCTGTTGAAACCATTGATTATGGCTGTCTTTATTATTTGTTTGTATTCTATTTTGTACTCTGCTTCTGTGAGTGGAATATTCATCAATCTGTGTGCCAAACTGTGAAAAACTGCATATTTATGTGGAATGGGGTTATAACTCTCATTTTTATGTAGTTTTCTGTGTGTGTTTCTTTTCTGTAAATTCCAAAATTCAAACAATCTCCATTTCTTATAATTTTTAAAAGTAATTTCTAGATTTAAAAAGTATATAAAAAAGCCTTAAAGCTGATTCGTAAATGAAATGTGAATATTCTCTAATAATTTGTTCTACATGTGAGATGTTTCCTTTGATCATTGCCATTGCTGGCCTGACCTGCTCCTCTCTTCTTTTAAGAGATTGTTGTACTCTCTTAAATTTGCTGAACTAATAGAATACTGTAGCACATGACAGAGAACAGTCCCCAAAAGTCAGACAAAAATGCTCACATGACCATCTCATTTAAGTCACTATTTTCATACAAAATCATGGTTCTGAAAAGCTCTCTCTTGATCTATGCGACTTTACTCAGAACATTAGTACCTCAAAAACTTCAGTCCTTAAAGATCCTCACATGCATCCCATATTTACATACTTTTCTACCTCTGTAAGGGAAATGGTGTTTTCCATGCATTTTAGAAGTGTAACTAACTTACATTTTTATAATTAGTAACTAGTAAATTCTATATTAAGACAGACAGAGAGACACACACGCATGCACGCATGCACCCGCACATATATATAATATAAATGAAAAATAAAAATAAAGTAACACTATTAACAATGTAACAAATTAACAGTAATAATAAAAGTAGATAAGGATAAAACACTGAGAAAAAGTCTCTCTCTCTCTCTCTGTCTGTCACTCACTCACTCACTCACTCACACTCACACACACATTATATGTACATGTATAAATGAATACTATTACAATTACAGAACAGTGCAACAAATGACTATGTAAGAAAGCATAAAAAGAAATATTAACATTTTAAAAAATTGAGTCGAAATTGTAACATACACACCACTAAAATTCAATAAAATGGAAGATTAGTTTCGAGAGTCGTAGAGGAAATGACGATAGGAGCTAGGTTCCCGAAACTAGTCTTCCATTTTATTGAATTTTAGTGGTGTGTATGTTACAATTTCGACTCAATTTTTTAAAATGTTAATATTTGACATCACTGTTACAAAAGTTCACTATATTTTATACAAATAAAAAGGAATACCTGAATTTTGGTATCTTGCAGTAAAATACTTGTTTGCCTAACTAGGTGAATGAGCTAATCCCTTAGTATATAAGAACACTGTGAAAATTATAAGCATATTCCTACAAGAACAGAATACCTTGGAGCTCATAATCATTGAAAGGTGAGTAACTGGCAGTTAGTGTCATATCCATTATTCTTAGACATCCATCTTGTGTAGCCAACACAGGTTTGTCTGATGCAGCCCAATCGATATCCAACACTTTCACCATATCCTTGGGGCATTTCAGCTGTGAGATTCTTTCATATTGCTGCAACCAAATTGAATAATTATGTATTGGCATATACCAGTAGTGTTTGGAAATGATTTACAATAGCAGAGTTGTAGGAGTACTGCACAATCTGTGCTCATGGCTGCTCAAAGGTGATGGGAGTGCTACATGGCAGGTGTAGCCACAGTTTGTAACAAGAACAACACTCATCTGTTGTGAAGTATGGGAACACATAGACATGATGGAAAGCAATGTCACGAAGATGGGCTGCATGGTTTTTATGTAAGCAGGATGTGAAAACTGCAGAAAATCATAGACATTTAACTGCAGCATGTGGTCATGATGCGCCTGCAAAGAAGATTATGTACATTGGGTCAATGGTTTGCAAGTGATATGGAAACTGCACAGAAAAATGTGAGTACTAGTTGTCTGCCAACCTTAAGATCTTGTCTGAATTGATTATGATTGATAGGCATGTAACTTTTCAGTATAAAACTTTCTTCGGTGTACAACTCTGCACATCATGGATTATTCATGGTGATTTGGACATAAAAGATGTGCATACATGAGTTGCATGAACTTGATGCAAGAAGAAGGACAAAAGTGTGGAAGTTTATCACTGGCTACTGGAAATGAACAATAAAAAACCAGATTTCTTTGAGAAAATGGTGACTGATGATCAGTCCTGGTGTCACTATAACACAAGAGAGAAAAATATTCTAATTCATCCAACAGAAACATTCAGGAAGTTCCAGGTCTAAGGAATCTCATGCTGCTCCATGTGCAGGCATGCAGATAATCTGCATCTTTTGGAACACTTTAGACTTAATGCAAATGAACTGGCTTCTGCAAAGAATAACCATCAACAATGATGTGTATTGCAAGATCTTTTCGTGGCTTAAGATACCAGATTCAGCAATGGCAAATTATTGCGTGTGACTCCACATAAAAAGGACTATGACAGTTAATTGGCATCGCATTGGGGTTTACTGTTGTGCTGAATCCACCATATTTAGTAGATTATGCTTTATCAACATGAAGGACTTGCTGTTAGGTCAAAAATTTACCAAAAATGGGGAATTACAAGCAGTTCTCCATGAGTAGTGGCATGGGACAGCCAAAGAATGGTTCCATGAGGCTATTATAAAGTTACTGGGAAGATTAGAATGATGTACCAATGTTCATGGGGAATATATTGAGAGATTCATGTGTATTGATTCATGTTAAATAATAAATATAACATACAAAATTACTATTGCAAACCATTTCCAAGCGTTCCTTATATATAATTAGGAGGAAATGCTTACAATGCATTACACTTAAAAAATAAAACTAAGCTTCTGAATTCTCAAGTTCATTATGGTAATTTACATTTCTTCATGTTGTAGCAAATTAAAACAAAAATACTGGATTTACATATATGAATAAACAAAGCTTTACACTATTTGAAAATTTTAAAGGAAAATAAATTGCTCTTAGTATAAATGATATAATAATGGCATAGATTTACAGGAAAAAATGTTCCTAGAGAAAAAGAAACTTAATCAGAATCACTCTTAATTAATAAAAATTTAATAAAGAGACTTGAAAAGCTATCAATTTGAAACATTTATGTTATTAAGTTATATTTGAATGCCCCAAATCATTTAGTAAGCAGAAGAAAAATGCCCATTGATCAAATGATATATTATGTGAGCTTATTTCAAAAAGCAAGAACAAACTACCAGAATTTCATCAAACAAAAAACCCAGGGATTTCAAACTTCCATGCAGGGAAACTACATTCTTAGAGGTGTTGTACTTAATCGGAAGTACAGTATGTACAAAATGGTGGCACCCTTAGCTGTTTGCTCTGTAGATCAGTAATTAGTAGTCTCAGATTTCTGTGGTCTGAAGGTGCAAAATCTTGTGACATTCGAATGATGTTAACACAGAGTCCTATTTTAGTGAGTTAAGTGTACAAATGAGTGAAAATAGGAATCAACCTGTGATAAACAACACTCCAGCCGCCTCAGCACAATCAATACTAATGACGTGGTTGGACTGATGCATTATTCATGAAAACAGTCATTATTCTTTAGAAATTCGGGCATGGTATCTGGATTCAGCATTGCCATTGCCATGGTTCTCAAGCACAGTGTGCACAGTCTATATGCTGATTGATTAGCACAAGATGTTTGGTGTGTACACTTTCACAGCCTTTATGGTACAGTATGATAATGATAAAGAAGACTTTCTGACAGGTACTGACAGAATATGAAACAGGAGTGTATTACCAAAAGCAAGAGACTGCCTAAAGAATGGTGGAAACATCTTCCCCAGTCAACAGGAAGTTTAAGTCTCATATTTCCCTGGAAATGTCCTGTTGACTCCATTCTGGAAAATGAAATAACTCACTTTGAAGTTTTATCAGAAAAAATGAAACAATGAATAGTGCTCGATACAGCACAATTTTGGAGGATGAAGCTGTTGCAGAGGACTTTTGCCTTAACAGAATTCTTCTCCTTCATTATAATGCATATTTTCAAACTGCTGTTGCAACTCTTGACACCATTTGGAGATTTCAGATCTTACAGCATCTAACATTAAGTCCTGTTCTTGCTCCCTCATTTTAATGTGTTTGTAGCTCTGAAGGATTCTTTTAGAGAAGAAAATTCGGTAATGATTCAGAGATAATGCAATGCAATGCACTCCTGGCTGCAGACACAATCAAAAAACATTTTTTTATGTGATGGAATAAAGAAGTTGGTTAAACAATCATAGAAGGATGCTTAAAAACATGGTGTTTACGTAGAAAAACAAATTATTTGTAAGAAAAATGAAAATACATATGTTAATGTGTTCTAATGCCAACTTGCCTACTTGAACATTGGAGTTTTGCACATAGGTGACAGATGGCATTAATGTAATTAATTTTTGTGTGCATCAATGAATCTAGCACACATGAAGCACACTACATTATGCTGCTTAATGATGAAGGTGAAAATGAGGGTAAGATGATGACGGAGCAATGATGGAATGAGAGGTAGGGAAAACTGAAGTACCCAGACAACACCTACCAAGTGACCTTCATCCACATAAATGTCACTTAAGGCTGTTAGGATCAAACCTGGGCTGCCTCGATGGTAGGCGAGCAGTCTAACTATTCAGCCAGGTGCTGCCATGAATTCAAAATATTAAATTTGCTGTTGCTTTTTGAAACATCCTATTTGCTTATTTTTAATGAAGAAAATTATGATCTAAACATATGAAGGGTTGTTATGGAAAATATCAGATTTTAGGTCCTAAACACTCATTGATAGCAGTTATTTAATTATATTAATTTAATAAATTCCTTTGCATATGTTGTTATATTACTTAAAGGCTATAATGCTGAATATAAAGCTATAAACTTTTAATAGTAATAGCTATGTTAGTATAAGAAATCCATTTACATGTTATTATATAAGACAAAGGCTATATTTGATTTGAAATTCGAAACATTCATTTGCATATGTTTTATATTAGGTAAAGGATATAATGCTCAATATAAAGACACAAACATTTAAATTATAGATAGCTATTTAGCATGTTAATTTAAGAAGTTAATTTGCACATATTATAACGTAAGATAAAAGCTATAATATTTGATTTGAAAATCAAAACATTCATTGATAACATGTTTTTATATTAGGTAAAGAATATAATGCTCAATATAAAGCCACAAACATTTAATGGCAATACCTATTTAGTTATATTAATTTAAGAAGTTCATTTGCATATGTTATTACATAAGATAAAGGCCATAATATTCAATTTAAAGCTCCAAACATTCATTGATATATTTTAATCATATAATTTAATAAGTTCATTTGCACCTGTTTTAATGTTAGGTAATGGTTTTAATTTTCAATTCAAATAACAAAGATTTGTTGGTAATATGTTTTAAATCATATTAATCTAGTAAGTTTATTTGTATAGATTTCATATATCAGATAAGGGGTATTACAATGTAGATCTTAACATTTGTATGTTGGCCTTTATGACAATACCAAACAATATTGATGTAACAATTCAAAGGAACACATACATAGCCAAGAATATGAAAAGATTAAAACTACAGATAAGAAAATTATAATACTAAGTGAATCAACCAATGGCAAGAGTAACAACATTAATAATATATACCAAGAATGAAACACGAGGCAGACAAACAGACAGCTTTATTGCAACCAAATAAAAATGAATGAATTTCATTCGCTTAGTATATGTTTGTTGAAAATATAAAGCATTGTAATGTGTAGTATTATTACAATCCTATTGTAATAAGTGACAGTTTTTATCTCAAAATTAGTTAGTTATGTGTTGGATTCCATGGAGAGAAGTTGTGTTTGAAATTCCATTAGCAGAAATTGTGATTCTTACTCCATATTATGAAACAGCATTTTAACATTATGTAAAGATAAGTGGTGATTAATATTTCTTGAAAGAAATTACAAAATTATTATTTGTGGTGAATCATAGGAGCTACGAGTTTGAATTAATATATGTAGGAAAATAGTATAAGAGTTATAACAGGACAAAAAGCACAGTTTTTGGGAAAGAAACAAATTAAAACACATCTGTCTTATATTCAATCTGCATCTAATAATATTCTCAGAGCATATCATAATCAAAAAAATGTACTGATGGGCGGTAATAACAAAACATTAATAAACTCCATAGATTTCTATCATTGTGATTTTGTTATACTTAAAATCATACTTCTTTCACCCCAGAAGTATCAATCCGAAAAATCCAGCTTTAATATCAAACCCTGAACTAGTTGAGCATATTGTGGTGGTAGCTAGGAACAATGACAAACGTCTATGTAGATATCTCTTTATTCTGCTACAAACTTGATGTGCAATGTGTTGGCATTAGTGAGCATCGACTCACTAATTAATACCATCACAGGGTACAGGGAGAAAAGCAATGAAAGTCCACTTTTGATGAAATTTAGATACTACAGGAAATCAAGTACCACAGTCTAGCACATACAAATATAAAAATAACAGTCATAGTCCATTGAAACTAATACATATGGAAAGGATATACAGAGGAAAAGCAATCAAGTTTATTGTGAAATTAAAACAGTAAATGTAATCAAAGCCCATTGTGAAATAAAAAACAGGAAAAGCAATCAAAGTCCATTGTGAAATGGGGGGGGGGGGGAAATCCTTACATACTTCATAAGAGTTAAGAGTATTTAACTAATTCAGGAGATTAGAAATTTATTAAGTGAAGGATAGCCAGGGTTTTTAAAACTTTTATCATGAATTGTTAGGCTTCTGTCACCAGATTGCAATGCAGTTCACACAAGGTTGCCTTATAAACATGTGAAGGATTTGTATTTAGTCACTGCAATGATAAAAATTACATAGTTTATCAAAGTATACTAAAAGAATGCTCTAAACAAGATAAATTTATTGGTCCCAGCAGGATGGCTAAAGTCTTTAAGAAAGAGAGTCATGAGCAAAAGGTATGGGGTTTGATTCCTACCAGAACAATGCTTCCTGATTGAGGTTTTTTCCAGCTTTTCCTCAGTCCTTATAAATACCGAATGTCAGGAAAGTACCCTAAACTTAGACCTGAAATGCTATTTAAAAAAAATATTAGTTTATCTCATATCATCTGTTTGCCTGTAGTGCCTCAGTAGTAAAATGGACATTAAAGACTATTTAAAAAAACTATGAGCAAAGTTCCTTGTAATTATTAAAGCATAAGTGTCCAATCAAATTTTTGCCACTATTAATTCCAATTTCCCTGCTCAAGATCATATTTCAGGTTGTATGTCAGATCTGTTACAAAGTCAATTGGTATTTTGCTTTCATTCTGTTAACGAACTGCTCATAGTATGCATGTGACTTTATTACTGTAAGTGAATTAAATTTAGTGTATTAAATATAAAATTTGATTTCATGTTAGAACCAATACAGTGAAGTGACTAATATATTTTTAATTATCTAGAGAGTAGATTTGATAATCTTATACTTCACTTACTATTGAATTATGCAAAATGCAAAACTAGTATCGCAGGCTTTAGCCTGCATCCTCAGTTGCAGACAAGCAACAATGAATCTGACAGTCGACTTGCATAATTCAACAGTAAGTGGAGCACAAGATTATCAAATCAACTTACTAGATAATTAAGAATAAATTTAGTGTATTGAACTGCTACCCCATTTGTTAATGCTAGAACTGATGATATTCACAGAGGATATATGTGTTAAAGCAGTCTGTTTGCAATTTTCTGGTGTTTCAATTCTATATAGAGATAGTGTGAGAAATTTTATTCTTAGATTTAGAGAAATATTATCAATAAATAAAAGAATTCCTATCTGAAATCTAGTGATGAAGCTAATTATAATTAAGGGAGTATGAGTATTACTTCAGATTTTCTTGTAGAGTAGCTCTATATGATGCCATTTTCTCTCAGCAACTCTGAAACTCTGATTCTTGGAAAGAGATTTCTCTATTGCAAATGTACCTAATTTGCTTAATCTAGGTTATTCATGGAGTTTCTTAAGAATGTTTTTATGCATTTTCATGTTTTATACTTCTTTTACTGGAACATGTTGTCACTGGAAATGTGAGAGCTAAATATAGATTTTTGTTCTTCAGGAAGCTTAGCAAAGGGTGGCTTAATTAAGTGCAGTGAAAATGCTCAGGAGGAGAACAGACGAAGACTGATGGAGCTAAGGGTTTTGTATAAAAGGTTTTTAGACTGGAAAAAAGATGAATGATGGAGAAAAAAGGCCATAGAAATATAGACAAAAATTGGATTGGGGAAGGCACAGCAAATATGGGAAATTATAATAAATTGTACAAAAGCCATCAATTATGCTGGAGAAATGGGAGGATTATTTTAAAGGCTTATATTAAATTTAGGGACAGGATGATCAGGGATTGGAATTAAGATATGATGAGATGCTGGACAAAGAGTTTTCTTGTGAAGGTGTTGAAGCAGGCTCAGAAGGGGAAGAAGAATAAGACAGTAGGAAAAGATGGATGGCCAATAGAATTTTTTCAGGTATCATTTCAGAAGCAAAACCAATTAGAGTACTTAACGAGATTATTGAATTCAATTAAATGAACCAAGAGGATACCCAAGAGTGGCATACATTATTATACACCCCATATATAACGGTAAAGAGTCTATTGATGAACCAGGAAGTTTTATAGGAATTACTCTTCTGTGGAATTTCGGAAGACTTTTACTGGGATTTTAACTGACAATAAATGATTGGGTAGAAAAGAATACTCTAATCTTACCATTTCAATCAGGTTTTAGAAAAGGCTGAAGAACTGCTAATAATGCATTTGTTTTTAAAATAATGATAAATATTTAACTAACAAACAGGGCACATTATACGCAGTATTTGTTCACCAAGAGAAAGCATATGATTCAATTAATACAGAGGAGTTATGGTATAAATTATGGCATAAAGGGATGAGTAAGGAGGTAGTTTTGCTGAGGGAGCTTTATAATGGTAATATGTTCTGTGTTCAATGTGGTGAAGGTCATGTGAATGAGAAAGTTACTCAAGACAGGGGGCTTAGACAAGGGTGTAAGTCCAGTCCGATTCTTTTCAATTTATTTACAGACAACATAATGGTAGGCTTACAGAAAGTGAATATTCACAAACCAACATTAAATGAGCTGGAGATCCTGGACTTACTTTATGCTGGCAATTTAATGATTGATAGATTTAGGTTTAAGGTATGTATTATCAGAAATTATGAGGTACTGCAAAAAATGGAACCTTAAAGTTAATCAAGAAAAGTCAAATTATGATATTTAAAAAGGGAAATAAGTTGAAGAAGAATGTGAAGTGGTATATGGCCAGGGAGAAGAAACAGATTGTAAAGGAATTTGCCTATTTATGGATGGTTTTGAGTCCTTCGGGTCAATGGGAGAAACAGAAGAAATTTGCACCAATCAATGTTTGAAATTAATAAATAAATGCATTAAATTCAAAATAAATTTCATGTCTGAACTAATACAGTGAAGCAATAAATTTATTCTTAATTAGAAATGTCTTAGGTTTGACAGCTTAAATGTAAGTAATTCCAAAGAACTGGTGGAGAAAATTAAAGATGAGGTTCTCCAAAAGGATGACCTTGTGTCCTTTGATGTAAATTCACTCTTTACCAGCATATCAAAATGCAAACTCCCAACATCCCTTCAGAAATGGTTGCAGTCTGTGAAACTAAGTAATGAGGAGATTGAGGAATACATCCAAGTAACCGAAGTCTGCATCAGTCAGAATTTCTTCAGGTTCAATGGTGAATTTCACAAACAAGCAGATTTAGCTATGGGGAACCCATTATCACTTTTTCTACCTGATTTATATATGAGTAGTTTAGAAATGCACATTACCAAATCATTTCCATTTTTAAAGTCTGGCACAGATACGTGTATGGTGCTTTGAAATTACTTAACCTATAAGATATGGAAATTAAATTTGCTTCTGAAACAGAACAAGACAATAAGATTCCTTTCCTTGAATTAAAGACAATAACAACCAGCAATAATTTGAAATTTGGAATATAAAGAAAGGATATGCAGACTGAAAATTACATAAAAGACAGTGGCTTCAATCCTACAGCACACAAACATGCAGTTTTCAACAGCTTAGCACACAGACTAGTTAATATACCCATGAATGAGTTTGAGTACAATGGAGTACTCTAACATAATAAAAAAATAAAATAAAAAAAAAAACTGGCAAAAACCGAAGGTATGACCAAGAAATTATAGAAAAGAAAATTGAGAAATTCAAACAAGAGGTTAAAATAGGTTACAACATTGTCAGCAAAAAACGAAACTACAACTCACAAGAAATTTACTGATCTTTCTTAGACCGACAAAAATTTCAGAAAATACAACAAGAGTTTGGGACTACTTTGTCCTCAGTGAAAAATTCAGCCTAAATAATGAGCTCAACTTTGGTGATGATAGAAAACCTGATGAGAAGAAGCCAGGAATATATCAATTCAGCTGTTTGGAATGCAACAAAGTGTATATTGGCAAAGCAAAAAGAAGCATTGGAATTAGGCTAAAGGAATACTGGAGAAACATCAGGTACAATCAGATAGATAAATCAGCAGTTGGACAGATAAACATGATACAGAAAGGAAGTCAAATTATTGAAATTTGTAGACCCTTGGAGCTGGGACTATGGGAAACAATTTTTATAAAAAATATAAAGATAAGGTCATGAACTTCGAGATCCCAACAGAAGACAAATTAATCCAAAAGCTCATAAAATGTCCAAGAAAGCTATACCAAGTCCATTCAACCAACAACAAATCCAGCAGTCGATACACAGCTGATGATGCAGGCAAAGGCCTGTGAAACATGTTCTTATAATTCAATGGTAATTGGAGCATAACAGTATTAAATCGACTCATTGTTTAATTAAGAATAAAAGAAATGCATATTTGTTGAGCCTGAGCTGTAGGTAAAATTGGTTGGAAAGATTATATAGGGCATTAGTGAAGTCTAGGTGGGCATACGGTATTGAAATATGGGGGATAGAGGAAAGCTGAAAATGGATAGAGGGTACTTAGTAGTTTTTGTAAGATTGTGTTCGGAATACCACAAAATGCTGCAAATGCCGATGTACTCTTGGAAATGGGGATGGTTGGTGTGAGAAGGTGTGTGATGGAGAGAGTGTTAAAATATTGGTCCAGGGCACAACAATGTTGCAGACCTCCATATTAAAAGAATGTTTAATATTACAAGAGTTTGAGATAGGTAATTGTTAATGGGTGCACAAAGTTGAGGAAGAGTTAAGGAATGGAATGGAGGATATATGGCTAAGAACATATGATTTGGAGAGAGGTTTCTGGAAACAGATTAAATGGAGGTTTGATGATACAGGTAGGCAGATGTTTCATTCTATAATATGGGAGAAGAGTTTGTTAATGTTTTATCAGCAGGTAAAAAGATGCCAAAATAGGAAGATATATTAGTAAGTACATTAAGGAGAGAGAGATGGCATGGTTTTGATTGGGAATTTGGAGATTAAGAGGTTTAAGAACTAGTGGTGAGCATGGATTTTGTCCTATATATGGAAATGTGGAAAATGTAGAACATATCCTGTTGGAATACTCAGGAACAAGTAATGGAGACAACTGATACATGGGAAATTGTTGAAATTAAATAGGTTAATTGCAGGTAAAAAATGATTGGTGATCAAAGTCAATTTAGGAATCTGGGGCAATATTTGTATAGAGTTAAGAACAAATGGATATGGTCTGTAGGAGAGAGAACTTTTGATTTGGATTTGGTTTGTTCAGGGCAATTTGTTAGAAATAATGTAATTATTCATCAGTGCATTTGTAAAAATTATTGTTTTGGCATGTGTTTCAAATTTGGCCTGGTATAGAACTTGCGATGGACCAGGCCATATTATTATCTGTATGCACTTAATAAATATATCTGAAATAAACTAGATGTATAGTCTGTTCATAAGCCTTATAAGCACCGTTATCACTGTAGCATTTTTGGCAGCATATTTTTGGTTTCATCAATGTACATTAATGCAAAAAAAGAATGGCAAATATGCCTAAGTTCTCTTCGAATCAAGGCTCCTACAGATGATGAAGGATATCAGAGGAGAGAACATGTTTAAAGAAAACACTAGTACTCTCTACAGCAAACCTACAGGTAGATTGCAGCTATGGCTGAGTGGCTTAAATGATTAAAATGGAATGTGATATTGGAAACTGCAAGTTTCCATTTTCTTTTTAACAATTCTTATTTTTTTATATATTTTTCCATTATATTTGTTTTTATGAACAATATAATTTGCCTAAAGTTAAATATAACGTATCATTTTAAAATAAATTATACATAAATCATCACTATTTTTATTTCAAAGCTGACATCTGATTAAGAAAGAAAATGTATGTCACTGTTCATTTCATTAAAATAAAATATTTCTACATACTCATTTAATAAAAATGCATATCTTATTATATAATAAACTTATACTTTCTATCACAGTATTAAAATGACGAGAATATCAGGTTTGGTTCAGTGCTACAAGTGCTCAAACTACTTCTTTTATTCTACTCTAGAGCAAGTCACATGTACTACAGCACACTACCACAACTCTCAACAACTGGCCAAACTGCTATTTTGACTCTCTGGACCGCTTGCTGTTGACATTTTTTAATTGAAATGTGACTGTCTTGGTGGACAGATGTATTGCTGTATTAACTTTGATTAACATGGGGTTTTTGCTATCTTTGACTGCTTGTAGACATGACATACTAAAACGAACTGGATACATTAAAGCCACCTGGGAAGCTGATGGTGATGATGAAGGCAACAGTCTTCAAAACATGTCCAAGTAAGTGGAACAAAACTAGTAAAATTTAGTGAATTCCTTATATATAATTTGTTATATGAATTGGGAGGTGTGTGGGTCAGCATATAGGGGAAGACAAACAGGCAGAAAAGTGACAAGTAGCCATTGTACACATTCATAAGTTCATTCCTGAATTGTTTGCTCTCAAAGAGTGGATGCATTTGCAGCAGTTACCTCAGTTTAGTGGTTCGGAAAGCTTTGTTATAGACTTGAAATAGCTTTTTGTCTAAAAATTGTCTAAAAATTTCGTGAGGTACATTCCTCACATTGTCAACCAAAACGACAACTGAGGAGTCAATTTCAGCAAAGTATGTATGTTACTATGCTTGCTCTAGTGGTCTGTTAATGAACTTAAACAATATGTTGTCTGCTTCCGGTATATCAAAATTCATAAGTTTGTATTCATATTTTTTTATGTAAATTTTTTCCCATATATTAAGTTCTTTCAGATGTTGAATTGTTTTTAGTAATGTTATGTCCTTCACTATTTCATGATTTTCATTCCAAAAATGTGCAGCCACTGCTGATTTTTCTACTTGTTTGTGCCTGATATTTCTCCAGTGTTCCTTTAATCATATCCCCAGATTTCTCTTTGTTTTTCCTATGTATATTTTGTCACAATCCTTGCAATTAATTCTATATATACCTGAATTTTCTTCTTTCTTCTTTTTTTGTTTAATTTTATTTAGATTTAATAGTTTACCAACCTATATCTGTTTATTGGTGCCAGTGCAATGTTATACTCACAATTACATAAAAGCAAAAGGTTTCAACCCCAGACCCCACAAGGAAGCAGCATTCAATAGTATGACATATAGGCTAGTTAATACACCACTCAGTAAAGAAGAATACAGGAAAGAATATGCACATATAATACCACAGCAGAAATTAATGGATTTAACAAACAAATGGTAGATAAAAAATAAAAAGGAAATTAAACTAATCACTACACTTAGTTCTTCACTTAAAGAAAATGCTTATCAAAATTCACATATCACCCTTATGTTAACCATAAATTCCAAAAAATTTTCAAAAAGTATAACATTACTCTGGCACTAATAAACAGATATAGTGTTGGTAAACTATTAAATCTAAATAAAATTAAACAAAAAAAGAAGAAAGAAGAAAATTCAGGTATATATAGAATTAATTGCAAGGATTGTGACAAAATATACATAGGAAAAACAAAGAGAAATCTGGGGATATGATTAAAGGAACACTGGAGAAATATCAGACACAAACAAGTAGAAAAATCAGCAGTGGCTGCACATTTTTGGAATGAAAATCATGAAATAGAGAAGGACATAACATTACTAAAAACAATTCAACATCCAAAAGAACTTAATATATGGGAAAAAATTTACATAAAAAAAATATGAATACAAACTTATGAATTTTGATAATCCGGAAGCAGACAACATATTGTTTTAAGTTCATTAACAGACCACCAGAGCAAGCATAGTAACATACATACTTTGCTGAAATTGACTCCTCAGTCGTCGTTTTGGTTGACAATGTGAGGAGTGTACCTCATGAAACATGTACTAAAATTACTTTTATAAGTGTGTTTGTGAAACTTAAAGAGAGTTTTAATGTGACGACATGATTTTTAGTGTTTTACTTTAAATCAAAATAAGATTAACAAAAGTTCCACTGTGTGGATTCCAACATTTCATAAACAAAATGAAAAATGTTTAAGTCTCCAAACTGTATTTCCATCCAAACCACGATTGTATCAATTATTTCATATGTTAGCATTTTAAAGTTGGTACTGGGAATGATTGTGATTTTGGTGATGTTTATACATTCATTCACAAAGTCTTCATTTTACAGATTTTTCAGGTACATATGGTTTGTTACATTTCATAGTTATAAATGTTTATGTATGTATTCTGTTTGCAGTACCTGGAATAAATGTTTGTGAAACAAAATATTTTATTATACAAACAGTATAAGGAGAAATGTAGGATCCTCCAATCTCTTCACCAATCCTGTAACACAATGACAGATACGGTAATACATTCATTAATAACAACTTGTATAACAGCTTCTATCAACCCTTGAAATGGTATGCTATTGTTGCTATTGCTCTGGAATGGAAGTTTAATTTTGTAGTGCAGATTCTCAAATTTGCAGTTTTCTTTGATGACTAACTAAAATACACGTGGAAGGGAGTTAAATCATATATGAATAGTACCTTCTTTAAATATGTTAATTGGAAGTACAGTAAAGCTAATCATATAATTAAGATCATTGTAAGAGTGAGCTGAACTACACATTCTTATTACTCCACTTACTTGTTTATAATATGTAGTACTATGCCTAATAACAAAATAATGTTCACGTGGGACTAACAAGACAAGCACAACATTTCAAGTTTGAACAGATACAAATTTTGCAAGTTCAGAGTAATTTTTTAACTTCTTACTTTATCACCAGAGTTATATAGTTAATAAGTTTATTTTGAATATCATTTGAAGTTCCTGTAAACTCAGAAGTTGATTCCAAATTCTCTCTTTTGTCCAAGCAATTTAAGCATTTCAATATAATTATTTTTATTTGCAGAATTGTTACTCTGGTCATGCCTGCAGAAAGGAGGTTTTTGTTTCTCTAGGTAACTCATCACTTGAATTAATCTTCCAATAACTCATTAGTTGTGGGTTACTGTCTTGTTACGCTTTAGGGCTGAAAGGCATGATCGATTCTACATTTTCCAAGATGAAAATACTCACTGTTCAATCTAAAGTTTTTTGAAAACTGATAGTTATGTTTTCTTCTATGAAACTTTTTATGGAACTCATGGCACCCTTACACCATTTACTATTTCCTCCAAATAACAATTACATAGAGGGTAATCCCAAAAGTAAGGTCTTCAAAGCACTGGGGCTGCAAGGAAACTTTTCATGTGGCTGTTCACCATACCGTTATGTTTGCTGCTTCCCCCACTAGCTACAGAATGCATCACACAGCCGCTGGGGCACTCAATCTTGACTTGGCAGCCAGTTGTAATGGAGCTCCTGTTAACTGCTACTGCCAGGTGTGAAGTTTGAGCAGTTATTTGGTTTTTGAATGCAAAAGACATTAAACCAATCGAAATTCATCGACCACTGATGGAAGTGTATTGGATGTCAAAAACATCCGCAAGTGGTTTAGAGTGATTCCAGCTGGTCATACTGAAATTCACAACAAAGAAAGAAAGGGGAGTCTGCCAATTGGTGATGAGACAGTCGCAAAAGTTGAATAAATAATGCTTCAACATCAGAGGATCATTCTTGATGAGCTCTGCATTGTTACTCCTGAGGTTTCTCAAAGCAGTATTTACAGGACTTTGGTTGATGTGTTGAAATTTCAGAAGGTGTGCGCAAGATGGGTCCCAAGAATGCTGACAGAAGACCACAAATGGTGACGTGTTGAAACTTCCCGCAACTTATTCGATGCTATGCAAATGAAAAGAACAACCTTTTGGATTCAATTGTCACAGATGATGAAACCTGGGTTTTCCACTTCACACCTGAGACTAAACAACAATCATGTGAGTGGCAGCACATTCCTCTTCATCCAAGCCATGAAAATTCAAAAGAACACAGCCTGCCGGTAAGTCATGGCAACTGTGCTTTGGGATCGAAAGGGGATATTGTTGGTTGACTTCATGGCTCTTAGGATCACAATAAATGCTGACAGGCATTGTGAGACACTCAGAAAACTCAGACAGGTGATTCAGAACTGGAGAAGAAGAATGTTGAGCAAGGGTATAAGCCTTGTTTCCCAAGTTGAAAGAACATTTGACTGGAAGGCGCTTCAGCAATGATGACAAGGTGAAAACAGCATTGCAGCGAGTTGGTATAACATGGGATACAAAAACTGACAATGCATCATCCGAAATGATGATTATAAAGAAAAGTAGAAGAATGTTCAAGCTTCAAAACTTTGTACCACGCATTGAAAATAAATGTTTTTCTATATTTTTTAAAAAATAAGAGACTTTACTTTTGGGATTATCCTCGTATAATATAATTTACAGTTCGTTACACTTGCTATTAGTCATAGGTAATCAATCATTCTATGACTTGGATGAAAAGTTCTTATTTGGCTTCCATCCTTCTGTAAAATATTCAAAAGTGATGTTCATCTCTTATACTTCACAATTTTCTTCAAAAGAAATTAATGATAATGGTGTATTAATAATATGGATAAGTAAACCTGAATTTCAATCATACTAAAGTACGAAAAAGAAATACTGTAAACATGTTGTACAAAACACTGCAAGTCAAATTTAGACTCTGAAAATATATACTAAGAAAGGGAAGTGATTGCTCAGCCAGACTTGAGTGCCTTGGGAATGCCGAATGATTTCCATGGCTTGAGGGTATACAAACACCTAATTTTATAATTTTAAATATTATTTTCTTAGTATTTAAAATTTATATCATATATACAACATATAATTTATATAATACATTTAGTTTGGGGAACCTGAGACTTCTAGACAAACCTTCAGCTTTGGGTGAAATAGTGATCAAATCAAAGAAAAATTTAATGACATGGTAGAAACATTGGGGCATTTACCGAAGAACTCTCTATGTCATATATCAAGGGAAATAGGCATTTCAAAAAACTCAGTCCATAGAGCTATTTAATCTTATCATGTCAGCTATTTAAACCTCCCTGCCCCTCCTATGTCAGTCAGTATTTAATCCCAGATAGCAATTTAAATATGCAGATATGTTTTAAACTGTAAATTACTCTATTATTTTACAAATATCTGAGTGAAACAAAAACTCAGATATTTTAAATCCCAAACTGTAAAGAAACACAAACAGTAAGTAAGCATTTTGGGTTAAACCAATTTTTTGTTTCATTGATATCAGATTTATATGGAACTATATAAATAAACGAACTAACTGGTATTATTAAGTAAAAATTGTACTTACGAAGCTGTAGACAATTGAGTGGTAATATATCCTACATTAATGTGTTCAGTTGTTAACACTAACTTCAGTTACTTTTTTAAAACTTTGGACTAGTTTCAGTAAGTTGAGAGGTTACACACTCTTTATTTGCTTGTTTATACTTAGAACATGTTTTGCAGACCATCATCTGCATCCTCGGCTAACTGTTTACTTTACAACTGATGATGCAAGCAATGCCCCGCCCCCGCTTTTTTTAAATTTATGGAGGCCCTTTAACACCTCAGGTCATCAGCGTTCCATTCTATTCAGGACGTGAAATGGCTGATAAATTTTGCTCAGAGGCCTCTTTTTTCAGACTTGAGGTTATTTTTCGTGTGGTAAATGTACGACACAGGACCCATGGCTTTACTTCCCTTCTGAAGGAAGCCATGCTTAGAATTTTTGTGCCTGAAAAAAATCCATCGGTCCTGGCCGGGAGGCAATGGCCTGTAAAACATGTTCTACATAATTACTTAATTAATGCTATATTATATAATATATAATACCCATTTTTATTATTAAGATAATACAAGCAGAGGATACTGATGATACACAAGGTAAAGTGGTTAAATTGGGTAAGATTTTTTAAAATTTTTATTTTGTTTTGTTTTTTAACTTAACATTCCAGGCCTAAGTTTAGGGTATGTCCCCAAAATTTCCACTGATGAGGCCAGAGGATAATCTGGAAGAAATCTCAGTTAGAGAGGACAGTCCTAACAGGAATCAAATTACAGACCTCCCATTCATGAGTCTGTGCTCACCTCCATTCATATCGATAAGGGGCACATTATTTGCACTTTTTCCTAATATTCATTTTTTGATGAAACAGCATTTCAAGATTGCCCCAACAGCATGCAGATTGTATAAGCAGCCCATAAATGATATACTACTTAACAAACAATTTACTGTAATTAAGTGATGTAGAGCATGAATTAAAAAATGAATGCAGTTAATAACATGCAGAGCCGTTCAATTCATAACATATGGTAAGCCCCACAAGTTAGCAAAACAGTTCCTTCCATATGGTGACATATTGCTAAAACTGAAACCTACAGAGTGGCTCTTGTTCACTTTTGCACCTTTGCAGAAACTGCTGGTTCAAGTTAATGTTCTCTGATGAGGCTTGGTTTCTTTTACATATGTACGTTTGTTTGCAAAACTATAGTTATTGAAGAACAGAAAATATGTGATTTGCTACGATGAAAAAAATGCATATGTGGTGTGCTATAACTGTAAGGCAAATAATACAGTCAATATTTTTCAATATACTGTAAATCTGAGAGATACTCTACAAATACTCAAGCAGTTCTTTTTAACATTCAACACCATAGACATTTCCAACAAAATTCTGTTACTGTCCATTACTCTTTGGACCCTTAACGAAGAATTCTGATGACAGAATCAGCTCTAGAAGGTTCTGGTGCTCCTATTCACCAAATCACACCGTGAGATTATTATTTGTTAAGAACGATAAAAAATAAAAGTATAGAAACAAACCTGTCAATAAAGATGAAATTAAACACAATATGAGAACAATTTTTTTTTAAAAATTTATAACCAGAACTTATGTGTGTGAATGCTAATTTTATCAGCTTATGTCAGGAATGCGTTAATGCTGATTGATACCACTTTCTACATCTGCTATATCACATGTTAGTATTCATTTTAATGAGTATTTGCATTCTTTTATTAATCAAAGTTGTATGAGTGTTTAATTGGTATTGATAAGATCAGGATCTGATCAGTTGGCAACCATAACCTAAATATGTGCTCAGTTGATGGTAACTGGAATGCATAGTACTTTCAGCATGTTACAAGTACAACTTGTAGCACTCTTGCCATAAATAATTAGTTTTTCACTGAGGATGACAGTTATAAAGTTAAAATGTTTTACTCACCTTCTTTAAATCAACTATATCAACACCATCACTGTACAATATCAACAACTTCAAATTTCCTTTGCCAGGTGCAAAGCGCATCTTTTTGATCCATCCTCGACCTGTGTGAATATTTTTTGATGTTCGAGCTTTCAGGTCCCATATATTTAACATTCCATCAACATCGCCTTGAACTATTTGATCATTCTTGAAGGCAATGCAAGTCACAGTTCCAACACCTGTCTGAAACATATATTTTAAATTTTACTGAAAGTGCAAACCAGGATTATTGCTATTCTATTACTTTCAGACATTGTTATTTATTTTGCAAAAAATTTAATGTATCTCAAAGCAATGAACACTCATTTTATTAGGAAGCATGTAGGGTATACTTTTGCCAGCAGTTTAAAGATGCAAATGCTGCATGATATGTTTTTTCTATGGAGAATGGGAACTTATATATTATCATTTGAACTCATTTGTCACCTCTTTATGTATGTAGCATTTTGTTACAATGTGTAGCTCTAATGTTTAGGAAAATTTTTATCCCATGTGCATCTTTAATATTGGTCATGTACACATACTGTTTGGAAGGCTTAACTTAGTAAAAAAATAAGTGGTTATGATTAAAGTAATTAGGAGGTTATGTATTAAGGTGAAGATGATTTAGTTTCCACAAGTGTTATTTGATGATGACATTCTCCTTGCAATGCAACTTTCATGCTATAACGGTTGGTTCACTAGTATGCCATTGGCACAAGGCAATACTACACATTATAAAATATCCTAGGTCAGGACTGTAAAGAAAAAACAAAAGGGAAATTCCTAAGAGTCAGTACAAAGGCTAAGCATGTCTTTTAAACACATATGGCTTCAGCAAGATGACTCCTATTTCATATATACCTAAAAAGAATAAATGTGTGGTCCTGTTGTCAACAATGCACTAGACTTTTTAATATTCTCAGACTGGCAAGCACTGAAACTGGAAATCATAGTAAGACTAAAATAGATGCTGATAAGTGTACTTACGAAGCTGTTCACAATGGAGTGGTATATATATAAACAATGTATACAGTTTTTTTCACACTAACTCCATTCACTTACATAAAATTTGGAACATATGTTTCGGGAGTGATCCCTCCCATCTTCAGCCTGTTGACCTTTTGACCAGAACAACAGGCTGAAGATGGGAGGGATCGCTCCCGAAACATATGTTCCAAATTTTGTGTAAGTGAACGGAGTTAGTGTGAAAAAAACTGTATACATTGTTTATATATAGATGCTGATGTCACAGATCAAATGTACCAAAACCACTAAGTAAGCTGTAGGTCTAATAATTAACATTTTAAAAAATTGAGTCAAGATTGTAACAAACACAACACTAAAATTCAATAAAATGGAGGACTAGTTTCGGGAGCCATCACTCCTATCGTCAGTTCCTGGTTAATTGCTGGCCTTGCAGTAGGTCTAATAGTTGGCCAATGACAATTTTTTTCTTTTCGTTGAATGGGTGCAGTCACAATGCACAACTGTGCCGGAAAATGTTGGAAAAGAAGATGTTCATTGTAACTTCCTAAAAGACAAACCCTCTTGAAGGTAGGGGCAACTATCAAAATTTTGCCAAACCCTCTGCAGGAAAAAATAAGACTTCAGAGTCTGCAGAACCACCTGAAGGTATGAATATCAGAAAAAGATGATACTGCTTTTGTCCAAGGCCAATAGCCTAGAAAGACAAAGTGCTCCATAAAATGTGTGAAGCCAATCTGAAAGGTCATCGTGAAGAGATGTCCAGATTTACAATGTATAAGAAAAGGTAATTTTTAATTTTCTTAAAAATAAAAATTTTAATAAAACAAAATATTCATAATAAACTATAAGGTAAAAATTATTGTTATTATATTAAGAAAATTGATTATACAAGTTCTGCCTTCCAATTTAACCTAATTCTTTACATACTTGTACCTTAAAACAAGTTTAAGAATTAAAGTGTTCTGTTAATTCAACCAGTCCACAACAGAATCTAGTTATCATTTTTAAACTTTTTTTCAACAATTGCTCCTTCATTTTTGGAATTAGGTGAAAATCTGATGGTGCAAGTCCAGATTGTAGAGTGGATGGTCAAAAGTTTCCCATAAAATTCATCAAGGAGTAAGAGTTTTGCATTGTTGGGTGCGTGTGAGCAAGTGCTGCCATGAAGAACAATTGGATATAAGACCATGCCTCTGTTACAGTCCTACACAGGCTAACGAAGATGATCAAGAACAGTAGAGGAGACTTTAGTTCATATTGTTTATTTCTTGGCAGGAACTCTCTTTTACAGTTATAGAAAATTAATGTCATGAGTCTCTGTTAGGACAGTTTGTTTGAATTTGGAATCAGAGTCATAAAAGGAAAGTTTCAGATCATCGTCAAACCATGGACCTTTGACTTATCATGTGGATGCTCTATGCCCTGCCTGATCATATTCATGAATGTTCCCCATCTTTCATACCCTGGAGGCCTCTAAGGTTATCTTGTTGCAGAGATTTTATTCTTAAGAGATGACTCAAAACTTTTCAGTACTTATGGCCAAAGTTAATAGTTAATCACACCAATAGGGATAGTTTATTTGAAATGGATTTTTTCACACAAGCTGTGCACTAGGCTAAGGTTTTGGAATCAGTCAAATAAGAAAAATTTGAGGTCAAGGCTAGAACTTGGATCATGGATCTTTGGCTTATTGTGTGAACACTTACCATCTAAGCTGCTGTGGACAGTTCACCCATTGATGCAAATTTCCCCCATCTGAATCTATAATACCCTGGAGACCTCTAATGTTATTTTGTACAGTTTTACTCCTAAGAGGCAATTTGAAATATATTAGTATTTATGCCTCTGGCTTCATCGTTAACCAGAATTAATTGTTTTAATTCGTGTGGCTTATTTGGCAAGATAGATGCCATTCCATTGATAGTTCCATGCAGGGGTTTTGTGTAAACCTTCATTTCATCCCTGTAACATATGATCACTGAATTGGTTGCTATGTTTAACATTCCAAGAAAGTCAATGCAACATTCATTTTCTCAATTTGTGTCTATCTGTGAGCATTCGTGATACCTTGTACAGATTTTTTGGTACTGCAAATGTATACTGAATAAGACAATTATTGTTCATGCACTTTGCTAATGTTAAGTATCAATTTGCTTGAATGATATGACCAGTCTTTTGTTTCAGTTCACTCATGATGAGAGAAGGATGGCCATTCTTCGATGTCATGAACTTTGCTCTCCGATTTTTAAACATTATGCACCTTTCCTGTCATGATCCCATTCATTCCATACCATAGACTGCAACAAGTTTCTGATAAATGTCAATACGCCTAACATTTTCAGCATTCAAAAAATTAATAACTGATTGAACTTTACAGGATGAGATTATCAATATGTGCAATCATTCACAAAGATTACTACACTCAAGAAATCAATATTCAAATGCCACAGCTGCGCATTTACTACGCTCAAAAATTTGTTACAAATTTTCTCATATTTAACCTCTTCTCAGGTAAAGCTGTGTACTTAAAATCCTCACTTCCCTGCGTCAAGTATCTGCATTATCAACATTCACTACAGATACCTGTGTTTCTTATCCTTTGTGTTTTTCATTACTGTTAATGAAACACCCAATGTGCTCCTGGACATTGCATTTCACCTATAGGTGTTGGTTGCTATTTGACTTTCCTGATTTAATTTATCAGGTTTGAAAGCACACACTATGAAGAAAGGAGCCTATACAGGTCCAGGTAACGTTAAACTTGCCTAACATTTGTGCTAGAAACTAAGGAAAAATACTTATAAACTGAATTAGGTGTTTTGACCCCTGTTGGATGTTAATAAAATATGTTCTTCATTTTGAAGCAAAAACTTAAAACCAAGGAAATGACTGCATATCTTTCCTTGCATTCTAATAGAAATGGATGAAAGAATAGTCCGTATCTAATCTTGTTAAAGTTGGCATGCTGTTTATGCCCTCTTATTACTACCTATAAGTCCTTTATCTGACTGCCAGGTTTATGTAGACAATATATGTTTAGTTTTTAAAGTTATAAAACTTCTCATTAGCATTATCAATATTAGCTTAAAAATTACAAATATATCTACATTATATTTAAGTAATGATATTTCAATTTGTGATTTTTTACTGAAGATTCAGTTCCCAGTCAGGTCATGCTATCTGCTTCTTTAACACACCAAGGACTCCGAGTTCATTTGTGCTATCATTACTTTTATTCATTCCTACACACTACAGACCTTCATCTACAGTATTCATGTTCACAAATTACAGATGTCACAATATGACCAGAGCAACAATAAATAAAATATTGCAAAAAGTTGTTCTGTTTCTGCCATTGTTCTGTCCACTTTACTTGAAATGAAAACAATGAATAAGTTGCTTTATAGTGCTGGGAAAGTGATATTTTATACATTTCTAAGATGATTCTTTAACGGTATGCAGTAATCCCACCTCCTCATGGTGCATATAGGTAATGCTAGGAATACCTCCATGGCAAACTTTCCAAGATGTAGAACTCTTAACAAAACAGAGCTTTTAAATGCTATTCTGGAATGTCGGTAGCTTATAACCAGGGATTGGAATTTTATGGTATAATAATCTGTTTAATATGTATGCAATGAAAACTTCCATAATATGCACATATTAAAAGTATTAAGACATTATATTGACATACAATAAAAATTTAACTCAATTTTATGTCATCTTTCCATGAATAAAAATATTGTGGAAACCACATGAATAATTTTACTGATTAAAATTTACCTTTAATATTGAAGAGCGAATTATTTTTCTTAAAAATAATCAACAAAAACAACAACAATACTGGCACTCACATTTTTAGTTCTCTACATTTTCAACTTGTTTTCTGTTGCAGTTTAAGATCACCAAATGTTTGAAATTTTCCATAGTTAGCTGCCGCCTATTGCTTATTAAGATATCCTTATAGAAGATAAAACTTCTCTACCTACAGGAACTTAGAGGTGCTTATACAAAAGCTGCAATTTGATCTGCTTTTAGCAGAATTTCACTAGGTAGTTTGGAATGTTTCCCCGCTAAGATTTCTTCAATCTTACACATTTGATATAATTCTGGGCTTTATGGAAGAATAACTATGTACTTTTTCCTTCACTACTTTGCCAACACTTCCAGGTACTGAATATAATTTGAAAACAGTGGTTTTGAAGTACATTAATGACTGGCACAACATATACTGTTGGTTTCCAAAGAAGTAGTAGCAGAAGAAAGATGAGAGAAATTTGCAGATATGTAAGAAAGGTTAGTTTCTACTTCTGTGTTCTTTAATATACCTTGAGCAATTTTAATTAATGAAGAATAATTTGGGTAAAATGTATTCCTGTTTCCAAATGTTTGGTATAATATACAGCTGCACATAACCATGTTCCCCAGTGTATTAAAACTGATTCTGGAAGTTTAACATTGGTGCTGCTTGAAGGCTATAGGGAGCTTAACAATCCTTTCTTTAAGAATATATAAAAAGCTGGAAATTTACACAAGTTGTTTCTGCAGCCTGATGTAACCTATTGGCAAACAAGTCAAATGTGTCATATTTGGAAATATAACTTTAAAGAGCACTCTCAGCTTTGATTATGTAGCTCACAGCATCAGTCACAAAGAATAATACGTTCATCTGAATACCATCTGGCCATAGCAAATTCATGGAGTTTACAAAATATTTGGAAACAGAAGAGCTACTTGTAGCTTCAAGTTGTTCCATTCTCAAGGAGAAATGGGATGGTTGGTTTATTTTTAATGAGAGATTCAATTATAAATTTGCAATAAATCGCCCTTCCCTGTTTTGTGTTTCATCGATTTAAAGCCACACAAAATTATTTTGAATCTGTTATCTAATATTTTCAATTGTAAAATCGTAACATTGCTTGACATAATTTTTACGAATAGTAGATTGGTAACGCAATTTTTGTACAGGCATAATTTTTGAGCATTTAAGTTTAATATTATCTTTGTGTTTATTATATTCAGATGTTGAAGATTAATAAAATGTTACAATAACTGTTTTCTTACATGCCCTGCAATACAAAATTGCACCATCAGTAGTTAACATATCTGCTTCAAACTCAGTGTTGATACCCATGTAACCCAGCTTTTGCATGATTTGGCATGACTACTTGAAAGCAAAGCCTTCACCATATACCAGTAACACATCATGAATTGCATGACCTGAAGTATCGCCATGGATGGCCAGTCATTAAGGCTCGTGAGCAGGAGGTCTGGGGTTTAAATCCTGCCAAGACCGGCCTCCCTTACTGAGGTTTTTTCCAGATTTTCCCCAGTCCTCATAAATGGCAAATGCCAGGGAGATACCCTAAACTTAGGCCCAGAACGTTTTTTTCCTAAAAAAATTCTTTCCTAATATATCATTTCATATCATGTATCAACAGTGTCCAACGCCTGTGGTGACTCAGTAGTAAAAATGGGCATTAAAAACTATTAAAAAGGGGGGGGGACTTGAAGTTTCAACTGGAGAATGATTACAAACCTGAAGAAATATTTTCAGAATTGAATTTCTAAAACTATTAACTTAAAATTCTAAAACTATTAACAGTTAAATATGTTGAAATGCTTTCCTTTGTGAAAATCAGGTTATATTTTATAAATCTTAAGAAATACTAATCAGTAAAATTTAATATTACATTAAGTAAAACTGCCACACTTAAACTCTTTAACAACCATTTCATACCAAGAGAGAGTCACATGACCAGATATGGCAGGGATTCACCGATGTGAACGTGATCTATTGATTGCATTGCATGTGAGCTACCATCAGTGTTGCCAAGTTTCAACCCAATGCAATGGCACATAATATTTGAAAATATCATATTTGTAAATCAAATATAAAGATAAAATAATTAAAATAAAAAAATATTTATTATAAAATATACATGTAAAACAAGCAAATATGAAGCATAATTTGCAAATTGCTGAAATGTTATGATTATTAACAAAACAGGTAAAATGTGCATTATATGCAACATAAAATATTGCTTAAATTGTTGGAAATTTAGTAATTAGCTCACATACCAATATGGGCATACTTTCTGACAGGAGAGAAGAAATATGCATTTGCATTAAAATCCTACTTATAACAGAATAAAAAGTCACAAATTAAAATATTATTACAGAAATATAATGTAGATATCCTTGCAATTAATGAAGCTAATTTTGATGATAATGAGAAGTTCCATAATCTCAAAAAGTACAACATATATTGCCTACTTCACAAACATAGACAAGTAGTATATTAATTGAGGTAAGAAATTCTCTTATAAAGCATCTACACTGTAAATCATGAACTCTACAGATTATGCTTAAATCACTTAGTCAAAAGAATGGTTACACAATAAAAATGCTACAATTTTTAATAATACAGTCCCCCAAATAACCACCAACTAAATATTGGTTTAATGGAAGTTAAACAAAATATCCTTATCATACGATACCGAATGGCCATAGAATGGGGGTACAATTCTTCCAATGCAGTGTGAAAAACAATCAAAAAAGTTTTGGAAAAAAATGCAGAATATTTAATCTACAAAAAACAATGACCCCAAAACTTTTATTCACTATAACTGAGGATTCCATAAATCCTGATATGGTGATTGCCTCTTCAGACACTGTAAATCACATTGCATGAATAGTATTCTAACACATAGGTAGTGGCCATAGAAGCTCATAACTGAAACATCCAACCACAAATGAGACATATAAAAGCTAACCAACTGAAGAGATGAAACTTCCAATAAGCAAAGTGGATAACTTTTCGGAAACTGGCTGATGAAAAATTTGCAGATATTGACATGCAGAAAGTATTATCAAACTAGTTAACAAAAAAATTTACTAATGCTGCAAAACAACAATACCCAGAGAAAGAGTTTTAGGTACTGGAATCAAGAGATTAACGCATTAAAGAGAGAACAAGATAATATAGAAATATAGGGGGAAAAAAATTATATATATTCTAGTTTAGTGAGAGATTGTAGAAAGAAAACTGCATTTCTAAACACAGAAATAAAAAATGCTAAGGAGTCATTTAATAAATTCCTTAGTTCACTTGACTATAGAAGTAATAGCACTAAAGTACATAAGTACTTAATACATTAAACAATGTCCCAGAAAAAACCAAGAACTTCTTATTATTGATTGCAGATGATTTAGTAGCAGCAGCAATAACAAACCGGGTTAAATGAAGCAAAAGAAATAATGTCAAGATATTGTAAAGAGTGGAGGTTAAAAATAAATAAAAATAAACCTAAAACTATAGCATGCAAGAAAGGCAATAAACTCAAAAGAGATGAGAAATAGTGGCTGAAGAATAATGAAATTATAGTAATAAAGAGATTGGACTATTTAAGGGTTAGGCTATATAATGATGGAAGATGGACAGAGTAGGGAAGGAATGTTAAAATTAACATTAATATTACAAGAACTGTTTAAAAAGATTCCAAGTATGTGTGTAACATGGATTGAGAGAATTTATTCAGCAATGGTGAATAAAAAATTATGTATGGGGTACAGAGAAAGGGTGAGAGTATATCAACATATTCACTGAGCATTTTGTAAAATGGTGTTGGGAATTACTGAGAGCAACTCCAAATGGGATGGCATTAGTGAAACTGGGAAGAGTTGGCTGGAAAGTCATGATAGTTCACTGAATTTTGAAATATTTGCTATAAGACAGCATCAAGGGAAGAAAGAAGAAATATTGTTTAAAGATACAAGAAAAAGTAAAATGGGAAAGAAGATGGTTAGCTCAACTAAAGAGAATAAGGGGTTGGAATAGGTGAAGTGGAGGAACAACAGTTAATGGATAAAAAAGGACTATAAAATGAAGCTAAGCAAAAGAGAGATGATATTGGAAAGCAAGAAATACGGAGTAGTTTACTAGACAAGAGTACCTTGAAACATTATAGGAAATTTAAGAAAGAATGGGGGCAGGAAAAATATGTAGATATTTGTAACAAAAGCATAAGAGAGGGATTTGCTTGGGGTAGAGCAGGTATATTAGGGTTAAGTGGATTAAAAGTAAACAAGGAACAGTGTCCACCATGTGGATTGATTGATTGATTTATTTAAGGACGCTCTTTAACAGCTCAGGTCATCAGCGTCCCATTCAACTCAGGGCGTGAAACGGCCGACAAATTTTGCTCAGAGGCCTCTCATTCAGGCTTGAGGTTCTTTTTTGTGCCGCAAATGTACGACACGGGACCCACGGCTTTACTTCCCTTCCGAAGGAAGCCATACTTAGGATTTTTACGCCCGAAAAAATCCATCGGTCCTGGCCGGGTTCGAACCCGTGTTTTGGGTATAGGAGGCAAGTATGGTAACCACTACACCACCAGGACCGACCCACCATGTGGAGAAATAGATAAAGCTCTTAATTGTATGATTGAGTGTTAACAAACTAAAGAATGGAGAGGTATATGGATTAAGAAATGCGACAATTTACAGGTAGCAATTTTGATACTAAAAATTTTTGGAACTGGTAAAAAGGAGTTTTTGAGAAAATTTGGTGATTATATAGGGAAGGTAAGGAGAAATGGTGGAAAAGAGCGATTAAAGTTAAGGAAGAATATATGTACATGGAGATAAGGAAAGAACTAAGGAATTAGGATCTAATACATATATAACCAGTGTTAACTGTATAAGATCCCAAAATATATATTCCAGGAACAATGGTAAAAATGTAAAAGCATTTGTTAAAAATTTTTTAATTACAGAGTGAAATAAATATTATATTCTATCAACAAAATTCATGATAAAGACCTAACCAACAGATTTGGCACTCATTATATATTGCACATAAATTGAATAAATAAAATGGAAATTTAAACAAAATATTAAAAGGTATAAGCAGGAGGTATTTGCAGGGCAACAACATTTATTTTATGATAACTTTACAACTTAAGAATTCAAAAGAGCAATATTATTTTTGAAGAACAAAAAGGAACAGAAAATGCACAGTGAATACTAAAAAATTTAGGGTGCAAGCACTAAAAATATACTACTGTGCATATTCAACAAGATCTGGAAAAGTAAAGACATATTCGTGTTATATGGAAAAAAGCTATAACCATCCAAATTAAAAAGAAAACCGCAGGCAAATTAGACAGTTATTGGCCTATAACCTTAACCTCAGTACTTGGTAAAACAATGAAGAAAATGGCTAATATAAGAGTAACTTATTATCTGCAATCAAAATTTTCTTTCAGAACGTCAAGAAGGTTTTCAGTATGTGATATTCAACAATTAAATCAGGTTTTACATTTCACACAGGATATTTAATAATAATAATAATAATAATAATAATAATAATAATAATAATAATAATAATAATAATAATAATAAGAAGAAGAAGAAGAAGAAGAAGAAGAAAATAATAATAATAAAAAAAGGTTATTCTCTTTATTGACTTCCAAAATGCCTTTGACAAAATATGAAGAGAGAAGCTTATTTATAAGATAAGTAATATTGGGATAACAGGAAATATGTTTAGATGGTTCATAGATCGATTATCATAAGCTCTAATATGGAATAATGTCCTCTCCAAATAACATATGACTAAAGTAGGCCTTCCTCGAGGTGCTCTTTCCAGTCCAATTCTTTTTAATATTTTCATACATGACATCAAAAAAATATTAGCCAACTTCCCAAAGGCAAATATGGGATTGTTTTGCAGATGATATTGCCACATGGATTAGCCCCCCCAAAAAAGACAGTAAACAACTCTGTTAAAAACTAGAAAATGAAATGCAGAAAATTATCAATAGCATGGAAATATGGACGCTACTAACAATATGGAAGATTTTTTAGTCTTCAAAACACTACAGATTATTTGGTACTTAAAATCAATAATGAACTACTAAAAGAGAAAGAACACACTAAATACTGTGCACAATGCTTTACAAAATCTTTTCTTCTTCTCTGAACACATTGACAATATCATTAAGAAAGTGAATAAGAAAAACAGCATATTATGAAGACTAGCAAGCATCAAATAGGTCTCCTTAATGACATATACAAAATGTAAATAAAACCCAATTGCTCTATGGAAGTGATATAATATCCACAATAAACAACCAACTTAATTCAATTAAGTGTACTTACGAAGCTGTTATATATAACCAACTTAATACCATAAAAGCAACATCTATTGGTGCAATGCAGAGCATAATTAACAACCTGCCAATGCTAGATTTTAAAACAGCAATATTGGGACAGAAATTAAAAAGTAATCAATACAGGAATAAATGGTTAAATATGGTGGATTTTTGTAACAGTGATGTTTAATACTAAGAATTTAAAATGATTGAGTCGAATTTGTAACACTTACATCAATAATATTTAAAAAAGGAAGACTAAGTTTCTGGAGCTAATCGCTCTCATCTTCAATTTCAGATTGACTGTTGGCATTTTTGGAAGGAACAACATAATATTAACATGAATTCTAAACTAAATAAAAATATTACAGGGAAAACAGAACTTACAGTCTGGGAAAGCATTTATATCTGGAAGAACAAAAATCACATTTTCAACTTTGAAATCCTGCCAAATCATATCTTAATACAGAAGTTCATCCAACCACCACCAGAGACAAACCAAACCACCATGAAGAACAAGGCTGGCAGTCTATTTGGAATTGAAGATGGGGGAGATTAGCTCCAGAAACTTAGTCTTCCTTTTTTTAAAATATTAGTGATGTGTTACAAATTTACATCAATCATTTTAAATTCTTAATAGGAATAAATGGTTTCATATTCCTAACAGAACAACAATTAAAAACATAACAGACTTTAAAAAAATTACATATAGAGAGAATTAGAATAAAAGGTTAAAATAAACACTAAATCTGCCATTATACCAACTGACCCTTCACAATATATGGATATTAACTTCTTCCCAGATATAGACATGTATAGACATCCAAAGTAAAATGGGCCTGAATGATATGGGCGTGTATACATATCTGGCAAGCATTGCAAATTGAATGATTTTCAACCTGTAATTATTTTAATATTTCTTTAAATAATAAACTGAAATAAATTCTATAAAAAAGTTGCATTTTGAATGATATACCTTGAAAAATGGGTAATGACATAAGGACATATCTCTGCATTCACCACAAATCATGTTGGTTTCCTTGCGTGTGTTCCTTTTGTGGCATAATGCAAATTTCCAAAATGGACCCAACTTTTTTATTGTAGACAGTATCCTTTTGGTAAAATGTTTTTCCATCAATCTGAGGGTGGCAGGGGTTTTAGAATTTCTACCCCCTTTCTGTACAGGTCTCTGAATATGACAGTTTGCAATAGGCTGCGAGCAATTGATAAGCAAAATCCAGATGTCATTGTTTTTTTGAGGGTTTAGAGTTCTCCAAATTACCAAGCAATTGTATATGGTGATATCCAACAGGTGAAAAAATAGTTGTTTGTACTATTTTACAGTTTCTCGTAAAGAGTTATGCTTGCAATACCTGATCCACTAAATCACATCACCTATATGCATATTGCATTTATGTATATTAACAGGCTTGAAAATTGCCATTTTAGTTTTGGTTCTAGTTTTCCTGTATTGTGCATTTGGAACTGCAATTAGTAACTACCCTTCTTTTGTGTTGATTTGATTTATTTATGGATGCTCTTTAACGGCTCAGGTCATCAGTGTCCCATTCAATTCAGGGCGTGAAACGATTGACAAATTTTGCTCAGAGGCCTCTTTTTTCAGGCTTGAGGTTGTTTTTTGTGTCATACATTATGACAGGCGACCCACAGCTTTATTTTCCTTCCAAAGGAAGCCTTACATACGATTTTTACATCCGTAAAAATCCACCAATCCTGGCCAGGTTTGAAACCACGATCTTGGGTTTAGAAGGCAAGTATGGTTACCACTACACTACCAGAACTCCTATTATGCCAAGCAATGTAAGTCAAAGGTGGAAGCTAATGCATCTCCACTTCCCCTCTCTTTAGAGCCAGTACTTTGGCAAGCCAATACAATTTGAATGTATTTGCCTTTGAGATAGATCAGATTTTTGTGCTCTTTATGCTCATATACATTTGTTTCAGTAACTATGAGAGCTATTAAATCTGCAGTAAAAAAATTAGTAAAAAATAATTGGTATGAGGCTGTACACCACAGGTTGTACTCGAAAAACCTGTCTTTTATGTCGCAATGATTTTCGAAATCCATAACCCTGTTTCACTTGTTGAAACCATGATTTGAACTGGGAATAACAAGTTTGTAACATTGTAATTCCTTGTCAAGTGAACCTTGTTTCATTAGTATTTAGCTGAAATAAAACATTCCCAATAAACAAAACCAAACATATGGTGCCAAGAGTAGATTCCAGTATCAAAGTTGCTAATTTATCTGTCTCAGCAGCTGAAAATTATATAGCTAACCTGAACATATAACCCAAGCATATTGTGTCATGCAAATGCAATTATTTGATTGAAAGTTTCACCTACAGCCACACACACGTTGTACATAAAAAACCTGCATTATACAAACGTTAAAGAAGTGTGTGTGTGGCTGCTTCACATTAAGTTAAACATTTCAATATTTATTAAGCCTGTGTGCTGGCTCAGCTAAGGGCTTGTGATGCTAATAAACACGAGTGTTGAATGGAGTAGCATTCAAGACAGAAAAGTATAGAACTCTTTTAACTCCGCAAATTGAAATCCAACACATAAACTACAATCCAATTTTATTTTTGTTGCAAATACAGTAATACTTGTTGTAGTTGGCTCATACTTCATTTAACGTCCTTTAATTCAGTTTTTGTTTCATTAAAATATTATAAAAATAAGCAAAATATAAAGGTTTGTTCTGTAATGTAGAAATTTAAATTGTGGACCATTTAAATGACTAGATCTGTTTATTGGGTATCCGGGAATAGTCAGTGCAGGGTTTAAATGACCATCAGGTAATGGGTTAAAACTAAATTTGTCATAAAATTAAAACTTTCAAATTAGAACTTTTTTCTAAATTGAAATTCATAAAAATGTTAATAACTTAACAAGAATAACATAATATCCAATAAAAACTAAATAAAAACCATATGAAGATCTAAAGACTTTCAACCATCTTTTATTGAATCCAAGAAAAATTGGATTTGCTCAATTCTGCTTAATTGTTAGGCATAACTGCCCGTAAGAACATCTCTTTAGGGTGAAATTAATAAACAGTTACTGTCCATTGTATTAGGGCATTAATACTATCCTGAACAAAGAACATCTACCAAAATGCAGCCAACTTGATAGCAACAAACAAATGAAAAATATGTGTAGTTTTAAATAACTGGAATTTTCACAGTAAAATATAGTACAATTTTGCAATTTTTTATGAGAAATCACTCACATTGTTCCACTTACTAGAACATTTTGAACATGTTTCGAAGAATATTGCCTTTCTTATCAGCATGGTTACACTGTACCAGCTTCCCAGGGTGGTATTAAGATGTCACTTTGTAGATTTTTATGAATTTAGTGATGAGATTACTGTTGTTCTGAATATTTAAGTCGGTCCTGGTGGTGTAGTGGTTATCATACTTGCCTCCTAAACCCGAGATCGCGGGTTCGAACCCGGCCAGGACCGATGGATTTTTTCGGGCATAAAAATACTAAGTATGGCTTCCTTCGGAAGGGAAGTAAAGCTGTGGGTCCCGTGTCGTACATTTACAGCATGAAAAAGAACCTCAAGCCTGAAAGAGAGACCTCTGAGCAAAATTTGTCGGCCGTTTCACGCCCTGAATAGAATGGGACGCTGATGACCTGAGATGTTAAAGAGCGTCCATAAATAAAATCAACCCCCCCCCAAAAAACCTGAATATTTAAAATTAATTAAATTTTATTTTAAAATGTTAATTGGGACTTATACACTGAAACTAATCATCTACGGGCTTTTGAAGAAGTGTTGGTTCATTTAGGAATTTGCACTTTTTTGGGGCGGGACCCAGAAATGATATGCTATTGGTGATTTCTCATGTGCCCCTTAAACTATAGGGTAATGTGTCTTTTTTGTTTTGACTATGTATTTTCATATTACAGTCATTGCAACTGATTTTATAAATGCCCGATTATTTCCCTGGCAGAATTTGGTCTTTAGTTGGATTTCAGGAGGTTTTTTCTGCGTTTGTTTACTGGAGCCAAAAATATTACAGAAAAATGGCTACACAATAGATCTGGTCAGCAAGAAAATAGAAAAATTTAAAACAAAAACAAATAAAGACATCACCACACTAAAAGGCTAAAAAGGAGATCATATGTACAAGAGATTCACATTCTATCAACATGAACATCCACAATTCCAGAAGATTTTTAAAAATGTCAACATTATTTTTGGCAGATGCAGATTAAAAAACCTAAAAAACACAAAAGACTAAATTCCATCAGGAAAAAAATCAGGCATTTATGAAATCTATTGCAAAAACTGCAATATGAAATAAATATGCAAAACAAAAAGAAACATTACCCTATGGTTTAAGGAATAAATGATACATGTAAACTATAAACATGTGGAGAAATCAGCAATAGGATACCCCTTTCGGTCATTAAAAACAAATAAAAAATTAAATTAAAAAAAATCCAAGATGACCCAAAGCTTAAAAGCTCTTCAAAAGCACACAGAACTATCAGTATGGGAAAATTAATTCATAAAAAAAAGAAAATTTAAATTAAAATGTAAACTGCAACTTGAACAGTGAATCCAATCATATAATTGATATTATTGTATGAACTACATACTCTTAATGCTTCACTTGTCATAATATATAGAAATGGTTTCCAAAACATTTTGTTCTCATCATCAGCCAGGCTAAAATTCAACTGAAGAGTGTGTAGTTCAACTAAATCACACAATAATATCAATTAAAGAAAATTTAGTTTATATTGATCTTCGAAACAGTAATCTCATTCTCAATTCATAAAATCTACAGTGACATCTTAATACCATGCTGGGAAGCTGACAGCAAAACAATGCTGATGATGAGGGCTACAACCTCTAAAACATGTCCAATTAAGTGGAACAAAACTAATGAAATTTAAGCTATTTCCTCATAAAATTGCAAAATTAAAAATAATTTGGAAGCTAGAGAAAAAATGATATATATAAACATCTCCAATGGCTACTAGCAACTAACTAATGTTGCCTCATAAATGTGCTAACATATTTTATTCTTAATTAACATTATTACAATGGCACATTTGAATTTTGTAAACTGACTAATTTTCATAAAATGATTAAAGAGATGCAATTAATTAACACATACATAAATCTGAAAGAATGCAATCCATAATGCATGTACATTTACTTTTCTTGAAACATAATACATTTATGAGCCAGGTTATCTGTTAGTAGATTGACAGATCACCTGGCTCTTCAGAAATATTAGCAAAGTAAATGAAATGTATTATGTTTCAAGAAAAGTAAATGTACATGAATTATGGATTGCATTCTTTCAGATTTATGTTTTTGGAGGATATAAAAATTAAATTATCCAAAGAATTTGCTGAACAGCATTAGTCATTTATTCCAATTTGTGGATTTATTTGGCTTTATTTTTTAGATTTTATGGAATTTTGAAAGAAACAGGAAAAACAAGTATAATTGTTCTATGAAACAAACATGCCTCCATACACCAAAGTCTTAAATCAGTTTGCAAATTAGGTGTGCAATTATGAGATTGGGATGGAAACTCCCACTTATAAGGGAATCTGCAGTTCTATTCTCAAATCCTATGCCTGGATTTGGAGGTTTATGAAGAGCTGACAGCAGAGCTTGAGGAAGATGCTGGGAACCTCTCCTTTCATATCTGTGTTAAAAGAATTCCATTATATGAATCATTTCCAGTTGTTTGGAACTTTGCATAAAAATAATTTATTCTATTAATGTAATTTTAAATTATTTTGCTATTTAAAAAAAGAATAAAATGCAGACTTAATTCATAAAATAATGCCCCACTAAATTTTCAAATATTACTAATAATGATAATCAATTAATGTAATTTTTGTATTTATAAATATTAAAAAATGCATAACTGGAATTACTGACCTTTAGTAGGTTTTTGAAGATACTGAATACAATTGGTCCAGGAGCCATTAGACAGCTTGAATATATGTAACTGTTTATCCTTTTCATCCAGCAACAAATTTGTTATAGCTGAATTTAAATTTTAATTAAATTTGGAATTGAACACAGTGAAACACCCATTAATGATCTCTTCTGAGTAGGATGTTTAGAAAATTCTTTATGGTTTCATTTTACATGAGATTTACTCAGGACATATGTTTCTTGGAACATTTGTTCACATCATCAGCTGTTAAACGACTATTGGATCATTCGTAGAAGCTGGGTAAAGTAGGTATCTGGGTTGACAAAATTCATAAGGTTATGCTCATGTTTTTTATATAAATCCTTTCCCATATGTTTAGTCTTTCAGTTGTTGAAAAGTTTTTAATAACTTGATGCCTTTTTCTATTTTGGTTTTCATTCCAAAAATATGTTGCCACAGCTGATTTACCTCTTTACAAACAAATAGATTATGTTCTTTAAAGAGCCTATACTGTCGGTCCTGGTGATATAGTGGTAACCATACTTGCCTTCTAAACCTAAGATTGCAGGTTCAAACCTGGCCAGGATCGATGAATTTTTTCGGGCATATAAACCCGAAGTATAGCATCCTTCAGAAGGGAAGTAAAGCTGCTGTGGGTCCCGTGTCGTACATTTACGGCATGAAAAAGAACCTCAAGCCTGAAAGAAGAGGCCCCTGAGCAAAATTTGTCAGCTGTTTCACACTTGAATTGAATGGGATGCTTATAACCTGAGATGTTAAAGAGCATCCATAAATAAAACAAATCAACAACAAAAAGAGCCTACAGGAGATTGATTGGCTACTAATGAGATTATTGCTACCAACAGAAGACCTTCAAGATATCCTTATATTAAAAAAAATGCACCTCTCTTAAACAATTAAGAAAACAATAATTAAGATATTGATAAAATTCCCTATTGCCTGAAATTACCATTTTGAGATGTAATAACATTTCATAAGCAGCTTGAATGTTTACAGCAGGTGTGTGAGTTAAGGCTAATTAAATGCGAACATTCTAAAGGAATGAAATGCTTTAAAACTTTAATCTTGTCATTATTTGTAATCACATGAAGAAAGAGCATAATCAAAGTTTCCAGGCTTCATGGCTGTTCAATATTGTATTTTGTTACGATAATTTGTGAATTTGACTTCTTCTTTAAAGTAAGGATGCCAGGTATGTACTGGGTGTCCCAGAATTTGACCACACAAATTGCAAGGATTGTGGGGGGTCTTAGATAAACATTCTGAAATAGGGAACTTATGGTCTGTGGTTTCTGAATTCCATTCAATAGCATAAAAATCTGTTCATGGTCAGCACCCCACTGATTAATCCTCCAGAGATGGGGTAAAAGACAGATGCTTCACTTAAGGTATTGTCCCTGAATAGCACTATCGTTAAAGATGTACTAGGTACAGTATTGTGATGGAGGAGGAGGTTTGACTTTGTTCCTTAACTACATTGTTTGCTCCTTAAATACTTTTTTTTTTAAAACTGCTTTTCATGTAATAGTAGTCAGTCAGCAGCTGATGATAGGAGCAATTGCTTCCAAAACATGTGCTGGTTTTATGTAAGTAAGCGGAGTTAGTGTGAATATGTTGAATATATTAGTGTAGGATATATTACTCCTCCATTGTCTATGTAATGAGTAAAATTTATTTAATTACACTGAGCATTAGTTAATAATAATAATAACAATAATAATAATAATACTTTTATCTCAATTACATACATGTCCCTAGTTTAATTTTTATCGTACTTAATTAACAAAATTTTAGGAAATGTCCAGGCATTTGCAATTTTATTTAATGCAGGTTTAGTATTTATCTCCTGAATCAGCTGCAACTCAGCATATTTTTATCTTAAATAAAGCAATACTGTTGCACCCTTCTATCCTAAGATGCAATTATTAATTTTCTGTATGTTGCACCCTTTTTGCATATACCTGAATCAAACCACCACCGTTCATAAACTAAAAGAATATGCATGCATAAAAACTTCCAGTCAGATGGAACAGCTAAGAAATATCCTCAAACTATTTGATTTGGTGGGCAATAAAATAAATGGCTTTGATGGCATATTTTGTCATTGGCTATAGGCCTGTGCTTACTCTATGAACATACAAACATAATACAATGGTAATGATTGGGATGTAAGTTATAATTAATCTGTCGTCCAACACACACTTATGCTTCACTTACTTTTAAATACAGTGGGACCGGTTTCGAAGAGACATCCTCTCCATCTTCAACCAACTTGACGACAGATTAATTATAATTTGCCTTTAACAAGCTTCACTGTATGAGTTCCAACAGAAATTTTTTAAAAATGTCTTAATCCTTGAAAGTTCTTAAATGAATGATAGGGAAGTTTGCAGATAGATTTAAAAATATGACACTTTATATTCAATTTTCAAGCTGGAACATTTACATATAGTTGTATGAGTGAAGTAAAAAGGAAATATTTTATATCATCCCACATATGTCTAGAAACCTTTATTGAGCAGAGGAAAAATCAGGTTATCTTTGCTTGTTAGATGCAAATTTGAATGAACAGGACAGACAGAAATACTGTAACCAAAAAAAATTAAATATTTATGAAACGTACTTCTGGAGGTATCTTGATGCCATCTCGAACTATGTTGCCTTCAACAGAGAAGTGGTAAAGTTGACTTTCTGAGTCACTGAACACAAAGTGTTCTCTGGCAACCAGTTGCTTGTCTGCACTTTCTCCACGGCCTACAATAATAAAAATTAGTTTTGCAGAAAAATATGCAACATATTTGTACTATTATGAAGTTTATTTATTTACTAAATAATGACAATTGCTTAGACCACAAGATAACATAATAAGTATAAAGAGTGAAAAAACCTTTTTTGTTACGTGAATTTGCACACTATGGGCATCAGTTCTTTGGTTTAATGACAAACTTCAACCAAACAGCTGTGTTTATATGTGATTTTAAAATAATATCCCTACCAACTGTGACAAACAGTTGGCTATGGCATATGTTTTCATAAAAGGCACAATCAGAAAGTAACTATTAAAAAATGCAACATTATGTTTCACTTAAAAAATGAGAAGGTATTAGGTAATTATTAACATGTAATTATTAACATTGCTAAAGAAGGAATTATCATTGTTTAGAACCAAGTTCTGCACGACAAACTTTTTTTTTTAAAGTAGTGTTTAATGTGTTTACTACTGAGGCACCACAGGCGGTGAACACTGATGATACATGAGATGACATGATATATTGGGAAAGGGTTTTTTAGGAAGGAAACGTTTCAGGCCTAAGTTTAGGGTACCTCCCCAGCATTTGCCATTTACGAGGAATGAGGAAACCTTGGAAAAAACTTTAGTCAGGGAAGATGATCCTTGCGAACCCCAAACCTCCCACTCACAAGTCTGCACTTTAATGACCTCGGCCACCAGTAGCGGTACATATGAGTTTGAGCATTACTGAACTGGGCTGACATGAAGTTAGTAAGAAACGAGGAGGACAGGAGGGTTCTATCTGCCTAACCTGAGCCATAACTGTGATAGCTTTATTTTGTTTATGCCCCTAAACAATGCAGTTTTAAATATAAAATTTAATTTTGTGTTGGAAGCAATACAGTGAAGTGACTAATAAATTCTTAATTATCTAGTGAGTCGATTTGATAATCTCATGCTCCACTTAATGTTGAATTATGCAAAACTAGTTTTGCAGGCATTTGCCTGCATCCTCAGTTGCGAGTTGACTCGATGCAGGCAAAATCCTGCAAATTCATGTAAAAGCCTGCAAAACTAGTTTTGCATCATTCAACAATACGTGGAGCATAAGATTATCAAATCGAATCACTAGATAATTAAGGACAAATGCAGTTTTAGGTGTTTCTGTGTTTGTGTTTTCTGCTTTCCTACAGGGCTGTGCTAGTGTTATAAATTGCCAAGAGTCAGGGTGGCAAGGAAGGTACGAACATGAGCAGTTGTGCTTGCTGTGCTACCACCGAAACATGTGAAATAAACATGTAATGCATGCACATCATTTCCATGCATTTTGAAAGGAGACCTTGGTGTTTGCTGTGATAATTTGCTGCAGCTGGTTTTCCAATAAGTCATAATAGCTTCTTCTTTCCACAGTCTAGCCCTTGAATAGAAAATTTTGAACAATTACCTCCTTTTTGCTCCAAAAGATGTTCAGCATATCCTTTCACATACAAAAGCTTTCTTCTGCCTTGGGAAACCTATATGACATCTTTTTGTGGAGCTTTGTTGGCTGGCTATAAGTGCTGCACCTATACATTTTCATAGTTAATAATTATTTGACAAATAAATGCTTCTTTGCTTCTGTTTATATCCAGAAGCATACGCAAAACAACCACACATTGTTCTTTCACTTTCACTGAGGGGAAAAATAGCAATGTCTACGCACCACTTTCCAGTCATCCAGCTGATCATGAATAATTTTATATGCTGATCTGTGATTCATATTCATTGCTGCAGCCACTCTGTTGACAGTAACATGTCAATTCTCCAGGTATAGTCAATGACTTGAACCATATTAAAAATTACTGCACAAAGGATGGTCAGGTGCGAGCATCACTACAAAAGTTTTGAGACCATCAAATTGGAAGTGGGTAGATTCACTCCAATTGTTGCATCTTTTTTGAAGCTCTCTCCATCACACTCTATACATTTTCTCATCCTCAAAAACCACATATCAAAGCACCCCAGTCACTCATTTTGCTCAAGGGTGAAAAGTTCATTTTCATTTGCAACTACAGTCTCTTCATGGCTGTAAAATCGCTTTCCTTGTATATGAGAGAGAGAATAGTCACATGGTACAGGTCATGATTGTAGGGAGGATGAGTCATGAGTCTCATCTCTGTGGACTCTACGATCTGATTGGTGGTGTTAGTTATATGAGTGGAGGCATTCTCGTGGTGAAGCAGGATCCCCCTCAGTCCTGTCCTTGGATAGCAATCTTGGATCTTGTCCAAAACTTGCAGCAGGCAGACTGTGGTTTAAGAGAGTAGGTCTATAAGTTGAATTAACATTTCAATTTCCCCTCCCCCAAATAGTCAGGAGTCTTGCAAAATGGGCATAAACAGCATACATCACTTCCTTGTCACACTTAAATTTTCTTCCTTGAAGATCATTCTTGAGTTTTCAGAAGAGAAAATAGTCACTGGGAGCTAGATCTGGGCTAGACGGTGGATGGTCCATCTCCTTGAAGCCACGTTTCTTCACAGCTTCCTTTGCAATAAGAGCTGTGTGCACAGGAGCATTGTCATGAAGAAAGCGCACACCACCACTCATCTTTCATTGCCTTTCTCCTTTGATAGAAGCACATAGTCTGTGTAATAGGCCAGCATAGTACTCCCCATTTACTGTGGTGTTCATCTCCTTGAAGTCAATGAAGAGTAATCCTTCACAGTCCCAAAATCGTGTCCATGATCTTCTTGGTTGACTGAGTGACCTTGGCCTTTAGAGGCAGTGCTTCACCAGGTTTATTCCACTCCATTGATTCTCTTTTGGACAAGAGATCATAGTAGAGGACCATAGTTTCATCTTCTTTAATAATGGTTTGCAGAACTTCTCTCTCGTTGCCACGGCAGAGCTCCAAAAATGCCTGACAACAGATGACTCGTTGCTGCTTTTGAACTGAGGAAAGAAGTGTAGACATCCATCTTGTACTAACCTTATTCATGTTTAAATGTTCATGAATAATTCAAAGGACTGTTATTTTAGAAAGGCCCTACCTTGCTGCTATTTCTATAACTTTGAGCTGCCAGTCTTCCTTAAATTCTCCTGACACAAGAGCGATGTTTTCAGGAGTGAGCACCTCAAAGAGCCAACCTGCACTTTCTTTGTCTTAAATGCTTTCTCAACCCATTCAAAAAAGTTTGGCCCATTCTTTTATGATGGAATATGAGGGGGATGTTTCCCCATATACACCATCCAATCGCTGTTTAATTTCATTTGGAGTAAGTCCTTTTGTGAAGAACTAAATAACAGTCAGATACTCCATTTTGAACATGTCACAATCTTCTATACATAGTCTTCTTTATGCAATTATTTCTGAACTGAACACAGCTGAGCAGAAATTATAGCTGCAATAAGGTATATGATACCAGATAAGCATTTTGTGAAGGTGATAATCCTTATTCGCGAGGTCGGAAACTTATGTACCTACCTCGTACCATTGAGCAGTAATCATCCTTTGCTCCTCCAGAAGAATTGTGGCCATTTTCTTCCCAACTCTTTGGACCCTCCTCACTTTCATTGGTGGGATAGTCATCTAAAAAGACCCAAACTGCTGCATGACATTTGGTCTCTGGGTCAAATTGGTACATCCATTTTTCATCACCCATGATGACTTTAGAACGTACTCTCTCCATTGAATATCCACAGCATTTCTTCACATTATTCAATGCAGGTGTGCTTTTGTGCCTGTCAAATTGTGGAGCACCCAACAGGAGGAAATCTTCCTCACACGAAGATGCATGATGCAGGATTTTTGATATAGCTGGCAATCCAATCTGAAAGTTGCCTCAAGTTCTTAAAGAAAATCGGTGTGGGAAAATATTTTCTTGAACGAAAATAAAGAAAATTTAGTTAATTTTGATCTTCCAAACAACAGCAACCTCATCAAAAAGTTTATAAAATCCAAAGAGCGACATCTTAATACCACGCTGGAAAGCTGACAGTGGGACCAACCTGACGATGAAGGAAATTTGCCTTTGAAACATGTCCAAGTAAGTGGAATAAAACTAGTGAAATTTGAGTGACTTCCTCATAAATAATTTGTTATATGTTACAAGATTGTTTCCTACCAGAATAGCTTTTTTCCTTAGTCACTGCCATTGCAGCACACACACTTCTCTCCTGATCTTGTAGTTAAGTTTGGTCCCTTCTAAATTCTACAAATAAGCAGAAAACTGTTGTACTAGAGGCAGCAACATTTCTAAAAGCCTGTTGTAAGTGCACAATACTTTGGGACTCATTAAACTGACTGGCTGCCAGTGCATGGGAGGAGTTGTTTACCCTCACACTCTGGAATGTGGAAGCAGAGTGTGTAGCTGTCTAATATCATTTTAATCATAGGGATGGAGCTACTGTATGCCACATTCCTTTAAAGAGGGTCAACATTCACTTTTCCTCATCTGAAAACTTTCATAGTGATCTTTATATATGACACTGTTTTTCAGTTTTTCTACTCAATTATACACTTGGCTTCAATTATACAGTTCTCACCATATATCATTAATATTCACTGATGAATTTCAATGTGTTTCAAACCTGCTGCATGCAAAAATCAAACCACTCTATGATTCAACTTTGGCGCAATGCTCAATCTAACCTATTGTGCTTGAGCTCAACATGCAATCACTTTCTCAGTGCAATTACTAGATTACCTACAAAATATTCATTAGCTGTCAGCACTCTCTCTCTCACAGAATAATGCACACCAATTGTTTTATTGTAAATTATAACACTTTTTCAGTTTACTACTTAAATGTAAATTGGAACTTGCAAAGTGAAGCAAATCATATTAATTGATATCATTGTATGATTCAGTTGAACTACACACACACTTAAAGCTTCACTTACTTTTCATAAATGTATGGAACCGGTTTTGGGAACATTTAGTTCCCATCTTCAGTCAGGCTAAAGTTCAACTGTCGGATCATTCACAGCTTTTCCATACATATTTAAGGTATGGTACAAATATGTAGATGATATATTGCCATAGTTAACAAAAAAAAACTCATTGACGATGCCTAAAAACTTGTAAATATACAAGATATAAACATATCATTTACATACAAAATAGAAACAGATAACATGCTGCCATTCTTGGATATTAAAATAATGAAATGTCAAGAAAATCTTAAATTTGGAATATACAGAAAGAATACACACGCAGATAATCACATCAAAGCTGACAGTTTTAGCCCCACAGCACACAAACATGCAGTAATTAACAGTTTAACACACCAGCTAGTTAACCTACAAATTAGCAAAGAAGAATATTTTAATGAATACATACAAATAGAAGAAACAGCAGTTAAAAATGGTTTTAAAAAAGAACTAGTACATAAAAAGGTGCAGAAATCAAGAGACAAAAACATATCAAAGAAACTATAACACTTTCAGCAAGAAAAGATAAACTAATTTTTAAAAAATTCAATATATAATCCATGGGCCACAAAAAAATTTCAGAATATTCTTGAAGATTTTAATATCAGGTTGGCACCGATTAATAGATTTAATGTTAAAAACTTACTGATAGATAATGTTAATGACAGTATTCCACAAGAAGAAAAATCAGGTATTTACAAAATAAACTGTGCAGAATGTGAAAAAATCTACATTGGAAAAACAAAGAGAAACATAGGCACATGGTTAAAGGAACATTTCAGGAACATGAAATACAAGCAAATTGAGAAATCAGCAGCAGCATATTATTTTTGGACACAAAATCACGACACAATAAATAAAGAAAAATTATTAAAATCAGTGCAAGGACCTACGGAATTAGCAACCTGGGAGAAAATCTACATCTACAAATACAAAGACAGCATAATGAACTTCGACATTGCTTGGGATGAAAACATAAACTACAAGTTTATCTCACCGCCACCAGAGCAGAATAATACATTCCCACAGCTCAACGAATGATCCGATAGTTGAACTTTAGCCTAGCTGAAGATGGGAACTAATTGTTCTTGAAACCGGTTCCATACATTTATGAAAAGTAAGTGAAGCTTTAAGAGTGTGTAGTTCAACTGAATCATACAATGATATCAATTAATAATAACTTTTTCAGTTATTTTCTGATTGCAGTAAAATAAATTATTAATATGAATAAAGGAGAAATAATGGCAATTAACCCCAAATGTACTATTCCAAGATATCCCAAACACAATGATTTTGGAAAATATTACTATTCCGAGTTAACTTGGCCTTACATAGTTTTGCATTTGCTGAACTGCTGTCACCTGTATATCTCATGTAATGCATTCTTATGGCACTAGATTGTGTATGTGATAATTTATCATGTTATCTTGCCATTAGATAGCAACTATTAAAGTTTGGAATAATGTGGCATAAAAATAGACATTCTTATCCAAGTTCTCGCTGTGCTAAAATGAATGAAATATGGAAAGCAAAGAGAAAATTCTAAACAAGTGATGCTGACATTTAATTTTTGAATCTGGTAATAATCCTTCGAAATGTTCATCCTTAGAAGAGGAAAGTGACAGCTGCAGCAATTCTGACTTGGGTGAGGTAAGAGTGCAATGTGATATTGATACAAGCACTGTCTCCATACTCTGTTTCCATTTCTGTTAACTTGCAGCCCTGGATCACAAATAAGCCAACAATGAACTGGAAATATTTGAGCATTATTTTGATGATGCACTCTCATTATTATACAAGATTAACATATATATATATATATATATATATATATATATATAAATTAACAGTAATTATAATATTACAAAAGGATAAAACACTAAGAAAAAGTCACACTTGAGATCACTACATTTTGGGTTCGTGGAGTCCTTCTATGGCATGGAGACAAGTGACAAGGTCACTAGTAACAGGAAGCTAGACCTAGCTTCTTGCCATTGAAGAACTCAACGAGTTCGAAATATAGCAATTTCAAATGTGACTTTATGTAAGTGTTTATCCTATTCTACTTTTATTATTACTGTTAATTTATATATATTAACTAAAATTATTAATTGGAACATTGCACAGTGAAGCCAATCATATATTAAGATCATTTTGTGATTGAGTCAAACTAACACTTTTGCTCCACTTACTTGTTTAAATATGTAGAACCAGTTTCATGAACTCTTCTTTCACATCATCAGCCCCATTGTGGACTGGAGGATAAACAGTTATGCTGTGAGGATGTTAATCTGCTCTAGTGGAGGTGTGATGAACTTGAAGTTTATGTTTTTATCACCGGATGTGTGGAAGTTCATTAAACTGTCTTTGTACTTGTAATTGTACATTTTCTCCCATGTTGCTAATTCTGTAGGTCCTTGCATCGATTTTAATAATTTTGTTTTTTTCAATATGTTGTGGTTTTCTGTCCAGATATGAGATGCTACTGCTGATTTTATGGTTCTGAAATGTTCTTTTAACTGTGTGCCTATGTATCTCTTTGTTTTCTAATGTAGATTTTTTTCACACTCTGCACAACTTATTTTATAAATCCTTTTTTTTTTCTTGTGAAATATTGTCATTGACATTATCAATGAGGAGATTTTTTAACATTAAATCTGTTTACAGGTGCTAACCTGATATTAAAAGTTTTAACAATATTCTGAACTTATTTGTAGCCCCTGTATGATGTCAATTTTTAAAAAATTAGTTTATCTTTTTTTGTTGAAAGTGATTTGATTTCTTTAATAAGTTTTTGCCTCTTGAATTTCTGTACTTTTTTGTGTATTAGTGCTTTGTTATAACAATTTTTAACTGCTGTTCTTTCTATTTGTTTTTATTCTTTAAGGTATTCTTCTTTGCTAATTTTAAGGTTAACTAGCCAATGTGTTAAGTTAAGTGTTAACTGCATGTTTGTGCATTTTGGTGTTAAAAATCGTCAGTTTTGGTGTGATTTTCTCCTTGTGTATTCTATCTGTATATTCCATATTCCAGGTTTTCTTGACATTTCATTATTTTTATGTCCAAAAAAGGTAACATGTTATCTTTTTCAGTTTCATAAGCTCATGAAATGTCTTCATCTTGTAAAATCAGAAGTTTTATGGCATCATTAATGAGTTTTTAATTGACTATGGCAAATATATCGTCGAGATTTCTGTATCATATTTTAAATATGTATGGGAAAAATGAGTTGATATGTTTTTCAAATTTGATCATGAAGAGTTATCTAACAATGGACTGCCCATAATAAGTCCTAATTGTTGTTTATTTTCCCTTGAAAGAAAAATAGGATTAGTTTATGCAAATTTCTGTGAAATTAATGTATTCTTTTATGTGTGCATCATTAATTCCACTTCTTAGCCTATCTTGCAGATATTAGGAATTTATCTTTCCTATGCTTGGAAACAGTGATTCTATGTCAAATTTGTAATATACAGATAGAATACACATGTAGAAAATCACATCAAAACTGATGATTTTTAACCCCCAAATGCACAAACATGCAGTTAACATTTAACTTGACACATCAGCTAGTTAACCTTAAAATTAGCAAAGAAGAATACCTTAAATTATACAAACAAATAGAAAGAACAGCGGTTAAAAATGGTTATAACACAGCACTAATACACAAAAAAAGTACAGAAATTCAAGAGGCAAAAACTTATTAAGAAACCACAACACTTTCAACAAAAAAAGACAAGCTAATTTTTAAAAAAATTCATATATCATACAGAGGCTACAAAAAAGTTCAGAATATTCTTAAAATTTTTAATATCAGGTTAGCACCTGTAAACAGATTTAATGTTAAAAATCTCCTCATTGATATTGTCAATGACAGTATTCCACAAGAAAAAAAAGCAGGTATTTATAAAATAAGTTGTGCAGTGTGAAAAAATCTACATTGGAAAACAAAGAGAAACATAGGCACAAAATTAAAAGAACATTTCAGAAACATAAAATCAGCAGTAACATTGCATATCTGAACAGAAAACCACAACATATTGAAATAAAATCAGTGCAAGGACCTACAGAATTAGTAACATGAGAGAAAATGTACATTTACAAGTACAAAGACTGTTTAATGAACTTTCACACTTCTGGTGATTACAACAAACATCAAGTTCATCACACCTGCCCAGAGCAGATTAACATCCTCACAGCATTACAGTTTATCCTCCAGTTGACAATTGTCGGTCCTGGTGGTGTAGTGGTTACCATACTTGCCTCCTAAACCCAAGATCGCGGGTTCGAACCCGGCTAGGACCGATGGATTTTTTCGGGCGTAAAAATCGTAAGTATGGCTTCCTTCGGAAGGGAAGTAAAGCCGTAGGTCCCGTGTCGTACATTTACGGCGCGAAAAAGAACCTCAAGCCTGAAAGAGAGGCCTCTGAGCAAAATTTGTCGGTCGTTTCACGCCCTGAGTTGAAAAGGACGCTGATGACCTGAGATGTTAAAGAGCGTCCATAATTAACCAATCAAAAAAAAAAACAAAACAAAACAAAACAAAACAAAACAAAAACAAACAAAAACAAAAAAACAAAAACAAAATCCAGTCGACAATGGGGCTGATGATGTCAAAGAAGGGTTCATGAAAATGGTTCTACATATTTACACAAGTAAGTGGAGCAAAAGAGTGTTAGTTCAATTCAATCACACAGTGGTCTTAAGACATATATTGATTAATGCAATAAGGCTGCAGCTTATAATTTTGTTCCTCAAACAAAAGAAGAGTTGCTACTTTTCTCTGTGCTTGCAATCCTACAAAGTATTGTGCATAAGCCTGAGATACAGATGTACTGGCAAGGCGGGTAAGATTTGCCACTCTTTTTTTCAACAAAGTGATGTCATATCAAAGATTTGCACAGATCAAAAAGTATTTGCTATTTTCTAGCAATGATGAATATAATGCAGCAAATCACCCAAATTCCAAACTAAATAAAATATGGCCAATCAACCAGCATTTAGATAATAAATGTAGAAATTCTTAAACACCGGAACCAGACATTTCTGTGGGTGAATGCCACTTCTTTACAAGAGTCAATTTGGGTCTAGTACATCTCAATGAAGTGAGCCAGATTTGGAATAAAAAGTTTTTTGCTATGTGAGTCTATCAGTGATATGCATATTCCCATATTATTTACACTGAAAAAGGCACAAAGATTTATACAGAATAGGTAAATCTTCCTATACCTTCCCAGGTGGTAATTATTTGATAAAACTACTTCTAAACAAAGGATACTTCTCAACAACAGATAACTTTTACATATCCTAATTGGCAAATTTACTAATGCTGAATTCAGCTGATATGTATGGAACAGTGAAATTGGGACATAAAGAAATGCAGTCATCCTTGAAACATTGCAGGTTGCAGAGTGCACAACACAACCATAGTTAAGGTAGAAAAAGGGAAAAATATAATGAAACTTAAGGTTGTCCTGGATTATACGTCACATAAGTGTTTTTCCCCCTACCTTTTTTTTTTTAAATGAATGTATTTAGGAATCAACACAGTGAAAACAAGTATAAGATCTCCAGTAGATAAAATATTTTAAAATGCTAAAAACATTTCTGTGGCTTCACTTTCACCAAACAAAGAAGCAGTCTGAATTAAAACTTTTGAAATATTGATACAATGATAAAACACTCTTAACATTTCACTCTCAAAATAAAAAATTCAAGACATGTCTCGTGAGACCTTTGCTCACATTGTCAACTGTTAATAATACTTAAATGTAAATTGGAACTTGCACAGTGAAGCCAATCATATTAACTGATATCATTGTATGATATCAATTAAGAGGGAAATAATATTACAAGAAAAAAGGAAATATGGTTTCTCCAAAAGTGGGTTGGCCAGGAAGTATGCCATATCCCTTGTGACTACTAAAAAGTATTTTCTGGAAGTTATTTCTCTGACTGGGAGGAAGATGAATCCAGTGTGTACATGTGTTCAAGGAAGCAAGATGCACATGGTAAATGCATAAGAGAAATGCAGTATTATATGCAATGTCAAGTATTTTACTCCATGTTTCAAAATTTACCACATAAGAATTTCTTAATCAAATAAGGCATTTAAAAATATATTTGTAAACATAATGACACTAATAAGTGTACTTACGAAGCTGTTGACAATGGAGTGGCATATATATAAACAATGTATACAGTTTTTTTTGCACTAACTCCCAGGCTGAAGATGGGAGGGATCGCTCCCGAAACATATGTTCCAAATTTAGGTAAGTGAATGGAGTTAGTGTGAAAAAAACTGTATACATTGTTTATATAATGACACTATTTTTAGCAATACTAATGGAATCATTTTTCTAAAGTAAATATATTTGCCCCCACCCCATACTCTCAAGATAGTAACTGTTTCATTACTACCCCAAATTCCTACTTATAATAAATAACAAATGAACATTTTAAGTTGACCTGAACATTCTCTCTTCATATGGATACAAATCTATTATACAAAATATATGTTACTTTTATGCAGGTTACTTAAATAGTATGTTAGGAGGTTAATTCCGTTACAACTTACCCATCTCACCAGAAGGTGTACTAGTTGCCAGATTTGTTGCTTCAGCTTGTTCTTTTTCTTCAACAGAAGCCAACTTCTTTTTCAAAGATTTTAAATTGTGTATGGGAGACCATTCCTAAAGAAATAACATTTTATGAAATTAATATTCTAAATCTGCTCATGTTTCTGAATAACAAAATTATTAAACATGTATTAAGATATTGCACTTACGAAGCTGTTGATAATGGAGTGGTAATATAGCTTAAACTTAGGTATTCATTTTTTTGTACTTTTAAGTAAGTGGAGTTTAGTGTAAAAAAATTAATACCTAAGTTTAAGTTATGTATTAAGAGGTACAATATTTTTATGGCTTCTCATGACCATTGGTACTATAATAGCTTCCCGAGTAGTTCTGGCACATCTTATCTGAGACTCAACACCTATTTTCGTTTTATAAAATGATATTATTTTTTGTTTCAGTGCTTGCCAGTCTGAGGATCTAAAGCGGGATTGTAGTGCATTGTTGACAACAGAACAACACATTTAGTCTTTTTAGATACATATTAAATGAGATACATCTAGTATTTCCTGAAGTCAAATGCTTGAGCAGACAGGTTCATCCTTTGTTCCGATAAATTTTTTAGCAATCTCCATTTTGTTCCTTTTCACTATTCTAATCTAGGTTATTCTGTGATTTCTTTTTTTTTTTGAATGGTGTTTCAACTCCTATTCATACTATTGAGGCAGAACAGGCGGTCGACACTGATGATACATGAGATGAAATGATATATTAGAAAGGATTTTTTTGTTAAGGAAGGAAACATTTCAGGCCTAAGTACCTCCCCAGCATTTGGCATTTATTAAGACTGAGGAAAACCTGGAAAAAACCTCAGTCAGGAAGGTCCTGGCAGGATTCGAACCCCAGACCTCCCGCTCATGAGTCAGTGCCTTAACACTTCAGCCACTCATGGCGGTTTATTCTGTGATATCAAGGTGTTGTGTGCCAATGGCATACTGGTAAACCAGTTATCAAGTGATATTTCTTCCATTATGTGATATGGGAGCTAACATTCTTTTGATGAAATCGTTTGAAGCATTGTTATATCTATAATAATCTTCAGGTAGTGACCTGGAATAAATTTTCAGATTAGTTGTCAAAAATGATTTAAGGTCTATAAGTACAAAGATTTTCAAGCGATAAATATCTCAAACTCATTCGGCCATAAAGTATTTCCAAATTTTTGTGTATAGTTGCATGTTCAGATATTTCTTATGCTGACTACTGGTTGCAAATACAAGGGTAGATCCATAAGTTTCTGGCCTAACCATTTTCTAGGTATGATAAAGACAAAAACCATATTTCACTTTTCAATATCCCTTATTGCAATACATTTCTCACATCATTGAATTAACATTTCAATACTTCCGAAAAAATAGTGAGAAATATTTTCTGCAAAATGGGCATAAACAGCATACATCACTTCCTTGCCACACTTAAATTTCCTTCCTTGAAGATACTTCTTGAGTTCTGAGAAGAGGAAATAATCACTGAGAACTAGATCTGGGATGTAGAATGGATGGTCATCTCCTTGATGCCTTATTTCTTCTCAGCTTCCTTTGCAACAAGAACTGTGTGCACAGGCATGTTGTCCTGAAGAAGGTGCATACCACCACTCAGCTTTCCTCACCTTTTCTTTTTGATGGAAGCAGGTAGTTTTTGCAGTAGTCCAGCATTGCAGTACTCCCCATTTACTGTGGTGTTCCTCTCCTTGAAGTCAATGAAGAGTAATCCTTCACAGTCCCAAAAGATTGTGGCCATGATCTTCTTGGTTGACCGAGTTACCTTGGCCTTTAGAGGTGGTGCTTCATTAGGTTTACGCCACTACACTGATTCTCTTTTGGACAAAGGATCATTGTAGAGGACCAAGTTTCATCTCCTGTAACAATGATATGCAGAACTTCTCTCTAGTTGCCATGATAGAGCTTGAAAAATGCTTGACAACAGATGATTCACTGCTTTTGGACTGAGGAAAAAGTCTAGGCACCCATCTTACACTAACCTTATTCATATTTAAATGTTCATGAATAAATCGAAAGTCTGTTGTTTTTGAAAGGCCCAACCTTGCTGCTATTTCTGTAACTTTGAGCTGTTGGTCTTGCATAATTTTTCCTTCCACAAGAGAGATGTTTTCAGGAGTGAGCACCTCCAAGGCAGACCTGCACACTGTTCATCTTCAATGCTTTCTCGACCCATTCGAAAAAGTATGTCCCATTCTTTTACGGTAGAATATAAGGGAGATGCTTCCCCATATACACTGTCCAGTCATGTTTAATTTCATTTGGAGTAAGTCCTTCTTTTGTGAAGAACTTAATAACAGGTGGATACTCCATTTTGAACATGTCACATAGCCTTTTTTATGCAACTATATCTGAACAACTGAACACAGTGGAGCATAAGTTACAGCTGCAATTATTTACTTAAAATATAAGGTATGACAAGAGACAAGGATTTTGTGAAGACAATCATTATCGGCAAGGCCGGAAAGTTATAGACCTACCCTCGTACTTCAAATATCTCTTGCACATACATGTTTTACTATTAAATCAGATTCAGATTTATTCACCATAAGAATTAGTACAAATTTTTGGCTTCGTCGACTATGTACATGTATAAGGTATGATCATAGATGTGATAATACAATAAAAATTCAATATATTGGCATATTCTCATTAATGCAGAGTGGTGGCTGTATTCTTGAATGAAGATCATCTTTTCCATTTTGGTGTCTTAGCTCCTGTGTACAGAAAAGAGAGCAGCACAGTATCTCCTCCGCAGTAGTATATACATTAAATAATATTCTATTAGGCACTTGGCACTTACATTTTCTAAGGTCATCTATCGTGTCATTCAAGTAGTTTGATAATCTGAGATTAGATTTGATAATCTGAGACAATTTATAAGAAAATGAAAGCATTTCTGCAAATGGTGCAAAGGTCTATACCAGTGCCATCTGTAGCCAATATCCTTAGTATTCAACAGTGCAGATTTCATAGCAGCACAGATATAAATTTCAGAGAGTGTTTTGAGCTCTGTAGCATTGATAGCTATAGCATCATGTTCCCTGAAATACTATGACCTCTTCTTGTCTATCTAAATGTTTGCATATTTCACTATCTGGTCTATCATCTTATCTGAAAACAACAAGCTTCATGCATAAATAATAGTTTTGGCAATTTTTGTAGCTTGCTGTACTCCAAGTAGCATTGTTACTATATTTTGAGCATGGTCCTAGATTTTTGTAGCAAACAGAACCATCTTTTGCTTTATAGCACAAAAGTTGCATTGGTAGGTAATTCCATCCTCAGATAGACTTGTTGACGGTGAATTATCTTCATCTTCTGATATAATCTTATAATTACTTTCTGCATTCTTTGTTGATTTAGAATCATTATTACTATTCTCCATCTCTCTCTTCTCTTATGATGGTGAAATTCCAGTAATAGTTTCTGAAGCTTCTAATATTGCCCCAATTTCCTTTTATGTAAATCTTCTCTTTATTTTTTAGTTATGCCGTTCAAACAGTTCACATACATGACCAACACTAAAGATTCTGCTAGGTGTGTGCAGAATAAAAACTTTTCTTGGTGCATTAATGCTGTCAAACAATAGGGCTATGCACTGTACATAAATAGGTGACAAACAAGTTCAAATGAAAATATCTAAGTTCCTGCTCTCATCAGAAAAACATTATTGCATAACATTTGTGTCTTTATACTACATGGCAAAAGTTACCCCACATGCTTCTTTAAGGGTTAAAGTATGGAGGAAAATGAAACATATTCTTCCTATCTTTTCAGAACAGAGAACACATTCATTATACTGCTTTTTTATTTCTAAAATAAACCATATTTATGTCTAAAAGTATATTATTTTCAAATCAATAAATGTAATGCTTACCAAAGCTGTAACAGAGGGGAATTTCTTAGGCATGGTACGAAGCATACATAAGTTACGCAAATCCCACAGTTCAAATGGACCATCCTTCAATATCACAACAAAATATTGCCTGTAAAAAAACCATAGTACTTTATTTGATAAAACTGCTCAAATCTATGGACACTTTGCATATTCTTATGTTTCATGCAACAAATATGGTTTGAGACCAACAATTATGTTTCTCTTTTCATTTACTATTATATAAATCTCTTAATCTGCACAATATAAATAGTGATGCCATAGATATTGCATAATTATTTCAAATCCATCAATCGGAATAAAACCAATCTTGATTATAGATTATTGTAACTTATGATAAATTATTATTGTCCATAATTTATGCTACAACATATTTTGAAAATCAGAGAAACAAAGGTCATGTAATAGGGTGGTAAATAAAATCAAATTGCAATAATTGCCCACACATATTTTTTCTTGCTAACCTTGTAAAAAGATTCAGCTATGTATTCCCTAAATATGTCATAGTTCATTACACTGTTGGTTTAAATATTATCAGTTTATAATTTTTATCATTTTTGGTTTGCAACATTAGTTAACCCTCTGGGTACCATGTGGTGGCACGGTCACTCACTCTTTAAATGCCAATCTCATTGGCCAGTTTAAAATCCTATGATATAATTATTTTTGTGACAGCCTATGATGAGGGAATGAAACCCTTGAAAAGCAATAGCTTTAACCTTTAGAAGCATTTACAGCTCACTAAATAAAAAAAGAACATAACATCGGAATATTTCTAGATCTTTTTAAAGTCACTGATCTAGTCAATCATGAGATAACGCTGAAAAAATTGGAATGCTTTGGTATAAGAGCTTTAGCAGACTGTAGGCTTAGATCATATTTAAATCAATGTGAACAACTAGTTGCAGTAGTACAAACAAATTGCCATAATCATACATTTGTATAGATTTGATACAAATTATGTAACTTGTGAAGTTCCCCAAGGTTCAGTTTTAGGGCTTTTTTTATTTTTACTATACATAAATGGTTTAGTAAACTATCTGTATACAAATAAGATTGTATTGTATGCTGATAACACATCCATATAAAGGGTGGTAATAAAGATGTTGAAACAGACATATCGATTTTAGAACAAAGAATGCAGGAATGGTTTGTAAAAAAAATAAGTTATTAATAAATCTGTAGCCATCCCATTAAGTCATGTTCAAAACACCAATCCTCATAAGCCGCAAATAAAATAAGAAAATGAATTGGTGCACTATAAATCCATACTAAATTCTGGGTGTATGGATTGATGAACATCTGAAATGGAGCACTCATGTTGAAAACTGGCATCTAAGTTAAGTCACCTTTGTTTTATGCTTAGCAAACTTGAAGACTATAAGGAATCTATACTTTGTGCATTTTAACAGTTTATTAAAATTTGGTATGATATTTTGGAGTAACTGTGATAAAGAAAATCCAAAATTAAAAAATGAGCAATTGGAATAATAATGGGAAAGAAACTAAGGGATTTCTGTAACAATTTATTTCGAAAACTCTACATATTACCATTTCCTTGCTTATATATATTAGAAGTCATGATATTTGTTAGAAAACACCTGGTATACTATAAATGATAATTAATTTGTCGTCTAACATACTCTTATGCTTCACTTACTTTTAAATACGGTGGGACCGCTTTTAAATAGACATCCTCTCCATCTTCAACCAGCTTGACGACTGGTATTAGAAACTAACATCTATGAGGACCTGTGGCTCCGTCTTGGTGGTGTTTTTTCTTTATAAACTGGAAATTGGTATTAGATTCACTTATAATGTGGAAATTCATAAGATGATCCCTATGTTTATGAATGTTAATCTTCTCCCATGTGTCCAATTCTGTACGTCCCTGTGCTTCTTTAGGTAACTTTATTTCTCTTTTTATGTCGTGATTATCTTTCCAAAAATGGTGTGCCACTGCTGACCTATCAATCTGTTTGTACTTCACCTTCCTGAGATGCTCCTTTAACCGTGTTCCTATGTTCCTTTTAGTTTTTCCAACATTTATCATGTTTACGGAATTTCGGAATCCACACAGTGAAACTTTTGTTAATCTTATTTTGATTTAAAGTAAAACACTAAAAATGATTTTTAGTGTTTTACTTTAAATTAAAATAAGATATCTTTATCACTTAAATGTAAATTGGAACTTGCACAGTGAAGTTAATCATATTAATTGATATCATTGTATGATTCAGTTGAACTACTTACTCTTAAAGCTTCACTTATTTTTCATAAATGTATGGAACCGGTTTCAAGAACAATTAGTTCCCATCTTCAGCCAGGCTAAAGTTCAACTGTCTGATCATTCATTGAGGTGTGGGAACGTATATTTTGCTCTGATGGTGGTGTGATAAACTTGCAAGGTATGGTACAGATATGTAGACGATATATTTGCCATAGTTAAAAAAAAAACTCATTGACGATGCCTAAAAACTTCTAAATATACAAGATATAAACATATCATTTACATATGAAATAGAAACAGATAACATGCTGCCATTCTTGGACATATGTACATATGCAGGTTACTTATAATACTTATAGTATTTCACATTAATATTTTCATCTATCCAAGGTATTTTTGAAGGTTCATAATGATTGTAACGTTTCAAAACTGCTATTTCCACCACTAAACTAGGCAACTATTAATTTTTACCTCTTTCATGTGTGTATTGCAGTGGATCACATGCCCATCAATAATGTGGTATTTTTCATTAAAAATGTCAATCTTATAGGCTACTTCTAAAAAATTATTCCCCTTCACCATTTTATTTTAAAATTATTCTGGCCGTGAAATTTTAGTCTTACTTAATACTGACTCATTTGTATATATACTTTTAATTTATTTGTTTATTGAATATTTATCACAAACAGTAAAATAACATCTACTTTTATACAAGATTCTTGAAATGTGTGTCCTCATCTTTTAGGTAAGTATGTACACTTTTAAACAGATTATTGGAATATTAGTTCAATTCGGAATCAAACACAGTGAAACACCCATTAATGATCTCTTCTGAGTAGGATATTTAGAATGCATTATATGGTTTTACTTACATCAGATTTTCTCAGGACATATGTTTCATGGGTTTAACAGCTGATGATGTGGAAAAAATTCCACGAAACATATATCCTGAGTAAACCTCATGTTAATGAAACCATAAAGTGTGTTCTAAATATCCTACACAGAATAGATTATTGGAAACTTGCTGAAGTTCATTTTGCATAACACAAAAAGTTTCTTATAAATTTTCTAGAGAAATGTGGTTGTTTCTACATCTTTTCTTTTTAAGATTACCCCATAAGTAATAATCATGTGGATTAAGATGCAGTTATCTTGGAGCCCAAAATTCAGAATTAACTATTCTGTCATTGACACCTTGCAAAAGTTCATATACAATGTTCAGTCATATGTACAAAATTCCCATATTGTTTTTCCATCAAGAAAATATATGCATTTTTAATATTAATTCAATTTGGAATCACCGCCATGGGTGGCCGAGATCGTTAAGGGGCAGACTTGTGAGTGGGAGGTCTGAAGTTCACATCCCACCAGGCCCGTCCTCCCTGACTGGGTTTTTTTTCAGGTTTTCCTCACTGGCCAATGCTGGGGAGGTACCCTAAACTTAGAACACTATTTCTTAAAACAATTATCCACACCCTTAGCTCAGTTCAGGTCAATCGTTTAACAGGTGCAGATGTGGCTCACAATTATTACACACCAGATCTAATTTTCTGATTGTGTGTAGAAGAACTTAAATAAACCAAGTATTGTCACATTTAAAATTTTCATCATACACTTTATATGTTAAACCAATTATAAAATAGTACCCTTTTTTTCCTAATCCAAAGGCTTAATCTGTTGCACAACACTACCTTTTATGAAGGTGAAAATGTAGAAATTTTGTTGGTTTCCATGCATTGGTCTTTGAAGTTTTTGTGCTAAATGTCTCAAAGACTTTGAAAATACACACATACCGCACTAAATTTTATGAAGATGGAAACATAGAAGTTTTGTTGCCTTCCATGCCCTGGTCTTTGAACATTTTGGGCTAAATGTCTTAAAGATTTTAGAGAAACATTTACTAAGCAAAGGTCCAAGCTATCTAAATTCTCTCTCAAATCATGTTTCATTATTCAAGACTCTTTATCAATAAAATACTTTCACTTAACACTTTTTTATTAAATTAGAAGCTTGTTACTTTGGATGGAATTTATAATATGTAATATTTATGGAGAAGCTTGAAAGTCAAAAGATGCGAAGTTGGAGGGTTGGGGCAACAGCTGACTCAGCAAATGCTGAAGGCTATCATTTTTTCAGCCACAAATAGTAAGACTGGGTTAGCTAACAAAAGAATCAATAATGGAAGCATTCTGTCACATGTTGGCTTATGCAATGAACATGGATGAAATTAAGAAAAAATAGAAATCCTGTTAGAAAAACTCAAATTCAGCATGAAAAGTATGGACCACATATGACAGTTTGAAAGTCACTACATTGTTAATGGTTGAGTTACAACTACCATGATTCTGGATGAACTCTTAACAAGTACACTAGATAATACATTTTTGCAAAAGTTGTGCTCCCAAAATTAAATTAGTCAATTCTTACAAATTGCATTATTATTTTTATTTTCTCGAAAAGCATAGAAAAAGGAGTTTCATTGTACCTTTCAATGCAGGTGATGGCCTCATTTACCACCAAAAAAAAGTAATTACTGCTCCCTCTTTAAAACGATTTCAGATTTTCATTTGAAAGCTAACTGCTTCACTGCCACAGAAGGGAAAAAGATGAAATTATATGAAATAGTGTGCAAATGTTCAAAGATCCCACACACAAAATATAGTGTTTTCAAATTAAAATGGCCATGAAATAATATGTTGCTTTTCTTACTGAATGCTCTGATACTTATTGCAAAGAAATAAATTCTAAATTCTTTGAATTTGCTGGAAAGTGCAACATACTTACTTGAGTGGAGACACCCTTATCATATCAATAGGTGGTTCATCCCCTTTGTCTGTTCGTAAAGGAACTGAGTTGCCTGTCAAGGTATCTGTTAGGAACATCTCATTTCGAATTTGTCCTTGCGAACTGCTTGCATTTGGATAGGCATAAGACAGAAAGCTGGTAAGGTTTGTCCATTCAATACCCCTACAAAATGAAATAAAAAAAAATTATATTAATCAACAAAAGATTATGGAAATTAAAATTTTTTGTAATAATGTCAAAACATTAGGGATGAAAGTAATGATCATTTGTACAGTGGGATCAGTAATGCTTAAACCCTCAGCATGGGGTTTTTCCTATGAGTGAGCCTCCACTCTGCTTTTTACTTGTTGCAGTTATAGCACAGCTGTTCCTAATAATTAAAATTGTAGTTCCTATAAATATTAAATTTTCGTTGAGTTGATTACATATTTTAATCTGGGTGTGTGTTGTATTGTTAGTTTCTTAATTTGACAGTATATATACAGTGTATTGTTTTATGTGTTTACAACAGCATAGCATGTCTTTGTGTGCAATTCATATGTATTAATTCTTGGGTTAAAGAATCATAGGATCCATTTTTTTTGAGCATTCAGTTGATTCTGTTACTTATGTGAACACCATACTAACCCCAACCCCCTTTTTTTCTTCAGAAATTAACTGACAGAGAGCATAATACGCATTTTTTCAACAGGGCTCTGCCTGCGAATAATTCCATGAAAGCAATTCATAATGTTAATTGATATCATTGTATGATTCAGTTGAACTACACACTCTTAAAGCTTCACTTACTTTTCATAAATGTATGGATGTTCAACTGAACTTTAGTCTGGGAACTAAATGTTCTTGAAACCGGTTCCATATATTTTTGAAAAGTAAGTGAAGCTTTAAGAGTGTGTAGTTCAACTGAATCATCATACAATGATATCAATTAAGAGTTGAACTTTAGCCTGGCTGAAGATGGGAACTAAATGTTCTCGAAATCGGTTCTATACATTTATGAAAAGTAAATGAAGCTTTAAGAGTGTGTAGTTCAAATGAATCATACAATGATGTCAATTAATATGATTGGCTTCACTATGCAAGTTCCAATTTACATTTAAGTAAATTCACAATGTGTTTCCACAAGACAATATTTGACAAAAACTATTTGTTATTACTAATTGTATTTTGTCAAATGTTATATACTGTCTCTGAAATTTGCTTGAACTTCATTTTAACTACTCAAAATCTGCAGAGAAGTGACAATTTGTTCTCTTTTCTGGTCAACTGTTATCAAATGCAGTACTCAGCCTGCAATAGCTTTTATCATCTCCAAATGATTGTGCAAAATATTATGCCCAGTAAAGCCCACAGCTTGAACAATTTCCTGCACCTTTTGTCTTCAATTGCTCAGTGCCATGTCATGAATTATTTATTTTATTTCTATTTACTTATTTCTATTTTTTTAACATTTTGGAAGTTGTTGCCTCAACAGGAAGTCCAGAACTGACTGCATTGCTTGTGCTTGTTTGGCCACATCTTAACTTACTAAATCACTTATACACTTAATATAGATTTGAATAGTTTGGGATTTTCACAGTGAAATATAATATCATTTAATAGAAAATTTAGTTCATTTTGATCTTCCAAACAGTAACCTCATCAAAAAGTTTATAAAATCCAAAGAGCGACATCTTAATACCACATTGGAATGCTGACAGTGAACCATGCTGGCAATGAAGGAAATTTGCCTTTGAAACATATATAAGTAAGTAGAACAAAACTAGTGAAATTTGAGTGATTTCCTCATAAATAATGTGTTATATCACTTATACCCATTCTAAGCAAAAATGAATTTCAGTTTAATTAAGTAAAAAATGTACTTACGAAGCTGTAGAGAATGGAGTGGTAATGTACCCTACATTAATGTGTTCAAGATGTTAACACTAACTCCACTTACTTTTTTAAAACTTTGAACTAGTTTTGGGAGAGGTTCCTCCCATCCACAAGATGCCACCACAGGAGTGAATGGGGGTCCATCCCACATTTCAAACAACGGCATTCAGTGAACAGCAGCTGATGATGGGAGGAACCTCTCCCAAAACTAGTCCAAAGTTTTAAAAAAGTAAGTGGAGTTAGTGTTAACATCTTGAACATATTAATGTAGGATACTGTAATGTTTGTTCAGGTTTGCCTTAGTTTTTGCTGGCACTAGCAATTTCAAAAAGTAAATGTTTTCTATGTTATCAATACACAAAATTTGTGTTTTTCTCCATTTTGAATGCTTGTATACAAATTTATGCAGCAAAATGACTCACAACACAAACTAAGTTTTGTAACTACTTATAATCAATAATCACCATGTTGCCCAAGGTAATTTTGAAAACAATAGTGTAACACTTTTTGAGTTTGCATGAATTTACCAACAGCCCAGTTCTTGTAGTTTAGTAAATTAATGATATGCATAAAAATAAGCAATAACTTCATAATTTGCTACTGGAATAGATGGCATACCAGGGAAATATTGAAAGATGTGGTGTGTGGAGGAAGAAAGAAGAATGTTGCTTGTTAAATTGTCTTATGTAATAAAAAGAAGGTGGAGAGATTCTACAGAACTGGAAATGGGGGATAATTGGGCCAATTTACAAGGGAAAAGGAGATTAAAATGATCCTGTGAATTTTAGAGGTATCAGTTTTTTGATTGGGAAAGTATATACAGGAGTGCTAGCTAAACGTTACAAGATTGGGCAGAGAAAAAAGGAAAGATATCTGCATTACAGACTGGATTCAGGAGGGAGAAATCCACCTTAGATAATATTTTCATAATAAGAACAAACATAGATAAATATCTAACTAATAAAAGAGGAGGGGTATACATATTTTTTGAAGATCTATAAAAGGCATTTGATACAATCAACTGGCAGGTACTCTGGACTAAGCCGAGGGAAAAGTGGGTAAGCAGGAAGTTTATATGGTTAATACAGAGGTTGTATAGAGAAAGTGTGTGTTGTGTTACATAAGCAGGAAATAAAATAATGGAATGGATACTAATAATATGGGGCTAAGACAAGGATGCAAATTAAGCCCAATATTATTCATTCTTTTTATATATTAAAAGAATGATGAGATATTAAAAGAAATAGGAAAGGAAAATACACATTGCCCTACAATTAATAATAAAGATATTATTTACCTAAACTTAGGTGTTCATTTTTTACACTAAACTCCATTCACTTACACAAAAGTAAGATGCATTTCGGGAGAATCTCTCCCATCTTCAGTTGCTCGCTGAACCGCCGTTACTTGAAATGATGGCTGGACAAACGGATGTTCTTGTACTGGCCTCTGTTGGTTAAAGTAGGAAGTTACTGAGTTCATCCATAGGAGGAAACTGGAAATTCATTAGGTTTTCTCTATTTTTTTAATATGAAAATTTTTTCCCAAGTGGATAACTCCAATGGGTTGTGAAGATGTTTCAGCAGTTTAATTCCTGGTTTTATTTCATGGTTTTTGGTCCAAAAGTGAGCTGCTGCTGCTGATTTATCCACCTGCTTAAACTGAATATTCCTAAAATGTTCTTTCCTCCAAATTTCCAAATTTCTTTTTGTTTTGCTTATGTAGCTCTGTTCACAATCTGCACATTTTATTTTGTAAATTCCTGATTTCTGGTCTGTTGGTATGGAGTCTTTTACTGTGCAACCTAATAAATTCTTAATGTTGTATTTGTTCTTTGGGGCTAACATTATCCCATGTTCTTTGAAGATTTTCTTGAACTTGTGGTAAATAGGATGGTAGGTGAAACTTTTGAATTTGTATTCTTCTTTTGTGTTTTTAAGTGTGGAAACTTCCCTTATCCCTTTTTGTGTTTTAGATTTATTGATCATTTTTATCACTGTGTCTTTGTTGAAACCATTGATTATGGCCGTCTTTATTATTTGTTTGTATTCTATTTTGTACTCTGCTTCTGTGAGTGGAATATTCATCAATCTGTGTGCCAAACTGTGAAAAACTGCATATTTATGTGGAATGGGGTTATAACTCTCATTTTTATGTAGTTTCTTTTCTGTAAATTCCAAAATTCAAACAATCTCCATTTCTTATAATTTTTAAATCTAGAAATGGTAGCCACTCATTTCTTTCTTCTTCTATAGTAAATTGTATGGATTCATGTTGCAAATTAAGAAGTTTCAGGGCATCTATTGTCATCCACATACCTATACCATGACTTGAATATTAAAGGGAAGGCTTTTAGCTGTGTATTTCAAATGAGCTCATGAATAACTCTGCTAGAATAGGTGACAAAGGGTTTCCCATAGCTAAGCCTGAAACTTGTTGGTAATATTTTTTGTTGAAGCTGAAGTAATTTTGTTTAATGCAAATATTAGTAAGTCTTCTATTTCTTCTGTTTTGAAATTTATTGATGTTAATCATTTCTTCAGTACAAGCATAAGTTTCTCTATAGGTATGCTCGGGAATAAGGCTTTTACATCAAATGAAACCTTTATATTTCTAGCCGTAAAATGTGCAGATTGTTAACACAGCTACATAGGCAAAACAAAAAGAAATTTGGAAATTCAGAGGAAAGAACATTTCAGGAATATTCGGTTTAAACAGGTGGATAAATCAGCAGTAGCAGCTCACTTTTGGACCAAAAACCATGAAATAAAACCGGGAATTAACCTGCTGAAACATCTTCACAACCCATTAGAGTTATCCACTTGGGAAAAAATTTTCATATTAAAAAATAGACAAAACCTAATGAATTTCCAGTTTCCTTCTATGGATGAACTCAGCAACTTCCTACTTCAACCAACAAAGGCCACCACAGGAACATCCATTTGTCCAGCCATCGTTTCGAGTAACGGGCGGCTCAGCGAGCAACTGAAGATGGAAGAGATTCTCCCGAAATGCATCTTACTTTTGTGTAAGTGAATTTTAGTGTAAAAAATGAATACCTAAGTTGAGGTTATATTGCCATTCCATTGTCAACAGCTTTGTAAGTACAATATTTAAAGATATTATTGTTACAGATGATTTAGTAGCAGTAGTAATAACAAGCAGAGGGTGAAATAGAGCATAGAAGCAATATCAAGATATTGTAAATAAGGGAGTTAAAAGTAAATAAAAATAAATTGAAAATTATGGTATGCAAGAAAGACAATACACTCAAAAGGGATGAGAAATGATGGCTGGAGGGTAATGAAATTGTAGTAGTAAAGAGATTGGACTATTTACGGGTTAGATTAAATAATAATGGAAGATGGACAGAGTAGGGAAGGAATGTATTTGGAAAGGGAAAATTAACTATTAATATAATAAGAACCTGTTTAAAGAAGATTCCAAGGCTCAAAAGAATTTATTCAGCAATGGTTCAATAAAAAATTACGTATGGGGTTGAAATATGGGGTACAGAGAAAGGATGGGAGTATATCGATCAAATTCACAGAGCTTTTTGTAAAATGTGTTGGGATTACCAAAGGCAACTCCAAATGGGGTGACACTGGTGGAATTGGGAAGAGCTGGCACGAAAGACATGGTAGTTAAACATATTTTGAAATATTGGTATAAGATAGCATCAAGAGAAGAAGGAGACATAGTCAAATATTGTTTAAAGATACAAGAAAAAGTAAAATGGGAAAGAAGATGGTTAGCTCAACTAAAGAGAATAAGGGGCTGGAATAGGTAAAGAGGAGGAACAACAGTTAATGAATAGACAAGAACTATGGAATAAAGTGAAGCAAAGGATAAATGATATTGGAAAGCAAGAAATATGGAGTAGTTTACAATACAAGAGTACCTTGAAACATTATAGGAAATTTAAGAAAGAATGGGGGTGGGAAAAATATGTAGATATTTGTAACAAAAGGGGAAGAGAGGGATTTGCTTGGGGTAGAGCAGGTATATTAGGGTTAAGCGGATTAAAAGTAAACAAGGAAGAGTGTCCACTATGTGGAGAAATAGATAAATGTTTGAATTGTATCGGTGAATATTCACAAACTAAAGAATTGAAAGAAGGTGTAAGGATTAAGAAATGGGACAATTTACAGGTAGCAATTGTGATACTGAAAATTTTGGAACTGGTAACAAGGATTTTTGAGAAAAATTGATGATTATATAGGGATGGTGGAAAAGAATGATTAAAGTTAAGGAAGAATGTGTATATGCAGATAGGGGAGGAACCGGGGAGGGTGGGATCTAACACATATATAACCAGGGGGTTGAGTGTGTAGGATCCCAGAAATGTGCTCTCTGGAAACAATGATAAAAATGTAAAAACATTTGTTAAACTTATGTAACGATTAAGTAAATAAATATTCTATTCTATTCTACTAGAAAGTGATCTATGAAATAGGAAAATTTATACAAATAAACTGAATAGCTTATGCAAAGGTTTGAATCAATTCAGCTGATGCTTCAAAACAGGTTAAAAAAAAAGTATCTACATTAATTCAAATGTAGGATGTTTAGTACCACAAAGTGTGTGTGTGTATGTATGTATATAATATAACTAGTGAATTTATATATATATTCACTAGTTAGTACCTGACATTGCAGGAATGAACAGTTAACTCTTTGTCTACAGTTCCAGTAGCCATATTGAAGATCTGAATGAGACCTGTGGTTGTACCTGCAGCCATGAGTGGAATATACTGTTGCCAATTGCGAGTTGTAAGGGGTGGACACATCCTTACAACTGTAAGTGGTGATGCAGCCCCTGTTAACATGCCTATTACTAAGAGACGGAGAGTTGGGATGGGTAGTGCAGATTCCTTTAATAAATAAAAAAAAAATCCATAGTTAGTAAATTTTGTATCTCTTAAACATCCTAATACACACAAAATGAACAGGAAATTAACGTTAAATTAAATGACAAATATACATAGCTTTGTTGGTATAAGTGTAAAAATCATACAGATGATAAAATAATATTTTGATTAGAAAGTTATTGTACAACAAATTATTACTGGAAGAGTAAAACAAAATCCAAGAAAATATGTCTTGTATATTCATAAGTTACTTACACTCATGAGCGGTCCAACCAATTCACTGAGAGTTTCTTTCCGTTGTGCCATGATTGAATGATGTTCGGTGGTAGACATAAAGTCAAGCATACCTGCACTGGGTAGCAAAGGAAAGAATGATTCTCCATTTGTTGGCCTCAGTTCTAGGAAAACCACTTTTCCTGTATTGATTATTAGAGCTGTGAAGAACAAGAACAAAGTAATGACATTAATCAATTTGTATGTCTATGGGTATTGACAGAACTTCATGGCCTTATTGCATTTAGAACTCATCCTATTTCATAAAATAAAATTAATTATTATCTCCTAAAGCAAATACTACATATCATTAGTTCAGGAGTGCAAATGCATTATTGCCAGATATTTTTGGGTGCATTATTTGCCATAATTTTAAAACAAATTAAACATTATCTTATTAAAGCAATATATTTAATTTATATGAATGAAAGCTAATACAGTAGAACCTCAATTTATCGCTTTTGAATGGACCAGGTTAAAACAAAGATAGATGAGGGAAAACGATAGATATGGGAAGTACATTAATCATGTTCAAAAATAAATAAAGCCATTATATAAAGAAATGGTATATTTTACATAAATTTTGCATATTACAATGGGCACATTTTACAAATTTGTTGTTGATCCTACTTGCCTCGTAAACGCAAGATCGTAGTTCAATCCCAGCCAGAGTCGATGCATTTTTTCAGATATAAAACATTTTTGAACATGGTTCTTTCAGAAGGGAATAAAGCCGAATGTCCCATTGCAGATCAACAGCACATAAAAGAACCTGAAGCCTGAAAGAAGAGGCCTCTAAGCAAAATTTATCAGTCATTTTTCACACCCTGAATTGAATGGGATGCTGATGACCTCAGATGTTAAAGAACTTCCGTACATAAATCAAATCAACAAAAACCAACATGTTATGTCATTTTCTTTGAAAAAGGTTGCTAACTGACATTTACTTCTTAGCTGGTTATCTTTTTCCACACTCAACACATTCTGTTGCTCACTATCATCATTGTCATATGCACAGAATATACTTGTACAGTTTCACATACCCTCAGAGCTTTGGCAATTGTGCTATTTCCCCCCTCTTCCTCACTCCCCTCCCCCCATTTCATTGCATACTTCATGAACACTTTGAATGGCACATGTGATGTCCTTGTCCACTGCCTCATAGGTGTCAAAATTGACAGCAATGGCAATTCTGGCCCATTCTTCTCATTAGCTATCATTTTGTGGTTCCAAAAGTATCAGCAACTATGGAGAGTTTGAGCCATGCTTTCTTGAATCAAGCATGACATGAACTCTCTGTACATGCAATTGTCACTGCTTCAATCATTCCAGTTTGAAAACGAGATATGAGGACAGAATTTCTTTGGGACTGAATTTTTTGAACAAATAATGTGGGAAAACAATATTTCAAGGAACGATGAATGTGGGTTTTATTTATACAAGATATAAGGTAAAACGTTTGGGATCACATAAAATGGTAGATCAAGGCTTCACTGTAATGAACTACATAACCTACAACCTTTTAAAAAAAGCAAGCAGCACACTAATGCCTACTAATAGCAACAAATAACTAAAACTTATGAATGGGTTGGACATTCTTTCTAGCTTTAAAAGAAAAGGGAAAGAAAGGGGGAAATGATGGGGAGGAAGGGAGAAGGGGGTTGATTTTAATGTTTTAAAAGGTTGAATGGTATTGTGTCAATCAACAGGCAAGCTAAATTCTTCTTCAGCCTTCTATGAGCAATGTCCATACCTACAATGAATGAGTTTCTAAAATCCATCAAAATGATCACTAATATAATATTAATGAAAATGTTTGTGGAAATAGTTTTCCAAGCATGTGAAATGATATATTATAACCTGCTTGCTCAAAAGTGTTTAATAATTGATAATTCCTGTATGAAAACCATTCAAGGAGCAATTTTCCATTTTTCCTGTCAGTGAAACTGTTTATAATTAATGTTCTGTGTAATATTCATAGTATACAACTTACAAAATGTCAGTTTGTAAATGATTGAGACATCTGTTTTCAGTGCACAGCACTGGAATTATACAGTAGTTCATTCCACATCTCTCCTCTGAGATCTATATGTCAACCATCTTGATAGTAGTGTATGTATTGCAACATAAAACCAAAATTTGAGTCTTGCTTATTTAGCAACTACTGCTTTATTCAATGCATCTTAATCCAGAAATATGTGACCTAACAGAACTTCTTCACTGCATTGGAAAACAAGGTCAGGAATTTTGATGCATGTATTAACACAATGAAGCTCAAATGTTCCAGCTCTGTAATGTGGTTACATTTTATGCAATACATCACATTCATAGATCACTTGCCCTTATGCACTGCAGAGTTTGTAAGAATTCACAATATGCTTCACTATTGATAGTTCTGCCCCTGAGAAGCCATTTAATCATTAACATTCCATCTTCAACATAAAATAATGTAACCATTTGCTTTCCTGAGAGTTAATTAGAATTTCCTGGGTTTGGAACATCCTTTTATTTCCATTGTTGTGACCATTCTTTGGTTTCTAGCATGTGATGATGAAAGCAGGACTCATCACCTACCATGAGGCACTAAAAGTTGATGATATCTCTGCATATTTCCCTTTGCTCTGGAGTTAAATGATATGGTACTCAAGATACACAGACATTTGACAATTAAAGTTTTCGGATGAGTCATGACTGATACCAGTCACAATTTCTAATCCATCAGATGTTATTTGATTGTTCTCACTCATAAGGCTGTTATTCAATGTTGGTAAGTGGAAAGATGATGTTTGACCAGTGCTGATGCCTTTTTTAGTTTCTTGCCTTACCACCAGCTAAGCAGGAAACTGCACATTATTATGTTCACATATAAAGGGATCTTACTGCCACAGATGCTACCTAAATGGGATATTTAAAGACCCTTTCCCCTTTCATCCATACAAACCAAGCAATCCACCTCTTCAATAATAATTCTCCTTCACAGCTCGTTTGCAATTTTATGAAGATACTCAAGCCACAGTAGTGCCAATTGTTATATACACAACCAACATTATGCCTCTTACTGTTGCATGGAATTTCAGTCCCATATGACTTTCAGAGTCAGAATACTGAATGCACTCCAAATCATTTCTAAACAGACCTCATACATTTCAAAGTATCCATTCTTATTCTGAAAAAAAAGAATTCCATCACTGATTATCTGCAATGAATGAAATATGAATGATGTTCATTGCCAAATCATCCCATTCTTGGGTTGCAGTTTAGTGGATTGAGATTGGGTGATGCATAGGCCAATTTTTCTTATAAAGGAGATCTGGGCCATCCTTTTTGAGTCAATTTTGTGGCTCACTAGAATTGTGTACAATGATATTCTATTGGATGGTCCATTCACTTTCCTTAAATAGATACTGGCTGAGAGACTTACTAATTGGTTGCATTACATTATAAATCTAATTCTGAGCAATAAACATGCGCCATAGGAAGAAACTGGATGGGCCATATTAGGCTACCTTGGTGGTTGAAGTCCTTTATAAATGGCATGATCTTCAAAGAAGGAAACAGTTGGCACTACAAATGATGGCAATACATTATCCTGCTAAAAATAGCCAGTGCAATATTCCTTCCAATCAAACTGAATTGCAATTTCATGGAAGATTTCTGTACAGTACCCACTATTGTATGGAAGAAGATGGGCCAATAATATGGTGCCTCAACAGTGAAAACCACGTTTTAATGTTTACATTGTGAAGAGGTGTCTTTATGTACAAAGTAAGGATTCACACTAGCCATATTAGATATTTGGGAACTATGTGCCAACATAGGGGGAAACATGCTTTGTCCAAGAACCATATGTAGTCCAGTATTCATAGATGTGCATTGACAAACTGCTGGAACCATGGCAAAAACTGGTTCGAGGTTTAAATTCTTGCACAGCAGAAACAAAATAGGCATGCAACTGTCTTTTTTGCAGTTTGTTAAAAATTTCCATCTTGTGCAACATTTTACACAAGGATTTCTCAGAGGAAGCCTGCAGTCTGTTTTCCATTTTCTGCACCATTGCTTAAGGCAGTTTTGCATATCATCCTTCACGCACATCCAATTGTGTGACCTGACAGTATGATATGGATTTTTTCCTTCCATCTGTTCATTACATAAGATGCATAGGTCCTTGAATTTTGGATTCCCATCCTATATTATTGTGACTACAAAAACAGAGTAACGAAAAAATGAGGTTTAATATACATATAAATATGACCATAAAGTTTAAGTATAAGATGTTTAGGCTTTATAAGTGAAAAACATTTAAAACTAACAATGCCATATTTCAGGAACTCAAATGCATTTTAAGGGTGCAGAATATGATATATATATATATATATATTAACTCACATAAAAGATGCATTCCCCCCCCCCCCTAATTTTCAAAATTATAAGCTTAGGATAATGTTTTATGTGAGGAAAAAAATTTAGGGAGAAAAAAATCAGAGCTTTCATACTAATACTAGACATTTTACAGCATATTCTAAGTTCATTTTGAATTTTGAGTAATACTGAATTGATAGAACCGCAACTTTGAAGTTTCCAACAGATGCATACTGAACAATATCAGCAAAAAATGAACAGAAATGAGAATTGTCTAGTCTCTAATACATTTAAGGACACAGAGTACATAATGTACAAAATGGAGCAAATGTGTAGTATAATTAACATTAAAAAAAATGAATTTATTACCAATAATGCAGAGTTTGAGCTGAGCAGTGGAAGAGGAAAGAAGTGGATGAGTGTGCTCCAAGAGGCTATGGGAGTGGATCTATAAACATATAGAGGTACGGTTGGAGCATTTATATTTAGAAGATGGAAACACATAAGAATTAAAAATGAAAAGGAAGAACAGAAGAAATATTATGGGTGTTATCTTGTTGATATTATTGGTAATTGGCAGGGTAGAAGTTAACCCGGGGATGGTGGATAAAGGAGACAGTTGGAAAGAATACTTAACAAAATGAATGGAATGGAAGAGAGACTTGGTAACCAAGTAAATGTCGCTGTACAGAAAATCAAGCATGATATAAAGATGGAAGTTAAGGCCATTAAGAGAGCAGTGATGAATGAATGAATGAATGAAAGTGAAAATTGATAAATTGGAGGAATGGGTTGCAAGTTTAATTTGATATTTTTTGGAGTGGAGGAAAGGACAGAGGTTTGGGCCGGAGGTACGAGAGATTTTAGAACAGAAGTTAGTAATGAAACTAAGAGGATGGGAAATTGCAGACACCTTCTGCATGGGTAAAAAAATGGGAAGAAGGATGAAAATGGTAAAGTTCACAAGCATGAGTATAGTTTATGAGATCCTGAGTAAGTCTAAGAAATTCAGAGGAACAGATAAATAAAGATCTATCATTTAGAGGAAGAGAATTGGGGAGGGAAAAAAAAAAAAAAAAAAGAAAAAAAAAAAAAAAAAAACTTATTATACAGATGAAGGAAGCTAGACGTGAGGGGAAGAAAGCATACATTCCAACTTACAGTTATGAGTTGATGGCAGGGAAGTATTATGAGGAAGAAAAGGATCTAAGGAGATTGGAAGTGGAGACAGAGCAGGAAATAGCTCAGCAAAATATATCATTAGAGAGGAAAACAGGAAGATCAAAGTGCACTACAGATAGCAGCAATGTGGTAGAAAGCAAGTATGGGGCACATGAAGAGCAAGATTTATAAGGTCGAGCAAATGGCAATGATGTCACCAAGCAGAAGGTTCATTTCGCCAGAGAAGCGGCATTCAAGGGAGACACATCAGCTGGCTGAACGTGCTTTGATTACAGATGGAGGGGCAGCAAGTGTGTGGTACTGAGATGAAATGGAAGAGACTACTGAATCAAGCATATTATCAACACCACGCTGGAGTATACTGGAACTATATAATGGGGAAAGAAGAAAAATGGAGTCCAGGGTAATGACTCCAGGCGGGTATTTGGATGAAGAGATTCAACTATTAAGCAATATAAGAACAAGGTATAGAGAGAAGTTAAGGGAGATTTAGTGGAGGTCGGCATGGTTAAAGTTAGGGATTGGACTGGAGTGTAATGTTATGGAATGTTGAAGGTTTAAGATTGAAAATTAGGGAAGTGTTTGAAGTATTAAAGGGGGGAGAACTGATAATGATGGTTTGAGACTTGGTTAGATAAAGAAGAAAGTGTAGAGGTGATAGGATATGAATTTGCAGATCATCATATAAGGAAGAGTAATAAAGGGAGGGTCTTAGGGTTAATAGGGATATTTATAAATAAGAGTTGTAATATAAGAGTGAGTGAAGTGTCATATATACAAAGAGGATAAGTAATGTGGTTAAGGTTATATAAGGTTAAGGGAATGAAAATGTGTACAGGTTTAGGCATAGTGTATAATCTGCCCATTATCAGAGTTTTATAACGATCACCTGTTTATGAAAATGAATGAATGTATAGAAAACATAGGTTATATCCAAGCATGGAGTTTGTTATTGTGGGTGATTTTAATGCAAGAGTAGATGATCAGGACAGAAAAAGCACAGGTGTAGAAAATAAATATGCATGGGAGAAAAGCCAGGAACAGACAAGAAGAAGCAGGGATAAGGTGCTGAATAAAGAAGGTAGAAAATTGATAGAATTTTGCAAGTGGAACCACTTAATGATGATAGTAATGGTTCTAGAGGTGAGGACGGCGAAGCTGAATGAACATTTAAGAATAAGAATGGTCAGAGTGTGATTTGATTATATGTTATGTAGTGAAGGTATAGATCAAGTATTAATGGAGTTTGAAATCTTGGATATGATAATGAATAGTGATCATTTTCCAATTAGAATGACGATGAGTTTAAAAGGAAGCTATAGGATGGAGGAAGTAAGAGAGTTGAAATATGTAAAAGGTTTTAAATGGAAAGAGAAATATGGGGAGATTTTTGGGATAATTTAATTTTGAACATGGGGGAAACAAGAAAGTATGGAATTTTGGAGGCACTGAAATGTAGGATAGAGTAATCAGTAGGGAAGGTTGAATCAATGATGAAGTGGGCAGGAAGTAAGATGGAGGTGAAATATGAAGGGAAAAAAAGGGGTATGGCTGATATGATGGGGAATGTGTAAAAGCAGAGAAAAAAGTGTACAGGGACTTAGTAAAATGGAGAATGTTAGAAAAGGAGGAAGGTAGGCAAATATTCTTGGTGAATCAAATAAGTGTACTTACGAAGCTGTTGACAATGGAGTGGTATATATATAAATATATAATCAATGTATACAGTTTTTTTCACACTAACTCCATTCACTTACATAAATTTGGAACATATGTTTCGGGAGCGATCCCTCCCATCTTCAGCCTGTTGACAAACTGTCGTTAAATGTGGCGGTTGGGTCTCTTGATGTTCTTGTGGCGGCATCTGTTGGTATTACTAGGAATTTGCTGAATTCATCCAATGGAGGGATATCAAAATTCATCAAATTATCCTTATTTTTTGTAATGAAAATGTTTTCCCAAGTGGAAAGTTCTATTGCATTATGAAGTTGTTTAAGTAGTTTTATCTCTGATTCTTGGTGAAGATAGGAAATGAGATGAAGGAAGGTATGTTGACTAAGGACAACAAAAAGGTATGGTTTAGTGGTCAAGGCAGAAAAGGTTAGAAAACAAGGTAGAGCCATTGGAATGGATATATCCCTTTGGAAAATTGTTACATGATGGGAAGATACAAAGTTATAAATTAAACATAGATAGTTCGGTAAGTAGAGTAGAAGGTTTAGATAAGGAGATTGGTAGGGAGGAGGTAGAGAGACAGATAAAAACATTGAGGAGGAACAAGGCAGTTGGAATAGATGGAATTCCAGGAGAATTTTGAAAAGTTTTTTTTTTTAGGAAATGGAAGGAGGTATGAGGTTATTAATAAAGTTACTAAACAGAATTAAGGAGATGAAGGAAATACCAGAGAATTGGAAAGTGACCATGATTGTTCCGTTATATAAAAGTAAAGGCAATATTAATAATCCTAGTAATTATAGGGGAGTTAGTTTGATATCCATTTTAGGTAAAGTATACACAGGTATTCTAGGGGAAAGGTTACAAGAATGGGTGGGAACCAAAGGTAAATTATCAGAGTATCAGGTAGGTTTTAGAAACTGGAAATGAACAATGGATAATATTATGGTAATTCAAACTACAGTGGATAAACATTTAAGGAAAAATGGGGTAAAGTATACATCTGTTTTGTGGATTTAGAGAAAGAATCTGACACAATAAATAGGAAGGCATTAGTGTCAAATTGAGATGCAAGGGAGTCAGTCTTGAATTTATTCTAGGGCTGCAAAAATATATGATGAGATTAGGTTTTTTTGTCAGATGCGATGAGAGTACAATTATAGATTTCACGAGCTAAGAAAAGGGTTTGAGACAGGGATGTAAATTGAGCCCAATATTATTTAACTTATTTATAGATGATATCATAGAGAGGAGCAGGATGAAGAATAGGGACTCTCCAATAATTGGAATGAAAGAAATACGAGGACTGTTTTTTGCAGTTGATCTAATAGCAGGGGCAGTAACTGTGATAGGACTACAGCATGCCATCGATGAAATTAGTAGATATTGTGCAGAATGGGTTCTAAAAATAAATAGTAAAAAATCTAAGGTATTAGTATTCAAAAAAGAACCAAAATTAAGGATGAGAAATGGTTTATAAATGGAAATCAAATAGAAATAGTGAAAGAATTTTAATATTTAGGGATGAGATTTGCGAGAAATAGAGGAGGGGAGTCAAGAAGTGCACATGCCAAAGGTAAATTAGCTATGATGACAGTTACAATAAGTTTATGAAATTCCCACATTACCAATGAAATGGTTTGAGAGGTTACGAGGCGGTGGTTGAAGCTAAGATGATGTATGTGGAAGAAGTTTGAGGGGTGTTAAAGGGTTGGATGAAGATTGATGTGATCTATAGAATGTTTTGTAGAGGTTTAGGGTCACCAAGAAGCTTGCCAAAGGGGGTAATTTTGTTAGAATTTGGAAGAGTAGGAAGGAAAGGTTTAACAGTTCAGAGAATTATGAAATATTGGTACAGATGTCTTAAATTAGATAATAATAATATACTAAAAGCATGTCTTATGTATCAAAGAGATGTTCTAGGAAGAGAGTTGGTTTGGAGAAGTGGGGAAAATATTAAGAGAAATTGGAATGGGGGGTGTGTGGGTGAAAGTAATATGAGAGGTTTTTGGAAAAAAGTGAGACTGAGGGTGTAAGATATTGAGAAGCAGGAGATTTGGGCTAAAAGCTCTTTGGAGTTATATAGGGAGATAAAGAAAAATTGGGGAAGAGAGAAGTATATAGATAAATGTGACCAGATCATAAGAATAGGCCTGGAATGGATACATACCAGGGTATTATTTCTTAAAGCGGTAAGAAAAAGTTATAAGGTTGGATGCGTAATATGTAGGGAAAGAAGATAGTATGTTTCATTGTTTATTAGAGTGTGAAATGGTGAAAAAATGGAGGGATAGTATTTGGAATGATTAATAGGATAAATTATGCTATGGGAAATTTGTAATTAAAATACTAACAGAGGAGAGGATAGAGAAAATAAATGAGATTGGGGAATTTTTAGGAATGTAAGGGAGAAATAGAGGAGATGTATAGGAAACAAGTTTTAAGACACACAGGAAGGAGGAAGCGGGGAATTGTAAGGGGGTAATTCATATACCATACTTGTAACCAGGTGGTTAAGATATGAATGAACCAAGTTGAGGTATAGGAAATTTGCAGAGTTAAGAAGGTGTAAGAAATTGATTGTAGATATAAGTTATTTTGTTTTGTTCAGTCCAAGTCTTCTGGACATTCCATTGGGAAACTGCTGATGAACGGAAGATGATGGTCCAGTAGTTAATTAGATGAATTGTTAAAATTAAATATATTTTATAAATGTATTTGTAGGAGAAATCTGATATGAAATATTAGGTTTTGATATTGTTTCAAAGCAGGTAGGAAAATTTGTAAAAGAGTAATATTTGTATGCATATCTGCATGTAAATTGGAAATTAGAAGAAATAAATTCAAATTCATACCAATAATGCATAGATTCCACAAACACTATCCTTACCTCATTCACTCTCAGTTGTAGCAATTTCATGTGAAATTCAGAACAGAATTTTACAGTTTCATAATTCAATAGCTCGTTTTTAAGGACTAAATATTTGCAAGTTTTCGGCCCGCAAAATGCTCTTATTAATTTGTTTGGCATTTCCAAAAGTGCAGTTTTTGTTTCCACCCATTGCGCATAATGCATTTGAACAACTGTAAACTCTCAACTCGTGGTATAAGCACATGACTGACTTGACCACTAGTACAGAATACCAAGAAACAATAATGTACTATTTGAAAAGTGTTTCCTGTATATAAAAAAAAAAAAATATTATAGTAAAATTTTTGTGCATTTTAGAAAGAAGCAAAATGAAATCACTGTTGTATTAAAAGTTTACTTGAAAATGACACATTAACAACTGCAGCCAACATTATAACTTATATTGCCATAGATATTTGCTGAAAATAGAATGCATACATTATGCAAGAATTTCTTTTTGCTGAATTTTACTTGGAAAGTTGGGGTGCATATAATGGGGTTGTTTCTTTTATGCAAGTAAATGATGGTGTATGTGTACACATTTTACAAAGGAAGCACAGTCTGAGAGCTACATACAATAATGTTTGCTTACAAACCTATTCTCCTTTCACAAACTGGATTGACTGCCATGCCTAGTATCTTAGAGCCCTTGGTCTGTCTAATGACTTCACTCTGACAACGCTGCTCATAGCCCATTTCCATGAACACATCTGCTGTGAATGATCCCATATCTGTATCAAAATTAAAAAGAAAGAAAAAAAAATATATAGCTTTAGGAGGTATAAAGACATGTACAAATTTAAAAAGAATTTAAATTACTCTAAATATATACTGATGTTACAAAAGAAACAGAGGAAAAAACAGAGCTAGGGGAATAAAATAAATGGAGATAGCAGTTATCAAATGCAAGGAAATAACACACCTTACTTTCTTGTAAATAGTGGCAATAGTATACATGCATATATCATTTTATTTATAAACTTTTCAGAAATAAATATATATGGTTTCCAGGTCAATGATTCTGATTTTAAAATAATTAAATGAAAATATTCAAGTAAAACCATAAAATAGAATTCATTTGGTAGGCAAATGCTGCCAGTTCTGGGCTTTTTGACAGGCATTCAAGCAGTTGCTGGTGATGAAGACCTCTCATTTGTAAAACAGTAGCTGTTTTTGTACCATGTTATTGAAAAGAATAGTGTATGCACAAGCTCCAGCTTAGGGCTAGTTTTCTATACTGATAAATAATATATTCTAACATGCCAAATGCTTTAGATGCTCCGGTCTAGACCAGAATGTTGGTGGCACTGTGAGATTCTGAATTCTTGTGTTTTAGCTAACAATAGGTATTTTCTTTTTTACTTAAATTCTGAAAATTTGTCCCTAACTATAACTTTTTCTTTGACTGTATTACATTTTTCTTGGTAATAAGTATCATCAAAAGGTGGCAGTGGAAGTTTTAACATTGAAAACTTTTATAGCAGATATTGCATATATATATTGCCTAAGTAGATCTGCTATTCTGAGTAAACCATTCATATGTGCAACATTGTTATATACTTACCTAAGCTACTAATGCTGCCTGCTGGAGCATCTAGAGGAGACCCAACAAATGCCATTTGCTTACGACGGAATTTGGCACTAACACTTCCAGATTCATGAAGGCAATATAGAACGTCACGTTGACGTACTGATTTAATCTATAACATACAAGATAACATTATAATTGCAGAAGATTTACAATCCTTTATTACCCTTTCCCATTAAACATATTCTGCCTAGAGGTTAGCACATACATACACTTTGTTTTAACCTTTATCTTGGATAACCACAAATTCTCCATTTGCAAGTGCTAAAATGTATTATTATCATTACCACAAGAAATGCAATAATTTTAAAATTCATTATTTCTTTACAATGAAATAATTTCATTTTTTACAAATATTTTTACTCCTCAAAGATTTGTTCAAGTTTGCTCAAACCTTTAAAATAATCCTGCAGATTATTGTTATCTTTTATGGTTGCTGTTTAAAATGCTACTTTACACAAATGTAATTTCAGTGATACATCATAAAAGCTAGGATTAATATTTAGCAATAAAAACTATATATATATATATATATATATATATATATATATATATCATATTGATGGTAGTTTTAAACTTTATCTCAAGCACACACAATATAGATTTCCATATTAATAAAGTACTGAGCATATGAAATTTATTGAAATGCTAAGAAAAATACAACCTACAAAGGCATTTTTACCTATCTGGCTCAGGCCATTTTAGGTGTCACCCCTCACAGTTACAAAAATGTTTAATACAATAATATTTTATATTAGCTCTTTATATATATATTTTGCCTCTGAATGTGAAGTACATTTAATTGATGCAAATTTTGGCAAGATTCTGATATTGTTTATTACTTCTACATATAGGTTTAATTCTTCTTTGAGGAACAGAGAAGCACATCATGAGAAACTAGCAAATTCCTCAAAATTTTTTAAAAATTGTAAATCTTTAAAAAAATTTTCATATGGAACTAACACAGTGAAGCTCATGTGAATTGAATCTGTCATCTTAACACTCTTCATGCTTCACTAACCTTAAAAATATATGGAACCGGTATTGAAAATTGCACATTATCAACAGTTAAAGAAAAAATGTCCTTTAAAAAATTCACATATAACCCAACAGTGATGCATAAATTTCAAAAAATATTTAAAGATGTTAGTATAAAATTGGCTCCCACTAATAAATTTAGTCTAAACAACGTTTGGAAAGACAATACTACAGATAATACTCCAAAGGAGAAAAAAATCAGGAATTTACAAGATTTCATGTGCTGAATGTGATAATATCTAAATAGGAAAAACCAAGAGGAATGTGCGGATACGTCTTAAAGAACATATGAGGAATTTAAAATACAAACAAATAGAAAAATCAGCGGTGGCATATCACTTTTGGACCGAAAATCATGATATAAAGAAAAAGGTTGAATTATTGAGAGCTGTACAACGACCAGTAGAATTGGATATTTGGGAAAACATTTACATCTACAAACATAAGGATCATTTGATGAATTTTGACATTCCGAAAGAAGAAAATATAAATTTTAAGTTCATAAAAGTTTCACCAGAGCGGAACATTGCTTCTGATACTACGCAACAACAACCTTTCACACCAGTCGTCCACGGCCGAAGATGGAGATAACATATCTTTGAAACCGGTTCTGTATATTTTTAAGGTTAGTGAAGCATGAAGAGTGTTAAGGCGACAGATTCAATTAGCAAATCCCTGTTTTCCAATTTCACAGGTCTTGATTTTTCTATTAATTATGATGAGTTCTTTCTTCTTTGGCTTTTGCATTTCAGAAAACTATGGAATTTTTTAAAAGGTAATTGGCTAAATTGTATATGGGTGAATTTATTATATTTATTACAGGTCTAATTTTATTACCAGGTTTTATGTATTTTTGGTAAGTTGTAGCTTCTGGGTGTGGTAGGGTTGTCTGGTATAATCTTCTTTTTTTGTTTCTGGTTTCGAATGGTTACGTTTTTAGTAGTTTGCTTACTGAACTAACATATTTTTGGGTAGGCTCAGTTTTTATTTTTTCATAAACTTTTTTTTATTTATTTATTTTTTTTATTAATAATGTTTAATGTCTGTACTTACTACATTGATGGTACATAAAATGAAATGATATATTGGGAAAGGACTTTTTTTAAGGAAGGAAACGTTCCAGGCCTAAGTTTAGGGTGCCTCCTCAACATTTGCCATTTTCTGAGGACTGAGGAAAACCTGAAAAAAATCTCAGTCCTGGCAGGAATCAAACCCCAAACCTCCCACCCATGAATCTGCATCTTAATGACCTTGGCTACCTGTGGCAGTTTCATAATCCTGGCTATCTGGTTAATTGTACATGCTGTTTTCAAAGTCTGCCTCATTAATTATGACAATTTTGTTTCCTTTGTCAGCCCTATTATAAATTACGCCTTTTTCTTTTAGGGATCTGAGTACCCTATGGTATGGTCTTTTTTGAGTATTTTCTTTTACCAGTCACTCTAGGATTTTTCCACATTGTAATCTGATGCTATTTTTTTCTTCTTCCAATTTATTGAAAATTGTTATCTGGATGTCTGTTACATATTCTGCAAAATTTCTTGAGTAATCTATACAGGAGCTGAAACCTATATTTAATAGTTGTAATTCTTTTTTTGAAAGGTGTTTGTTTGACTGGTTTATGACATCTATTGGTTTATTTGGCTTTCATCCTTAATTCCAATCTTTTGTTGTTTTTGTCTAAGACTCTAGTTTCTGTTTATAATCCCCCCCATCTTTGTTTTACTCAGGCATTTCTAACCTGAAAAAAATTATCTCCAAAATTTTCCCATAATTTTTTTCCTAATTGAGGTGCTATTTTTAAATGTAGATTATAGCTCTTCAAGTCCAACTCGTTTATGGTTTTGTAGTGATTAGCTTGTTCTATTTCTAAAACTTTCTTTTTTGTGTCTATTTATGCTCGGCTGTTTTTGTTTTCTTTTTCTATCCTCCTTATGAATGTAGGTGTTATGTTTTCTTTCAGGTATGTGTTTATGAAATGTGCATTTGTAGATATTAACTTCTTAATTATATATTTAAGGAACTATTTTAACTGCAGTTAAGTTAGCCAAGAATTCTATAAACATGTCAATTATTGAAAAGCGATAATAAAAATAGCATCAGATCAAAATGTGGGAAAGGCCTAGAGCGACTGATAACAAAAGAATATAACCAAATAGACCATATCATAGGGAACTCAGATCCCTAAAAGAAAAAGGTGCAGTTATAGTAATGCTGACAATAGAAACAAAATCGTCATAATGAATGAGACTGGGCACTAATGCCCTTAGCTGTTTTGCGCCCTTTAAACAATAATGTTCATCATAATGAATGAGACAGACTATGAAAACAGCATGTACAATTAACTAGATAGCCAGGATTATGAAAATATAAAATTATATCCTACCCAAAAATATATTAATTCAGTAAGCAAAGTACTAAAAACGTAACCATTCTAAACGAGAAACAAAAAAAAAATTATATCAGACAACCTTACCATACCCAGAATCTATGGCCTACCAAAAATACACAAAATCTAGTAAAAAATGTGACCTATAATAAATATAATATAGTGAAACATAGTCAAGTGGCAGTTTATTGTCTAAACTAACTACTAGGTATGCTCAGTAGCCACAGTGCGCTCCCTGTGCTGGTTGATGCACTATTTCAAAAGTTTGGTCTATTTTTGGCCGCAAATATTGCCTCCGAATGCTTAGTTGCCAAGCTAAAGCTACTGAAGTAAGCATGTGCACAAGCTGTTCATCGGATTAATAACAGTGACAATGAAATAGCTTGAAGAACATGTGTGTCTGAAATTTGATACAAACTTGGAAAATTTTAAAGAGACATTTCAATTGCTTAGCCAAGCATACAGGGAGGACCGTATGAGTTGCAAGCAGTGCTATGAATGGTTTAAGCATTTTGCAACAGTAACTTCATAAAATCCATGGAGCAAATGTACCACCCTAGGAAGCTGTCAGTGGAACCATGCTGATGAAGACAACAGCCTTTGAAACATGTTCAAATAAGTGGAACAAACTAGTGATTAACTCATAAATAATTTGTTATATGATTGTGGAATGTTAAAAATCTGTTCTTTTCATGGTGTAAGAATATGGGTTTGGTGTGTATTCAGCAGTTACTAATATGCTAATGAACTTTGCGTAATGTTTTATGACCAATGCTTAGCTGTGTGCAGCATATGCGGATTAGTTGGCTTTGATATCACTATGCATGATGTAGATTATAAAAATTATAAAGTGTACCCCAACAAGGCATTAACATGATGAATTACTGAATTTAATCAGGTAATCCTGTCGTCAGCAATTGATTTTTTAATGAATTTTAACTCCAGGGTGCATGAAGAAATTGATTCAAACACGTTTATTCAACTGAAGTCCTTTCATTTACACATGTATGTTAATATAACAAATTATTATTAAGGGAATCACACAAATTTCACTATTTTTGTTCCACTTACTTGGACATGTTTCAGGCTGTTGTCTTCATCTTCAGAATGGTTCCACTGTATGCTTCCCAGCTTGGTATTAAGATGTCACTCTGTGGATTTAACGAACTTAGTGATGAAGTTACTATTGTTTGGGAGATCAAAATTAACTAAATTTTCCTTAATCTTATTTTGATTTAAAGTAAAACATAAAAATCATGTCGTCACATTAAAACTCTCTTTAGGTTTCACAAACACACAGTGTTCCGAAATTCCGTAAACATAAATTTTCCTTGTTTTTGTTTATGAATATATTTTGCCACACTATTAATTCTATGGGTTTTTGAAGAGTTTTGGTTCCTTTGGGAATTTGTGGTTCTTTTGCCAGAAATAATCTGCTATTGCTGATTTTTCTGTGTGTTTATATTTTACATTTCTCATGTGTTCCTTAAATTGTATGGTAATACTTATTTTTGTTTTGCCTATGTACTTCATACTGCAGTCTTTGCAACCGATTTCGTAAATGCCTGAATGTTTTCCTCACAGAATTGTCTTTTGTGTTGGTTTTCAGGAGTTTTTTTAAACTACATTTGTTTACTGGAGCCAAAATGATGTTTGCCTCTAAAATTCTTCTGGAATTTTTGGTGTGCCCACAGGTGGAATGTGAATTTCTTATATATATCATCTCCTTTGTAGCCTTTTAGTGGTGATGTCTTTTATATTTGTGTTTTTTAAATTTTTCTATTTTCTTGTTGACCAGATCTATTGTGTAGCCAGTTTTCTCTGCTATACTTATGGTTTTATGGTACTCCAAATTGTATTCTGTTTTGCTTATTGGTAGGTTTGTTAATCTGAATGTGAGACTATTGATAATGGCAAGTTTATTTTGTTTTGGATTGTGGCTATTGTTTTTTATATAATTATCAGTGTGAGTATCTTTTCTAAATATACCATTTTCCAGATTATTGCCATTTTTTATAATTTTTATACCCAAGTAGGGTAGAACTTTGTTATTTTCTATTTCCATTGTGAATTTTACACTTCTGTCTTGTAGTTTCAGTAGTTTTATTGCATCCTCTTTCCATTTTTCATTTACTATTCAAAGACATCATCAACATAACAGTACCAACATTTGTTTATATGTGGAAAAGCCTCAACTAATTTTATTTCCAAGAAACTCATGTACATATTTGCCAAGAATGGTGAGATTGGGTTTTCCATTGCTAGACCCTTCTTTGTGTATAACTATTGCTTCTGAATATGAAATAGGTTTGATTGATACAAATTTTGGTGAGGTTTAAATTTTGTTCCATTATTTCTTCAGGTAGGTTTAAGGTTAGTCATTTCTTTACAATATTTATTCGATTTTCTTTAGCAATGCTAGAAAACAGAGAGACCACATCACAAGAAACAGGCGCATTGTCATGAAGAAGGCACACACCACCACTCAGCTTTCCTAGCCTTTCATCATTGATGGAAGCACAAAGTCTGTGCAGTAGGCCACAGTACTCCCCATTTTCTGTGGTGTTCCTCTCCTGGAAGTAAATGAGTATTCCTTTACAGTCCTAAAAGATTGTGGCTATGATCTTCTTGGTCGACTGAGTGACCTTGGCCTTTAGAGGTGTTGCTTCGCCAGGTTTATGCCATTCCATCGATTCTCTTTAGGACAAGGGATCATAGTAGAGGACCATAGTTTCATCTCCTGCAAAAATGATTTGCAAAACTTCTCTCTCATTACCATGGGAGAGCTCCAAAAATACCTGACAACAGATGACTCGTTGCTGCTTTTGGACTGAGGAAAGAAGTCTAGGCACCCATCTTGCACTAACCTTACTCAGGTTTAAATGTTCATGAATAATTTGAAGGACTGTTGTTTTAGAATGCCCAACCTTGCTGCTATTTCTGTAACTTTGAGCTGCCAGTCTTCCACAATTTCTAGTTCCACAAGAGCAATGTTTTCAGGAGTGAGCACCTCCAAGAGCCAGCCTGCACGCTCTTTGTCTTCAGTGCTTTTGACCCATTTGAAAAAGTTTGGCCCATTCTTTTATGGTAGAATATGAAGGGGATACTTACCCATATACACCACCCAATTGCTGTTTAATTTTATTTGGATTAAATCCTTCTTTTGTGAAGAACTTAATAACAGCTCGATACTCCATTTTGAACACGTTACATTCTACACATCGCCTTCTTTATGCATCTATATGTGAACAATTGAACATAGCAGAGCAGAAGTTACAGCTGCAATTATTTACTTAACAGATATGGTATGACACCAGATAAGGGTTTTGTGAAGGCGATAATCCTTATCGGCAAGACCGGAAACTTATGGACCTATCCTAGTATAAACCAATACTACATTTTCCAAAGAAATGTATTTATTCATTAATTATTAAATGAAAGCACTTGTGATTATTGACATACATTCTTATTAGTAAGATGTGTAATTAATAAATACCGAATTATATGGAATGATAGGCTGGATATTAAGGGAGGGGAGGAACCTCGTCTTCTGGAAATATGAAGAGAACGTGTTCCACCAGTATCAGTAATAAGGAGTAGAATCAGTGTCTTAAGGATATCTGAAGACTCTGACTGCGCTTACAATAGGAGGGGAATCTGGTTTAATTATATGAGAGGCATTCAACCAAAACCAGGATTTTAAATTTTAAGGCATAGAAAGGGATGTTAAGTTGGCAGTATTGTTCATAGTAGTAGTAAGAGGCAAATGAGTCCTATTAATGAAAATCAGCTTGCATGTTGCAGGCTAGCCATGTGACAGTTAATCAAAATGGTGAACAATAGTGTTAGTGTATGAATGGAACAACTTATTGTAATGAAATTTCTTATGAAAAAGGGCATAAAATCACATATATACAGAAGACTTGAAGCATAATATGATGATAAGACATTCAGCTGCAGTAGAAAGTTCAGTAGTGTGAATGTTTTAAACATAGCTATACATCTATAAATGATATCCCGGCTATGGTGGTTTGAAACTTACAGCAATCATTCCGTTAAACAATCACCATCTGCAAAACCTGGTCCTGGATAATCAATGCATAACCTGTTGTGAATTTGCACGAGAGAATCATCTTTTTGTTGGAATGTGACAAAAACTGAATGCATCATTTTACTCTGGAGTTTCAGTAGTAATGATGAAGTGAAGCAACTATCCTAGATGGTTCAGGCATACTGACAAAACTTCCTATGCCAGGGCTTTTCACTGGATAAATGTATAAGAGTAGCGGGGGAATATATTGAAAGGTAATTTAGTTTTAATTCCCTGAGATTTCTTTTAATTTAATACACATAAATTCCAATTTGGCTTGAACATCCTTTTTATATTTAAACTGAGGAATTAAAAATATATAAGTCTGCATACTGTGTTTTCTATTGATATTGAATAAATTTATTATTTCATAGTCACAAGCTTTTATTCTTCACTTATTTGTAATTAATATTGTATGTTCATGCAATATTGCAAAGTTCATGTCTGGAATATCCTATTACACCAAATACATTTTGATGTACTGTGACTTTTTAATTTCCTACCTGAACCAAAGGAGATGCTGTTTTCTCCAAAGGAATAATGCCAACAGTTTGATTAATGTGAAGATCAAGAACAAGGACTTCTCTGGCATAAAGCAGCAGGAGATGATGGCGCAGCGATCGATGATACTCCAACTGCAAACATTCGCTCACTGTCATATAGTCATCTGGTCTGTAATGGAAGTTTGGCATTATGCAACAGTTTTGGTGTATTTCTATAAATTAATATCTGAAAAAATGAATTGTACATAATTTTATTTTGTTTATATTCTATATTTTTCTCTAAAAATAAATACACACTTTGTTCATGACAATGAAGGGAACTGAACTCACTGGGAATTTTGAATGCAATGATTTTCACAAGGAAATAACATTGTACAGTTCAGACTCAACAAGCATGACAGACTTTTATTTCTTTTGTATTTTGCATAGTACTCAATAAATAAAAAAATAAAACAAGCTTGACAACCAACATAGCTATAAATAAATAATCAAATGGTTGTAAGTAGTATACATATCTTTAAAATATTATTACCTGTGAGTATTAAAATATTCTGGAAATCAATTTTACAATGGCACAAAATTTATTTTGAATAAAAGCTCTAATATCAGCTTCCAGCATAAATACAAAACTTTTAATGCTCATGTTTTCAAAGCTGTTATGACTTATTCTCTGTTCAGCATCTTTGAAGAACTATAGAATAACCTAAGTTAAGCTTTATGATATTAACAATATATGACGCCTAAACAATTTCTAATATTCATAATGTGACATATTACGAACATTGCTTTGAAAAACAGAAAAGAGAGTTTACTGCTCTATGCCAAATTTTGTTTCCTATACAGCACCTTCCGTTTGTCCATATCCTGTTTAAATAAACTAACATCATTATGTTAATATAATTGGTTAATTATTTAGATGATTTAGTTAGTAATCTTGAAAATTAAATTCATAAGTTCCAACCTTTATGGTTTCACATCTTCTTCAACACAATGTTTTTTTTTTTTTAATTTCTGAGCATGCCATCTATTATGGGTCCTCCAGATATGAAATGAATGATAGCACAATGAGTCTAATTAAGTGGCATTCACATTTTTAAAAAAGGAGCAAACTCAGGAATACATGATATCCAGGCAATCTTTACCTACCATGAATTAGCAGACAATTTATACCTAAACCATAACTATGTACAAGAGGGACCTGGAAAATTCTAATTAAAATGTTACACCATAACACACAACATTACATCTCTTTTTTTCATCTTGAAAAATACATGATGTGAGAATACCCACTATACAAATACTAGTATTTTGGGAAATGATGTGCCCACTTAGGTAGAATTATGCAAAAGAGAACCATGTGTATACCACAATTCCTGGATGCACATTGACAAACTGTTAGAACCAATGATAGTAATTGAGTCTTCTGTTCATCAGAAAAATTTCATTTGCATACAGCAGTAACACAAAACACATTTTTTTTTCCTTTATTTCAGTTTGCTGACATGCTTGTGAAAGAATCTCCTACAACAGTTTATACAAAGACTTCCATTGGGAGGCCTGCTGTCTACATTCTTACTTCTGGCAGTTTCAAACATTATCCAACAATGTATATCTATTTTTCCAGAAACTGAATGTAGGACTCTGCCAGTGTTTTTAAAAACCCAAACTGTGCAATGAATTGTCTATGGCACTCCATTATTGATGCCATTTAGCATTATGTGCAGACAATAAACACATGCTGTTCTACAATGTACCAGTTTATACTGTGCTGTATGTATTGTAATGCTTTTAACACAAAGACATGATGACTGCTGAGGATCCTCTAACAACAGCACAGTCTGATGAGTTACACTGCTGCCATGATGATGGCAAAGTCATGGCTACAGTATGCAGATGGTCTGTTTCTTTTCTGTAAATTCCAAAATTCAAACATTCTCCATTTCTTATAATTTTTAAATCTAGAAATGGTAGCCACCCATTTCTTTCTTCTTCTACAGTAAATTGTATGGATTCATGTTGCAAATTAAGAAGTTTCAGGGCATCTATTGAGTGTTTCTTCGGTATTATTGCAAAAATGTCATCCACATACATGTACCATGACTTGAAAATTAAAGGGACACACACAGAAAACTACATAAAAAATGAGAGTTATAACCCCATTCCACATATATATGCAATTTTTCACAGTTTGGCACACAGATTGATGAATATTCTACTCACAGAAGCAGAGTACAAAATAGAATACAAACAAATAATAAAGACAGCTATAATCAATGGTTTCAACAAAGACACAGCGATAAAAATTATCAATAAATCTAAAACACAAAAAGGGATAAGGGAAGTTTCCACGCTGAGAAACACAAAAGAAGAAACAAATTCAAAAGTTTCATCTACCATCCACTTTACCACAACAAGTTCAAGAAAATCTTCAAAGAACATGGAATAATGTTAGCCCCAAAGAACAGATACAACATCAAGAATTTATAAGGCTGCAGAGTAAATGACTCCATACCACCAGAACAGAAATCAGGAATTTACGAAATAAAATGTGCAGATTGTGAACAGAATAGGCATACATAGGCGAAACAAAAAGAAATTTGGAAATTTGGAGGAAAGAACATTTTAGAAATATTTGGTTTAAACAGGTGGATAAATCAGCAATAGCAGCTCACTTTTGGTTTGGACCAAAAACCCGGGATAAAACTGCTGAAACATCTTCACAGCCCATTGGAGTTATCCACTTGGGACAAAATTTTCGTAATAAAAAATATAGAAAACTTAATTGATTTCGAGTTTCCTTCTATGGACGAGCTAAGCAACTTCCTACTTCAACCAACAGAGGCCACCACAGGAACATCCATTTGTCCAGCCATAGTTTCGAGTAATGGCGGTTCAGTGAGCAACTGAAGATGGGAGAGATTCTCCAGAAACGCGTCTTACTTTTGTGTAAGTGAATGGAATTAATGTAAAAAATGAATACCTAAGTTGAGGTTATATTGCTACTTCATTGTCAACAGCTTGGTAAGTACAATATTTATATTAATGGTTTTATTACTTTTAATAAATATGAAATGCCTTTTGTTTTTTTAATATTTTTACATCACAGAAGTCACATTTATAAACTTGATAACTCATAGCTTGCTGTAAGATCTCTATAACTACAGAAATGCAATTCTTCATTGTACTACACAATTAACCACAGATTATGATGCATAAAACTTACTTAGGTTTGGTCTCGCCTACAACAAGATCCTTCATTAACCGTCGAAGACGGTCTCTTGTCCGCTGCTTCTCTTCCAGCCCCAAGGATGTAAGATTTGACACACTGCCACGAGTTGATGGATATGAGCGGGGACTGGATATGTAGAACTTTCGTCCATTAGAAGAGGGAACTTTGCTCAATGTGAAGTCATCCACAAACAAGATGCAATCCGCACAAAGAACTGCTCATTAAAATTATACATATAAATAATTAAGATAAATGCTTAAATAATAAAGATAAGGTAAATCATATACCTTTCAAAAATGACTCAGTGCAACTATTCCATATAAATAGTATTTTGTTACAGGGAACATAGGACATAAATATATTTATAGCTAAACTTAGGTGTTCTTTTTTTTTCATTACCACTCCATTGTCAACAGCTTTGTAAGTACAACATTTATATTTATAGCTGTCAGTAGATATTTTTTTGATTAGTGTTTAATGCCTGTTTTTACTACTGAAACGGAAATAGATATATGATCACACATAGTCAATTCTCTTCTGCTTTCCTAAAAGTGGACTGAAATTACTTAATTAATCCAGCACATAACAGAATGTAATAAAAAGTTTGTACACTCTCCCAAATTGGTAACCTCTATTATCTAGAGTCGGTTCTGGTGGTGTAGTGGTTACCATACTTGCCTCCTACACTCAAGATCGCGGGTTTGAACGCGGCTAGGACCGATGAATTTTTTCGGGGCGTAAAAATCCTAAGTATGGCTTCCTTCGGAAGGGAAGTAAAGCCGTGGGTCCCATGTTGTACATTTACAGCACGGAAAAGAACCTCAAGCCTGAAAGAGAGGCCTCTGAGCAAAATTTGTCGGCCGTTTCACGCCCTGAGTTGAATGGGACGCTGATGACCTGAGATGTTAAAGAGTGTCCATAAATAAATAAGTAAAAAAAAAAAAAAAATCTACTATCTAGCCTCAAGTATACTGTGATAAGAGTACATACCCAACTTTTAGCATGATAAGACTACTGAAATATGTATTCTTTTATATAGAGAAAAATGCACTGCATATTTGCTTCCAATAAGCCATTTCTCCAATCACAGTACCTTTACTACCATGTAAAGTTCCATATAAATATTTTGTGCAATAAAGTGGAATGTTTTTTTCCCTCCATTAAGTTGCTTTTTCTTCTGTCCTTGCTCCTTCCTAAGAAAAAAATGTAGAGAGTAAACCACCTTTTCCCACAATGGAAACAATGAGCTATCTATCATTTGATTATTATAATAGTTATTTTAATAAAACGTGAAGTAGCACTGTTATAAAAATACTTAATATTCTAACAAATAGCGCAAGTTGTAATTAAATTGTTAGTTATATCTACCATTTAATGAACAGAAATTTGAAGAAATTATAGCATGAAAGTAATTTCATTTGTTTTTATTGGTTTAATCAGAGGTCATCTCAATTAACATTATAATTTTGTTAATTTTTGCTCTTATGGAATAAGTCAATGACATTTGTACATAACATCAGGACAAAACTACATCCCAAGCAGTATGCATATGTTAACTGTTGTAATGAAGAAATTATAAGATGAACATAATTTAATTTGTTTAATTAAAGTGAAGCATTAAGAGTGTTTAGTTCAACTAAATCATACATTATCAATAATTTCATTTGTTTTTATTGTTTTAACCCATATCTTAAAATTTTGTTCATACTTGCTCATTTGGAAAAAGTCGATATCCTTTGTACATAACATCTGAACCAAATTACATCCCAAGCAACCTGTATATGTTGTGAAATGTCTATTACCTCCAGAATACCATTCTTTGTGTACTGTATTCTAACATTCCATTTCCACTGAATCAGGACTTCTAGAAACTAAAGGGATGAGTGAACATCATTTTGACGAACCTCAAACCACTATTGGTTTTTTTTTATTTGTTTATTTATGGACACTCTTTAACATCTTAAGTCATCAACGTCCCATTCAATTTAGGGCATGAAACGGCCAACAAATTTTGCTCAGAGGCCTCTTCTTTCAGGCTTGAGGTTCTTTATCGTGCTATAAATGTACGACACGGGACCAACAGCTTTACTTCCCTTTTGAAGGAAGCCATATTTAGGATTTTTATACCCGAAAAAATCCATTGATCCTGGCCGGTTTTGAACCTGCGATCTTCGGTTAGAATGCAAGTATGGTTATCACTACAATCAGAACCAACAAAAAAACCGCTACTGGCTAATAGAGATGTACAGATGGAGGAAATGTCCTGCATTAGAAAAGTTTATGGCAAATGCCAACTTATTATACATGTGCACCTAGATTCCAGAGAAGGCCATGGCTTCTTGTGGTTTAAAACTGATGTTTCACCTAACATGTTGTAAGCTTTTTCCGGGTTGCTATCTGCTATCAGCTGTGTTCTTCTTATTTACATTCCAACAGCAGCATGAAAGTGACACATAATTGCTTTTCATTTGTTGTAGTTGGCCAATGGAGGTGCATCCTGTTAATAGTGCTTTTCAGACACTGTACAGCTGTTAGCAATTATCTTTGTTTATAAACTGATCAATATTCGCATGACCTTGGCACCCCTCTCCTATCTTCTCCTTCCTACTCACATCTTCACCTCTACTGTTGACTGCTAAGCCTTGAGCCAAGAAACAGTTGGAGAAGAGTCAAGCAACAGATTACTTACATAATTTTAATTCCTCTGATGATGTCTTCTATGAGTGTGACAAAATGTTAGGTCAAAATGAGCATTTAATGATTACTAGACCAATGCCTCAAAGCCTAGAAACATATTATTTTAACATTAATAATAAATTTCTTAAACAAATTTTCTAGTTAAATCACAACATGGTTTTAGGAAAGGGCATTCCACAGTTACTGTATTATTGATTATGTGTGAAATAAAATATTTCAAATTGAAAGCTCTGAGGGACTATTTCTAGATTGGTCTAAAGCATTTGATAGCATATACCATGATCATCTACTAGAAAAACTAGAAAACTATGGTTAATGAGAAAAAATAAATAAGCGTATGTAATACTATAAAAAAAATCATAAACAATGCTGTGAAATTTGCTGAGAATCTTGTTCTATAAAAAACAATCCAATCGGACTTGAAAAATTTTTATTGGAATACCATAAGGATCAGTATTAGAACTATTGTTTTTCCAGATTTATATAAATAATTATTCTTAAGGATACTGGGAAGTGACTGCACTTTTTTTTTAGCCTTATGAAAAACTACAGGCTAACCCCTCCAAATTGATATATGCATTGTGGAGTGATAATTTTAATTTTAGCCATTTAAATATGGCAGCGAGGTTGATACATGCCCCTTTTCTCATTCAGCAAACTTGAGTATCTCATGAAATTTGTTTGTGATTATTTATAGGTGAATTTAGCACTATGTGGTAAATTTCTTTCTATTTTGGTGGCCATTCTGCTTCAATATCATCAATCTACCAGGACTGGCAACATGTTCTTTTGTTTGTGTTTTAAATGGAATGGTTGTGAAGTACACGGTGATTTATTAAGACATTTTAGTTCAAATTAATATAGATATCAGAGTTGTGAATGATAAATAGGTATGGGGTGGGGAGGAAAAATATACTTTGGTAGGCATAAACTTTGGGAAAACTATAAGGGACCTGAGGAAAACCATATTAGCAATATATTTTTATAAGCTGTCCATAAATGATAATTCACAACATGTGCTAAAGGTGAAAGGTGGAATATCAAAAATCTAAAGCAATTGGGAAAAAGTACTCTCACAAACATTCATTTCCAGAGGCAGTATTTTCTGCTATAAAAGTGATCTAAAAATTCCCTTTTGGTGGTATGCAAAAGCCCCAATGAAAGTCACTTGATATGGCAGAAAGTGTCAAAAATGCTGAGTTAAAGACACTAAATATTGGTGTTTTAGATAGAGTAAATTTGCTTCTATGATGAATATAGTAGGAGAATTAGTTGTCAGTATAATTTTCTGGGCTGTTATGCCATGGTCGGCTGGAGATGAACTTTCCTAACGTTTCGTCCGCAACTACGGCGGACATCTTCAGTGACGTGGACGTAGCTTAGCCTATCACAAGAGAGCAACAGCACAGGAGAGACCAGGCCCTCCCACCAGCCGTTCGGCCGCCGCTCGTCCCGGACCAATCAGCGGAGAGCTCTGGTACTATATAACTATAGCGACACCAACTGTCAACGTTTCAGACGCAGTGAATCAACAGAGGAAGCTACGTCCACGCCACTGAAGATGTCCGCCGTAGTTGCGGACGAAAGGTCTGGAAAGTTCATCTCCAGCAGACCACAGCATAACAGTCCGGAAAATTCTACTGACATCTATGACTCCGGCCGTGAAAGTCTACGTTCTCTCAGGAAAATTAGTGTTTATAAAAAAAAATGAACATGGCAAATAAGGCGAGAACTGAAATATTAAAAATAGATATGCAGTGACTCTCAGATGAAAGGGTTGAAATATGTGAAAACAAAGCTTGAATTGCTAAAAGGTTGCAGAAAAACAGGGGGAATAGAATTATGGCTCTGGAATACTTTAAAAAGAAATTGTCTATTAAAATTTTATACTGGTTTAAATGTAATTTCCTATTAACTTCGGATTTTCAAGAAACAGGTGAGCATAGCTCAAAGCTATTAAATATATTTTTTACTGCACAATTTCTCACTGCAATTCTATGTGTTAAACTACAAATGGTACTGACATCTTTGAAACTTTTAACTAAAATTTTTATTTAAAAACTTTGCTGCATTTTTAATTTGATGAAAACAATTTTTTTCCCCCTCAAGTGTTAAGCTTTAAATTCCAAAAATAAAGTATTCCTCATGCCAATCTATAATAGAAGATAGAAAAAAATCAATAGCTTTAGGTTAAAATAGTCAAGTATAGGAACCCTGAATCAGATACAGTGAAATCTCAATCTATAGTTCCTGGAACCATTATTTTTCTGAATGTATCATTCAATTTATGCAGTTCCAAACTTTTACCTCATATCTTATGTAAATAAACCTTGCATTTTTTGTTCCTCGAAGTATCATTTTCCACATTATTCATTTAAAAAGTTCAGTCCCAAAGAAATTCTCTCCTCGAACAATTGTTTTCAAACTGGAATAGTGAGATAGTGAATGTCACATATACACAGTTCGAATGACTCTAACTCCCCATAGTTGTTGATACTTTTGGAGTCGCAGGATGATGATGAAGAAGAAGAAGAAGAAGAAGAAGAAGAAGAAGAAGAAGAAGAAGAAGAAGAAGAAGACGACAGCCGATGCACCTTGCACCTTTTCCAGACCGAATCCCTGGTGTTGTAGAGCTGGGTTCTGGGGTGTGCCTGACCACTTGGTGACTATATATCCCTGTACACCTATTGTCTACTGACATGTCATGTTAAGTAATGTTAAGAGTCAAATGGGTGATGGATTGGGGATGGGATTGCATACTAATCAGTTTGGTTGTCTAGCATAGGGTGCATATGCTTTATGCTCTAGTCTCACGGTGCAATTAATGTATTTGAGGCCAGAAGTTTCAAGGAGGAAAACTGTGGAGAACATAAAATCAGTACCAAAAATTCTCCTTAAGACAATGTTTTATGTCTTCTGCAAATAAGCAATATAGGATAGAGCTGTGTAGCCCCAAACCTCACTATCACACCACATTATTGCTGGAATAATGACCTTGTATATTTGCAATTTGATGCAAATTGGAATGGAGTTTAGTTTAGTTTAAAACCTGGAGTCAATTTTGAAATGGCCTGCATTTGCACCTTATTCGCATTTGGGGCTGGAAGTTCAGTCCCTGGTCCAGGGTAACTACAAGGTACTTGACCCGGTCCAGCCCCCCAAGGGGGAGGGGGAGCGGTTGTTGGAAGCTCCTACCTACTCATCTTCCTTTCTTTACTCGTCTGCTGACCTCCCCAAGTGGTTATGTGTTGGAGGGTTGATGGATCGGGAAAAGGATATAAGTACGATCCCTGCACTTACTACTTGCCAGTACACAGTGCTCTGGAATCAGCTGAAACAGCGGCTCCAGACGAGCCAATAGTGTTCATTCGAATACTTTGAACACCGAGGGAAGCAAGGTGATTGAACGGTAACTGGAAGGGTGGATGGGTCCTTCCCTTTTATCAAAATGCAAGTAATTTCAAGATTTTTTTTCACATTTGTGGAAAATAGCAAGGATCGGGAAGAGGATATAAGTACGATCCCTGCACTTACTACTTGCCAGCACACGGTGCTCCGGAATCAGCTGAAATAGCGGCTCCAGGCGAGCCAATAGTGTTCATTCGAATACTTTGAACATCGAGGGGAGCAAGCTGATTGAATGGTAGCTGGAAGGGTGGACGGGTCCTTCCCTTTTTTCAAAATGCAAGTAATTTCAAGATTTTTTTTGGAAATAGGATTAATGCATGAATTGAAAAATTTTGTAAGGTGGAGTATAAGCTGCCTTGGGACTCTGCTGATAATGGGAAGAATGGGCCAGAGTTGCTGTTGCCACCAGTATTGACACCTACGAGGCAGTGGATGAGGACATTGTCACATCCGGCATTCAAAAAGTTGATGTAGTGGCAGGAGTCGCAATTGTTTTTTATACCATTACAGCTCGAGGAAACCTTTGGGCGATAGCAGAGGGAGAGCTGAACTAATCTGAGCTATCATGACCATCTATCACACCCTTGCACTTGAATGCCTTATTATCTACCAATATCTGTGGAAGTTTACTATCTTCGGCTTTCTCCGCTGCCGCTCGGGACTGGAACTGTAAGGATACATTTTTTTTTATACAGGGGAGGGGAGGGAATGGGGGGAAGATGATGCAATAGCCGAAGCTCTGCAAGCATGTGAAACTGTACAAGCCTATTCTATGTACATGACAATGAGCGTATGGACAGTGGTGTGCAACAGAATGTGTTGAATGTGGAAAATTTGTTTCGCGTGAAAAGAAAAGAAGCAAATGTCAGTTAATGACCTTTTTCAAAGAAAGTGACACACTTTGATTTTTGTTGATTTGTTTTAGTTACACACCCTCTTTTTAACTTCTCCAGTCATCAGCATGAGCATCAATTCAGAGCATGAAACGGTTGATTAATTTTGCTTAGAAACCTTTGCTTTCAGGCTTTAGGTTCTTTTACATGCAGTAAATTTACAATAAGGGACCCTCAGCTTTATTTCCCTTCTGAAGGAACCATACTTACGATTTTTATGCCCAAAAAAAATCCATCAACCCTGGCTGAAATTGCACCTGCCATCTTGGGTCTATGAGGCAGGTATGGATACCACCAGGACCGACAACAAAGTGTAAAACATGTACACAGTAATATGCAAATAAAGTTTTTGCTTATATACTGGCTTAATTTATTTTTGAACAGGATTTATCTATCCTTTTCTCACATACATCATTTGTTAAACCTGGTACCTCCTAAATTAATGAATCATTCTATTATAATGCATTGAAAAGTTGAGTATTTAGGCCAATTTTGCATGAAAATATGAAAACCTAACTGTTTATCTTAATTATTGAATAGAGTATGTTTCAAGTGGCAATCATAAAAAGTTTGGTTTTAACATTCGAAATATGTTGGAAGAAACAAAAAGTTAAATTATTCTGGAAACACACTCTCTTAGTACTGAAAGCACTTGCCACTGTCCTTAAGGGATTTGAATATAAAGCACATGCACATTGTTCTGACCATGCTTAATACTTTTATATATTTGAAGCCTACAAACAAAGAAAACACTAAACATAAGTATTCTGGTATTTTTAGATCATCTTTTACTACCAGTTTTGGAGCAAGTTCTTTTGAGAACATAGAAGGGAATATGGTTCACTACTTAAATATATTTTAATTGTTGGATTAGTGGAGAAGGTTCTACATCCTTGCTGAGAGGTTTTCAAGATTAAACTAGATTTTTTCTATGGGGCACTTAAAACATATTGGGTATAAGACTTCAGTTAATACAAAATAGAAGTTTAAAATTTTAAGAACTATCGAAATTACACAAATTCGACAATTCTAATTGGAACTAAACACAGTGAAGCTTTTGAAATGTATATAATCAACTACTTGTCGTCTAAACACTCTTATGCTTTGGGAATGGTACATAAAAAGGTGGAAAGATTTAAAAGGAAAAAACTTATCAGAGATACCACCACATTATCAGCACACATAGAAAAACCGATTTTTAAAAATTTACATATCATCCAAAAGCAATGAAAAAAAAAATTCTAAATGGTTTTAAAGGTTCCAATATAAAATTAGCACCCATCAACAGATTTAATTTAGGAAACATCTTGAAAGAAACGGCTATAAAGACCCCACAAGAGAAAAATGCAGGTATTTACAGAATAACACGTGCAAATTGTGAAAAGACCTATATTCGAAAAACAAAAAGAAATATATGCACACGTTTAAAAGAGCATTTCAGGAACATAAAATATAAACAGACAGATAGATCAGCTGTGGCATACCATTTTTGGACTAAAATCCATGAGATTGTGAAGAAGGTGGATGTTATTAAAAGAGACTCAGGGACATATAGAACTGGATACTTGGGAAAAAATTTACATTCATAAATATAGAGATTGATATTCCAAAGGTAGAAAACACCAATTTTAAGTACATTAAAACACCATCAGGGCGGCGCTTCATCTCTACAGAGCCTTTGGATTCTTCAATCAGTTCTACCCTTGGACGACAATGAAGATCAAGGTCTTCGAAACCAGTTCCAGATATCACACAAGTAAGTGAAGCAATAAGAGTGTTTAGTACGACATATATCACATGAATTTATTCGTAAAACTTCATTATGTTTAGTTGTGGACCATACAATATCGTCTCAAATTGTTTATATATGACATCTCTACAATCTCTGAAATTATTTCGCTGCATGAGGGTAGGTCCATAAGTTTCCAGCCTCACCGATAAGGATTATTGCCTTTACAAAATCTTTATCTGGTGTCATACATTATCTGTTAAGTAAATAATTGCAGCTGTAACTTCTGCTCCACTGTTTTCAATTGTTCACATATAGTTGCATAAAGAAGGCTATGTGTAGCAGATTGTAACATGTTCAAAATGGAATATTGAGCTGTTATTAAGTTCTTCACAAAAGAAGGACTTACTCCAAATGAAATTAAACAGCGATTGGATGGTGTATATGGGGAAGCATTCCTCTCATATTCTACCATAAAAGAATCAGCCAAACTTTTTAGAATGGGTCAAGAAAGCATTGATGATGAAGAGCGTGTAAGTCGGCCCTTAGAGGTGCTCACTCCTGAAAACATCTCACTTATGAAAGGAGAAATTATGGAAGACCGGCAGCTCAGAGTTACAGAAATAGTAGCAAGGTTGGACCTTTCTAAAACAACAGTACTTCGAATTATTCATGAACATTTAAACATGAGTAAGGTTAGTGCAAGATGGTTGCCTAGAATTCTTTCCTCAGTCCAAAAGCAGCAATGAGTCATCTATTATCAGGTACTTTTGGAGCTCTGCAGTGGCAACGAAAGAGAAGTTCTGCAAAATATTGTTACAGGAGATGGAACTATGGTCCTCTACAATGATCCCTTGTCCAAAAGAGAATCAATGGAGTGGCGTAAATCTGGCAAAGCACGCCTCTAAAGGCCAAGGTCACTTAGTCAACCAAGAAGATCAAGGCCACAATCTTTTGGGACTGTGAAGGAATACCCTTCATTGACTTCAAGGAGAGGAACACCACAGTAAATGGGGAGTACTGTGGCCTACTGCACAGACTATGTGCTTCCATCAAAGAGAAAAGACGAGGAAAACTGAGCAATGCTGTGCACCTTCTTCAAGATAACATGCCTGTGCACACAGCTCTTGTTGCAAAGGAAGCTGTGAAGAAATATGCCTTCAAGGAGTACAACCATCCACCCCTAGCTCCCTGACTATTTCCTCTTCTCAAAACTCAAGGATCTTTGAGGAATGAAATTTAAGTGCGCCGAAGAAGTGATGAATGCTGTTTGTGCCCACTTTGCACACAAGACTTGTGAATATTTTTTGGGGGGAGGGGAGGATTGAAATGTTAATTCAAAGATGTGAGAAGTGTATTGCAATAAAGAGTAATTATATTGAAAAGGGAAATATAGTTTTTGCCTTTATCATACCTAGAAAATGGTTAGGCCAGAAATTATGGACCTACCCTCGTAGTGTGTGTGTGTGTGTCTGTCCTGGTGGTCTAGTAGAAATCATACTTGTCTCATAGACCCCAGGTTGCGGGTTCAAATCTGGGCAGGATTGATGGATTTTTTAGGATGTAAAAATCCTAAATAAGGCTTCTTTTGGAAGAGTAGTAAAGCCATTGGTCCTCTCATAGACTTTAAAGTATTTAAAAGAATCTCAAGCCTGACAGAAGCGGCTCGGAGCAAAATTTACTGGCCATTTCACTCCCTGAATTAAATGGGATGCTAATGACCAGAGATGTTGAGGAGTGTTCTTAAAATTAAACCAAATAAACAAATACATGTATCAAACATTACATCATCTCCTTATTGATGCACCCCAGTCCTAGAACAGTGGAAATAAGAACACTTTTAGAACGAAAAAGTAGTATTTTTAATTTTTTTTAATTATTTTATTTATTGTTCCTTTAAGAGCATTGGTCCTTTTATGACATCTATATGTAGATTGGATGTGAATACTGTAGGTGTAAGTCATGAATGAAATGAATTAATGATGGTGCAAATGAAGTTGAATATCTTGGTGCCTTAAAGCTATCTGGCTTCACCTTCTCAAAGTAAGCAAAAAGTCATACAAAATCTTACCTAGACAGCTTGATTCAAAGCCAGGAACTCCAGATTAGTACTTGCAAATGCTATCACTAGACCATGGAGGCAATTTCAGCTATAACTGCTTTGCTTTATCTTTGGTTTTAAAAATATGATGTTAATGAAATACCTGCTGCATTAAATAAATATATAAAATATTTCTACATATAAACCAGTTTCGAAATATTTTACATTGCTTTATTCTGATGTTGGTTTGGTACATTTATGGACTCTCTTCAACATTTCAGTCATCAGCAACCCATTCAATTCAGGGGTGAACCAGTAATGCCCATGTGCCTCTTCTTTCTGGTTTGAGGTTCTTTTACGTGCCGTATGTACAATATGTGAGATCTACAGTTTTACTTCCCTTTTGAAGGAAGCCATACTTTGGATTTTTAAGCACAAAAATATCCATTGACCCTGGCCAGGATTGAACCTACAATCTGGTTTATTCTGATAGCTATTTTGTTCATTATTTTAACAGAAAGAGATAACTGTATACAAGTTTAAAAACCCAAACATCCTATTTTTGTATACTTACAATATATAACATAGTTATGCAGTCAAAATTATAGTTTTTTTTTCATTCAAGGCATAAGAAGTAACTTACATGCTAGGTTTGTTGGTGTGAAGGGGTCAAAATTAAAGCTCACAAGATTTTCTGTGTATGTCTTCTTCCAGAGTTTTGTCTTCTTTCTCGTGTCCCAGATGATAAGTGAGTAGGGGGGATGGAGAGCAGCAAGCATGTGGTCTCCATTATCAAACCCTGTTACCCACTCCATGTCTGTCAAGTTAGTAATCATTTACATGCACAATATTAATAGAAATTTAAAATTAACAATATGAATAATTCTGTTGTAATTGATAAAATGTACAAACATTCAACTTTATTATTTCCAAAGCATAGCAACATGTTTAATAGTACAGGAGTTTCTATATCATGATCATATGGCTATAGTTGTTTGCTGCAAAGCAATCAATCTACAGCAAAGACATTTGCTGTGGAACAAATAGTGTGTCTGTAAAGTTACGGTGGGGTTTCAGACTCCTACAGAAAAAAAGAAAAAGAATAAAAATTAATTAAAAACTAAATAAAGAAATTATAACAATGCCACCATACTTACATTGATCGCATTGAAGAGTATCTTTAGGAGTTTTAGAAGTGCAGAGAACACTTGGAATGTATGCTTAGGTAGTCATGTGACAGATGCACAATAAGCTATTTCAGGAAATAGACAGTTAAGAGAATGGTTTAACACTTCCTTTGGTTTGCACCATGAAAATAACACTTACTGATGATTGTCAGCTTGTTGGATGCAAAATGTTCTGGAAAACTATTGATTAGTGACAACACTGTTGAACTATGCAGAAAAGTTATCTAAGGAGCTTCAAGAAATCGATGCATACTTGTGCTCAAAGTCTAAACATTAAGAAAATCTCAATTTAAAAGTTAAAGTAAAGATATCCATTTTATGAGTTACAAATTGCAGCTGTTATAGGCAATCCATCCAACTGATCAGATTGAAAGATTTGATTCGGCTGTGTAGATGCATGATAAGATGAACGTGATGAACTATGATTATGTTTGTTCCATGTGCCTGCTAATGTTAATTGACATAATATCAGGATATGAGTTAACGAACAACTGTGCATGTCTACAATAAGCTTTAACATGGCAGCCTGAAAGTGAATGGATATAAAATATTAATACTAAAAGTCTTTGTTTTTCATACGTTTATGCTATTTTTATATCAACTACTTATTAAAATATTGGGTTTTCTCTGATTTATCTACATATACAAATGAATAATTTTTAAGACAGCATGTTGCCTAATATTATTTTAGTTGGTTTTCTTCCTTCTACTTTCTGTTTTCTGACTCTTTCAGTTAGCATTTGTAATTTCCTTGTAGCCCTTTTTATGATCGATTTCCTATATTAACATTAAATGCAATTTCTTATTTCTAAACTGCTTTGCAATATTTCTCATTCTTCTTATCTTAACTTGATACTTATGTTTACATAGTATTACATTATTCCTACATATAAGACATTTAGAACTGTTTTTTTTTTTCTAACTCTCCACAAGTTTTTATATTCTTTAATATTTCATCGTCTATAGTGGGTTGAATTTCATTTTCAATAAACATTACAATTAATTTCCACATTACTCTTAATTCATAAGTAACCAAATAATATTAATAATAATCCATATATTAGACTGCCCACTATAGTGGGTGTAATTCTACGCTATTTAAAAATGTTAAATGCTTATTAAATTGTGAAATTTGTTTGTGACTTGGCCATGACTGTCCACATTTATTTAAATTTTATGTTAATGAGCACCTTTATTACATTTTTTACAATTAAAAATCTCATAGCTAAAGGATCTTAAATCTGTGGTAGAAGACTTTAGCCAATAATGACTGCTCTTTGTGTAATTTGGAGTCAATTTGTTTCGAGGAAAATCTTCCACACTAAAGAGTGATGACTACTTTGCTGCTTATCTTCCATTTCCATACTACTTGTTTTCACTTGCTTCTCTGAATTCATTCAACAGTACACATTTTGGTATCTTGTTGTAGCAGATTTGATTCCCTTCATCGCTTGCTATCTCTGATGCTAGTCAGCTTGTCATTTTATTTCCAAAGATTCTCACAGCTTTGACCTAACTGAACTCCACAGTTTTACCTACTTCTCCACTCTAAAGTGTCCTATACTTTTCCAGGTTTACTCTATCAGATAAATGTGGTAGAGATTTCTGAGCAAGCCTAGCTGTCTGTGTGTATTTCAGCAGCTCTTTGGTACTCCTCTACTGTACTGGCTTCCTTTAATTTATCCAAAGCCATCATAATAGAGAACTGCTTGATCTCTAGCAAATCTTTATTTTTAGCTTGAATTTTATTCTAAGCACAGAATATCATTGATCAATATAGTGACTCCAGAGCACATTCAAATTTTGCTTCTATTGCTATCAGTGAAGATACAGAATTTATTATTTTTATGTTCACTCATTACCATTTTTTTAAAAATGGTAAAAATCTCATAGTTGTGTCTGGTTTTCTTGTGTTCTCTACTGATAGGGTTATAAGTTATCATCTTCAACGTATAGACCAGTTATAATTTGTTATATAGATGACAGTAATGCTAATGAAAATCAAAGAGATGTGAATAAGGCAAATATAAATAAATCTCAAAGTCATTAAAATTCTTTTGGTGTCTTTAAGTGAACCACGTGAAAGCTTAATTTAATTAGAAACAAGAGTAAGATACATTGCAATGCAAACACAATGGTAGAATCCATTTTAGAAATAATGGAAAGAGTTTGGGTCAAAAAAAAAAAAAAAAAAAAAAACACAGTAGGTGTTGATATCCTTACAATCAGCTGCTGGAATACATTTGGCTGGTGTTGTATTAAAATATTGGAATCTTATGATGCGAATGCATGTTAGATATGACTATTTATGTTTTCAGTGAGTGAAGTTCAGTCTAAGAGGCTTTATAAGTATATGGACTGGAGGACATATTGCTGCTGACTTTTGAAAACAAGTACAGGTACTGGATCCAGCAAGTAAATGATGGGAATTTGTCTTGCTTGAGATTCTCATAACCCCTCTCAAGCAAAAGTGAAATGTGCTGTGCTCTGTATAACAATTACAAGGTGGTATAAACATTTCTCTATTGAAGCACAGGCCTGGAGCTATTTTACATAATCATGGTTTGGTTAATCTGTGTGTGGAATTCTTATTTAGAAGTCCTTGTCTTCAGAGTACAATTTCCTGGTATTACATTTATGTCAATATTAAAAAAAATGCTTATTTGCCTAACAAATATATTATATATATACATATATTATATCTAATTAGCTGTGGTTGACGTTTTGGTCTCCAACTTTAATTGAATTTCTTTGTTCCAATTTGCCAATATAACATTTTTAACATTTAAGTAGAACCAAATTCTGCAATTTGAATAAACAATTAAACATATTAAAAGCAAAACAATTTACATTTCCATACTTTCTATTAATGTTGCAGGGCCAGAACCTTCAGCAGATCCAGAAGACACTAGCTACACTTTTAATTAAAATTTCTGTCTTTGGAGTTCCTGATGACAGGAATAATTATAATATTATCTCTAATTTCTAAGCCACCCTTGACCAATTGACTTCTTAACGTGCATATACCAAGTCACTGCACTACAGCAAGTGATTAATCAGCTCAAACACTGGTTATCCAGTATTGTAACTATTTCACATTTTGAACCCACCATCTAGGGATAATTCTTACTCCTTTCTTCATCATGTTTGCTAATTTTCCTCAACCATTTATTTCTAACTTTTCCTAAATCATTCACAATTTTCCTAACTTCGTATTCAGCATCTTTTTTCCCCACTATTTCCATTGGTAAACTGTCCCATTTCAATCCTAACCTCTCTGTAAGGGCCTTAGTTTCTTTGCCCTTCAACTTATTAGTTATTGGTGTTAGTTCTGTCATCATGCATCATCTTCTATATACTTTGGCTCATCATATGTTTGTTTATATCCTCACATGTAACAGAGTGACAGGCCAAATTTAACTCTTCTGGTATATTGAAATTATAATCACTGCCACAAATTGGAGACAAAGGTGTCATCTTACAAATGATGATGCCTCTCCACTTAGCTCACTACTCCAAATTTTCTGACAACATTTCCACAGCACATGATAAATGGAAGGCATGGCCATCATGACTGCACATCAACGCTTATAGACTGTTGTCTCAGGGCCAAATAGATTTATTTATTTATTCTGATTGGGCTAAGTCCATTAGGCCTTCTCTTCCGCTCTACCAATCTAATAATAATTACATGAAGTTATAGTGATAACATTACAAGCACAACATTGACAGTAAAGTTGACAACACTCATACACATATAAACGAATGTAAAACATGATGTATATAAATAAATGTATGCTAACACATAAATATTGATAATGAAAATAAAAAATATTAACTTAAGAAAAAAATAAGAAAATAAAAGAACAATAATATACAACAAGCACCAGCAATGACAATTTATACATATATCAACCTAAGTAAATTCTGAAATTGGAAATAAAGATACAAGCAAAACATAAAATTAAACCCTGACAATACTAGGAAGGAGATAGGAACATTTATGATAGTAATAAAATAATAGAATGAATAATTCTAGTAAAACAAATAAACACATGAATTGTAACAAAAGGAATCTAAATCTAGGGTAATCGATTATTTCTAATAATATTAAACAATTTCTTGTGAAATGCTCCTGAAGTTCGGCAGTCTCTGACATCACATGGGGATGCATTCCAGTGATGGGCAGTGGTTAAGGTGAATGATAATGAGTAGTCATGTTCATTGCAATGGTAATAATAGTACGTGTTGGGATTCAGAATGTGTGTTAAGATTACGAGAGGAAGATAGATTTTGAAAATGAGAGGTAATTAAGATGGAGAAGATGTATGGATGATTTAGAAAAGTAGTCTGAGATAATGGATATTTCTTTGGTCTTTCAAGTGGAATCGAGGGAGGGTGCTATATGATCAAACAGATGCACATCACAGATGTAACAAACGCACATATTATAAACATCCTGCAGTTTTTGCATTAGGTTAAAGTGTAAGTCTATGAGCAGAGAATCGCAGCAGTGGAAGTAAGGCATCACCAGGGATTGCACCAAGATCTATTTTAAGATTCTGGGTAGGGACATGCCTAATCTTTTAAACATATGGATTAGAGAACTTACCTTCCTGCAGATTTCAGCAACATGGTTTTCCCAACAGAGATTACTGTCTATAATAACTCCATGGTTTTTCACAGAATCAGCGAAGGGAATTGCTCTTTTATTGACATTAATGGGTAGAATATTGCTTATGTCTATGACACTTAGCAATCGCTGGTGTCCAACAACCATAGCCTGCGATTTTACGGCATTAAGCATCAGTGAATGAATCCAGACTCGATCTTGGTTAATGTTAGCTATTGCATCATGAATGCTGTTAGTTCAAGAGTATATGTAAAGTTGTAAGTCATTGGGGTAGAGGTGGTATTTACTGTGGCTATTAGCACGAGATATGTCACTGATGCATAATAAAAACAATAAGTGACCCAGAACACTATCCTGGGGAACTCCTGCTTTCACGAACTGCCATGAAGAGGAAAGATTTCTAGAAACAACACACTGCTGCTGCTTGCAAAGATAGGAATAGGACGACTCTGTCAGACATATTTAACACCTTTAGTTTAGTAAGAAATCTGTGTTACGGAATCAAAAGCTTTAGTCATGTCAAGCAATACAACTAGTGTCAGTCTTCATTCATCACAGGCGCCACATATATTTTCACATATGTTCAGCAGTGCTGTGCTTGTGCTATGGCCTGGTTTGAAACCAGACTGTAAGGGTCAAGAAGGTCATATTCATTAAGGTTATCTGTAAGCTGTTTATGTACAATGCATTCAAGTGCTTTGGATAGAGTTGGCAGTATGCTGATTGGTCTGTAATCTTTAAGAGTTTGGGGCGTTTTGATCTTAGGAAGGGGTTTTATGAATGCCTGTTTCCATTGCTTGGTATAGGATGATGTCATGAGTGAGGCGTTGAAGATGTGAGTAATAGTCGGCAGCATGACATGAATTATTTTGTTTATTAAAGTTATATTAATATGATCTGGACCCTGTGCCTTAGTCTTTATGTGCTTTAATGGTGTCACGATGTCTGTTTCCATAACATATGTAAAGTGGAATTTCTCTCAATCAGGTATCTCGGAGAGTAAATTTCGTATGGTTTGTTCTTTGTCTGTTTTGTTCAATTCTGAGAGAACTTTCGTAAAGTGATTATTAAGTCGTTTAATGAAAGGTTCATTTCACATACCTGGGGTGAAGTCTTTCTCATTCCCATTGTTTCAATGCCTCGCCACATATCTGCCGCACCTGAAATTGGCTGAATGAAATTGTAAGCATGTCTTATTTTGGCATTCCTAATGGCTTGGTTTGTCCTGTTACGAATACATTTATAGCTACCTAGGTTTTGTGTTGTGTTTATTTTGTTTAGTGCTATGTGCAGGGTTTCTCTGAGATATCATATTCTAGATATCAACAGTCATCCTGGTGCTGGCTGTTTAGTCATACATTTTGTTCATATGTTCATTAAACAGTTCCATGATATATGCATTTAACTGGTCAACTATTTGGTCTACTGTGCGTAATGTCCAGATGGTATTCCAGGGAATTAACATCGTATCATTAGTCAAGGAAATACATCGATGCCTTTCAAGCCTCTGTAAGTTACAGTCTGTGGGTATTGTTTGGGGACACTGCAGAGAATATGCTACATAAATAAGATCATGAACTGAAAGACCCGGTGCTGACAGCTGTCCATGTTTCAGTATTCTGTCAGAATTATTAGTAATAATTAAGTCCAGTAGGGTTTCGGAGTAATGAGTATAATGGGTTCGAGCAAGATGAAGAATGGTCACATTGCAGGTGTGGAGCATTGTCTCTAGCTGAATTGTATAGGTGGAGTCACTGGTGATTTGATTGGTATTGACGTAATGCAGCATGCTCATAAAATGGCAATAAACCAAACAAACTAGAAACTGGGTTTCTAGATCGTCTAAATAATTGATTTTGGAGGTTTATATATAACAATGAGTAAACATTTCTTAAAGCTGAGTGTTATTTCTAAGAGAAGAACCTCAGGGCTGGCTGTGTGTTCCCTGTCAGTTCTATATATTATTTTAGGTTGGAGATCAGTTCGAACATATATTGCCACACCACCTCCTCGTTTATTACTATATTCATTATGAAATAAGAGGTATCTATCCAGATTAACCAGTGAAAAACATATTGTGCCTTGTAGCCACGTCTCGGATAATATGATTGCATGAAGATTTAGGGACAAAAATACTAATTGAAATTTGTGGAAATGACAAGTAAGACTGACCGTTAACGTCAGCAAATTGAAGTGCCTGGGGGTGGGAGGAAAGTAAGCTTTTTAGGAGATAATGTGTTTCCAACACTTGGAGTGCATTGCGGTCAAGATCAATGGGACGTGAGAGTCTATCAAACTTTCATCTATGCCTGCAATAAATGTTCCAACTTGACATAAATGAAGTTTTAACAACTAACCTAGACAATTTCCTAATTCTAATAAAAATAAAAATAATGAGATATTAAAATATCATCATTATATTGATGATGATGATGATGATGATGATGATGATGATGATGATAAGGCCTCAATATCTCTAGTGGAAGTAATTTTTCTTTTGTTATCCCCCTCGCACACAAAAATGAAACCCTCCATTGTACACACATTTCTTATACTATGTTTAACAATACACTTGTAGTAATTGGTGTGTCGCTCTGGTAGATCCTCTGGAATTGTAACACAGGACCCTTTTAGTTGTTTTTTATTCCTAAACACTTCACTTCATTTACAATAGCTCACAAACTTAACAATTATAGCACAGGGCTTTTCAGTGTTTCTCCTCCCAATCCTATGACTGTGATCTATATCAGCTGGACTCAGTTGAACTCCTACCTTACATGATACATCTATGATGATCTTATCTATGTCCTCACCATCTTCCTCCTTCACACCAAAGATGTGAAGATATTGGCGCTGTTGCTACTTCTCCAGGTTAACCAGTTTCTGCCCCAGTCATGTATTTTTATCCTTATCACAGAATTGCTCCTGTAGATTATGGATCACCTCTGAGTTAGCCTCCAACATCGCTTTCAGTTCACCAAACACAAGGTCATGGAGCCGAGGGGCGAGTGCATCATTTGTACCGGCATCTTTTAGAGCTTCTGCCACAGCATTCTTAATGATTTCCACAATATCGGCATCTTGGTTTTTTCCTGGGATGCATGTTTATTTTGCACAATCGAACGTCAAAATAAAATAGCAAGATGGAGGTTATTTTCAAAAAGAAAACAGTATGTATACCTGCTAAAATCTGTCTGAGTCAATAGCTTAGGAGAAGAGTATTTGCTGATTGGGGCCATCTTGAAAGCAACCAGGTTCTTGTCAATGATACTGTACATTTGAAAAAGAGAAAGAAGTTGTTTAATTGTGTACACCTGATATGCTTAGTCATCTATGACAAAATTGGAAAGTTGATTAGATATGTGTAGAGAAATAAAAAGAAGTCACATTGAATTATACTTAAACTGTACCAATATTTTGAGTTTGTATATTATTTGGCTTGTATTTGAAAAGTTTAATATTTATATTAATAAACATTTTTGAGACTCCACCATAACTTACAGACATATATTTAGATTTATTGTACTGTATGTAGAGTAATGTCTTAAGATTGGTTTGAACAAAAATTAAATAGATGGATTTGTACAGCATAAAAATATTTAATCTTTTTTTTTTTTTTTTTTTTTTTAACTGGCTAAGATATCAAACATGTTTTGTATATAATAGGTTACTTGTCACATGTCTTATATAAAAAAAAATGCATATGAGTGGCTGAGGTTGCTAAGGCACAAACATGTTAACTGGATGTCTGGGATTTGAATCCTGCCAGGACTGTCTTTTCTGAAGTTTTTCTCAGTCTTCATCAATGGAAAATGCCAGAGAGGATGCACCCTAAAATTAAACCCGGAATGCTTCTTTTTCCAACACAATTTCTTTTTTAACTCATCATTTCATCCCATGTAGCATCAGTGTGCCAACTGCCTGTAATGGTTCAGTACTAAAAATGACTGTTAAACACTATTAAAAGAATAAATATAATGCATAATTCAAATTAATTTTAATATTTAAAAGAAGCTAATTTCCTTTCATTTGTCATTAAAACTATTCTCATTATATTAACCTTGAACGTGCAACCAAAATCAAGAGTATGTATAGGGTTGTTTACAAAGTAACATAAAATGACATGATTTCATGAAACAAACAAGGGATTTCCAACTTCCATGCAGAGTAGATGAATTCTTAGAGAAATTGCTAATACTGTCCAATAGATGGCAAAAGTGCAAGTGGGGTGTGAAATAGCTCCCCATCCACCCTATTCCCCAGGTTTGGTTTCACGTGACTTCTGTCTCTTCTTAATCACAAAAAATGGCTTGGGGAAAGAAATTTTCTTCAAATGAGGAGGTTATATGTGCTGCAAATTAATATTATGCACAGTGCAAAAGAAATTTTTTTCTGAGAGAATAAAAAAAATTGAAATCTTGCTGAACCAATGTATTGAGCTCAAAGGAAATTATGTTGAGAAATAACATTTTGAATACCATCAAAATAGGTAAGTTGCATAACACATTTTGTGTGAAAAGAAAAATCTGGCAATACATAAAATAATTCACATTTTGAAACATGAATAAGAGCTCTTTGATTTTTAATTAACTGCAGCAGCATTTCATGATGAAATAGTATTCATTCTCTTTATAAAGTTATTTTCAGGCTTTAAAATAGAAAGCAGTATTTGTGATCAAAACTTTTGTTAACTTTCAATCTTTTATTTTATTTATAAATTTATGAATGTAGTTGGGGTAGCTTAGCTGTTGTATGACAATATATGACAATTAATATTTTGGTGTGGTAGAAGAATTTTTCTCCCCTCTATGAAGTTTAGACTAGCTAGGCCCTCTTACTGAATGAATATCTTGGGAGTATCTGTCATTCAAATTATCAAGGGGTAAAAAACAGTCATAGCACTGACCACTCTTCATTATTTAGTGCTAGTTCACAATTCTGGATGCCTTATGTGTATAGGTATACCCATAGTATTTTATTAAGGGAATTTAATATGTAATGCAACATTTATTTTGTCTTTCAAAGTTTGTTTTATTTCATTTTCAAAAATACACTGGACTGTTACCCAATATTTTGGTTATAAGCACTTTTTTTTAACCTATATTAGCTGTTTGTTTAAAATTATATGTAATATTGTTTTGATTTTTTTTAAGATAGTTGAGTTGTTTTATACCAGCCTGTAGCACTCATATTACCATTCTGCAGGTCTCTCTGTCAGCCATCTTCATACTATAGCTATGACTTACCGAATATTATCAAATATTTTCCTGCAAATTACATCTTAAGAGTGCTGAAGAGTGTCACAAGAGGAATCATCCTGCTGAAAATAGCAAATATGCAGTTTCTCATCATCCAACTGATTTACAAACGCATGAAAGATTTTCATATAGTTTATCCACTGCTGTAGGAAAGATGGTGGGGATAATAATGTGATGCTGCAACATAGCACAGAGCACATCACTCTCCAATTTTTTCATTATGAAGATATGTCTCATGCACAGTATGATTCTAAGTAACCCCAAATATGGGTTATTCCTGGAAATGACAAATGCACTTAGGTGAAATCATGCTTTGGAGAACCACATTCAAAGTAGTATTCCCAGATGTGCAGTGACAAACTAGTGGAACCAATGACAGTTTGTGTCTTCTGTTCATTAGAAAATTTTAATGCTTGCATGGCAGTAATGAAATATGAATGCAGGTAGGCTTTTTTTTTTTATATGTACTTAGCAAACCCTTATCTCCTGTTACGGTTTACAAAAGCTTTTTTGGAAATGCCTGCAAGTCTTTTTTGTATCTCATTTACTACTGTTTCTAGCAGTTTCAGATCCCCTTTCTTGTAGACATCCATCATGGATGTTATTATGTTTTACAACATCTTCATCAGATTCTGAATGAAAGATTTTGCTGGTTTTTCTGAGTCCCAAATTGTGCAAACATACACTGTTTCACTGTGGATCATTCATACTGTAATGTATGAGGGTAGGTCCATAAGTTTCCAGCCTTGCCGATAAGGATTATCGCCTTTACAAAAGCCTTATCTAGTGTCATACCGTATCTGTTAAGCAAATAATTGCAGCTGTAACTACTGCTACACTGTGTTCAGATACAGTTGCATAAAGAAGGCTATGTGCAGAATAGTGTGACATGTTCAAAATGGAGTATTGAGCTGTTATTAAGTTCTTCACAAAAGAAGGATTTACTCCAAATGAAAGCACACAGTGATTGGATGGAATATATGGAGAAGCACTCCCCTCATATTCTACTATAAAAGAATAGGCCAAACTTTTTCGAATGGGTCTAGAAAGCAATGAAGAAGAAAAGCATGCAGGTCCACCCTTGGAGGTGCTCACTCCTAAAAACATCGCTCTTGTAGAAGAGAAATATGGAAGACTGGCGGTTTGAAGCTTCAGAAATATCAGCAAGGTTGGGCCTTTGTAAAACAACAGTTCTGCAAATTATTCATGAACATTTAAACATGAATAAGGTTAATGCCAAGATGGGTGACTAGACTTCCTTTCCTCAGTCCAAAAGCAGCAACGAGTCATCTGTTGTCAGGCACTTTTGGAGCTTTGCAGTGGCAACGAGAGAGAAGTTCTGCAAAACATTGTTACAGGAGATGGAACTATGGTCCTCTACAATGACCCCTTATCCAAAAGAGAATCAATGGAGTGGCATAAATCTGGCAAAGCATTGCCTCTAAAGGCCAAGGTCACTCAGTCAATCAAGAAGATCAAGGCCACAATCTTTTTGGACAGTGAAGAAATACTCTTGATTGACTTCAAGGAGAGGAATACCACAGTAAATGGGGAGTACTGTGGCCTACTGCATACAGCTGCCCGTGCACACAGCTCTTGTTGCAAAGGAAGCTGTGAAGAAATGTGCCTTCAAGGAGATCAACCATCCACCCTAGCTCCCAGTGACTATTTCCTCTTCTCAAAACTCAAGGACATTCAAGGAAGGAATTTAAGTGCGGTGAAGAAGTGATGAATGCCCATTTTGCACACAAGACTTCTGAATATTTTTTTTGGGGGGGGAGGATTGAAATGTTAATTTAAAGATGTGAAAAGTGTATTGCAATAAAGAGTAATTATATTGAAAAGTGAAATATAGTTTTTGCCTTTATCATACCTAGAAAATAGTTAGGCCGGAAACTTATGACCTAACTTTGTACATACACTATTGCTTGTAACATAAATGCACAATGGCTACTGAATAACACACATGAGCAGCATAGGCATATGTATCACAATACTGCAAAACACAGAAACATGCATGAGATATGGGTTAGAGAACAGAACCACCACTTGTGCCTTTCTGTAACTATGCTTTTCATATTTATGATGCATTTCACTGAATTATGTCCATTAATTTGAAAGTTACAGTGTTTCTATAAAGAACTCTTATGGTTCATTTGTACCACCTATATATGCCTATTTTTCTTATTATTTTTTTAAATAATAAATGATTCATTATTTTTCTGTAAAAATTCTGCAAAATACCAAAGTAGATATGTTGTGTAGATTGGGCAATATAAGAATATTGTTACAGATTATTATTATTATTATTATTATTATTATTATTATTGATCAATTCCTGCTTCCTGGTTTGTTTTACTTTCTAAATGATTAAGTATTTTGGATCTTTCCTTATGTACCCAGAAATAAAAATAATAAAAACTATTGCTTGAAAAAGTGCTTATAAATAAAGATCAGAGATTAGCCTGAACCAAGAATGAAACACACAACCACAAACAAATAAAAGAGCTGCTGCTTGTTTGGTTTAATTAATACATGTTCATGGCCAAGTTTCATATTCAGATTGACTTACCAAGAACAGGTTTATTGCCCTCCTGCAGCACTGCTGATGGACTGCCAACTGTTACATCCCACACAATAATGTGTCCTGTTGTGTCGGATGATACAAGTTCCAAGGAAGGAGGTTCATTTACATTTCTGTTTTGATGTCCTAATCCCCAAAGAACCTGAGTAAGAGATAGAATATTTTATATCATTTAATATATTTAAAGAGTACAGGATTAAATCTTTTCACTGAAAACCTTTTAAGTCCTTGGCTTGAATTGAGAGAAAAAAATTGAGATAGGGAAGAAAATTCAGTTAGGCTACATAATATATGTAAACTGATGCAATGAACTCAGACTAAAACAAATACTAAAATTACATTTTACACAGATCTAATAAATCAATTGCATCAAAAGGGACATACAGTGAGTTCACCATGAAGGTACTAGCATGTCATCACTCTAGAATTTTACACTCACACCCCTTTTCATCAAACTGTTTGAAAAATCTAACCTATAGTTTAGATTTACATAATGTAATGGCCTAACTACGGATTCTTAGACTATTATATTGAAAGTTTAGATCAAAGTAGAGCTCTTAACACATTTAAAATACTGTTTTCCATTAATTCCATTAAAAATACTTTAATATAAAATAGATGCGAATGTAAATGATTACATGGACTATAGACAAGCACTGAGGATAATATATACCTATGTTTAGATGTAATTTATATAAAGCCACTGGTGTAGCTGCGGTTTTGGAAATTGACACATCTGAGATTATCCCTGCAGACTGACAGAGCCTCCAACACAAATCCTCAACAATGTACACGCCCAACTACTACTACTGTTATTCTAGAGGACTATATACATATGAACTAGAAAAAGCAAATGACTGTGTATACTCTAATAAGGTAGACTAGCCATATTCATCCCACACATTACATGACTAACAGGAAACAATTAAGCTGGTGTATCACAAGCAAGCTTGTCATCATATTGCACCATGTTAAACAATCAGCATATCTCAGGTTATATATATTATAAGGAATTTAAAATTTTGAATAAATCAGCTTCAGGAACTTTTTGTATTTACAAATAAGCAATAGGCTGTGAGTGACTGTTACGTTGGTATGGGAAGTGATAAGCATTTAATGATATTGCTTTGGTTTTTCTTAAATCATAGTAAAGTTGTAATTAGATGTGGTGCAACCATTTGCACAATTCTGTATAAGTTTAGGCTCTTCTGGCTACTAATTGCCTTCATTTTAATGTATGGCTTTAAGAGGGTTGTGCATGGATTCAGAATAATAATAATAATAATAATAATAATAATAATAATAATAATAATAATAATAATAATAATTTATTGCTGTCAATAGATTCATGCACACAAGTTTCAGACATTGTCAAAATCTAAGAACACTAGTTTAAATAATTCATATACAATTGTAAAGTATAGCATAAGAATAGCAAAAGTTTAACAGAATTAGTAGATATACAGTAACTTATTCTTAGATCATTTTAGTACACATTTACAACAATGAAGGAAAATTACACATTTTTTACACAATTATCTACAATTCATCCATCCTGTATAGGCATTTCTCAGTCAAAAATACCTTTAGATCTCAAATTTCTCTCAGTTTTTTTATTTTTAGAGTCACTGGAACTTTATTCCACCAAAAATTATTGTTTTGCATGTGGAACAGTTTATACTTTGATCTGTTCCAAGTTCAGAAGATGAAATAGTTAAAACTTTAGCAAATTTATTGCCTTTTATGATCTAAGAAGAATTATTCTAAAGAATGTAATATAGCTCTCGATTTCAGTTCTTGTATTTGTGGACAAGAGATCATAAGGGATACTACAAGTAAAGCTGAATTTGTTTAGGGTGAAAATGAACTGCAACTTTAATTCAGGTTATTTTCAAGCAAAGGGCTCCGTTATGTTATAATTGTTGGAAAGAATATAAAATGTGAATAGTTGGAAGCAGTAGATTTCAAGCATTTTGCAGTGAATTAAGCTTTAATTTTGTTAAATCTAATTTCAGGTGTACAAACATGTGGGATAGGGCAAAACGGAAAAGAAAAAAGGGGTTTAGCAAGATTGCATTTTGACAGTTATTTAACTGAATTACTGTGGCATTCATCTGTCCAAAAGCTAGATCTATTTATTTGCTTTTTGAAGAATATTGCTCTCAATTTACTCTATTTTAATAATGTAGACCATGACAGTGGCGTCACATGTGGCACATTTTATTAAGTATAAGTTGTTTCATTTGGCACACTGACAGAAATGTGCCCGAATTTTAATTACCTTTTAACCTCCTCTCTACCTGTTAATTATAAATATTCAGTTATTTTATTAAAAAGCAGCAGTAGCTCCAGATTTTGGTTTTGGGGCACTTAACTACAATGATCATTAGTGTCTTATTCTTATTCCCTCCAACCAAAAAATTATTAAGTAATAAAACATCCAACATGTGTTACATTAACAATAGATGACAGAAACAAAGCACTGGGTCAATTTTCATGCATATTTAGCTAAACTTGCTCTGAAGCTTATTTAATAGTATACGCATTAGGCCAGTGTATTACCTATAAAGTTCACTGTCACGGCCTTGATTATAACACAACCTGGGTAAGGTTTTTCTTAACTTGAAATGGTAAGCACCAGGTAACATTAAATGCTATGAGCTCTGAGCTCATTTGTCATCATTTCATTTATTCCATTCACCATCTCAAAAGCCTTGGCATTTGGCATGACATTAAATGCTTAAAAAATAGCAAGTCAATCAATAAATTCAATTAAAAACATAACAAAGGTTTAAACTTTGCTTTAGTAATATTACTGGATGTTTTATGCAGAAATGTTTTAAGGTGTGATCCATTATTTATTCTTAGGTTAATTCTTAATTCTCAAATATTTTGATGGAATGGGCTTAGGAGATGTTGTAGAAGTGAATAACTTAAATTATTCACTATTAATTGCCACATATATTGGGAATTTACACCAACATCACTTTGAAATACTGGATATGTACTTTTAGTCTATATACTTCTGAACAACCTCTTAAATTGCAAATGTAAAGCTCTTGAGGCTTTTCTTCAAATCTGAAAACTGTGAAAATTGCACCATAGGTTTAAGATGCAGGGGAAATGTTTTAATTTCTTCTGACAAAACTTTTCCCAACTCAAATTGAAATAATTTATCATTTCAATATTAATTCAATTTGGAATAGATCACAGTGAAACACTCATTAATAATCTCTCCTGAGTCAAAATATTTAGAACATTCTTTATGGTTTCACTTACATGAGATTTACTCAATTGTCCACATCCTCAGCTCAACTCAATTCAATCGTGTAAGCTAAGGATGTGGAGAATTGTTCCATGAAACATGCCCTGAGTAAATCTCATGTAAGTGAAACGATAAAGAGTGTTATAAATATTTCAACTCAGAAGAGATTATTAATTTTGGCAAATTAGTTACATATGATCAGAGTTTACAACTCCCACTTATATACAAAATATAATCCAGCATAATTCTGAAGCTTTAATGGTATCCTTTTTTAAATGTGCATCTTACCTTGTTTACCATGGATTTATGTTTGTCCAGACATTGTATAGGTTGAACATTTTTTGTGTCTACTACAACCACTGTATAGTTTGATCCATATGCCAATAATCCATGATGACCCCTGAAAATAAACATGTATACCTTTTCATGTAACAATATATGTTACCTCTTATTCTTTTCTCAGTTTTAAGAGTTAATGAAATAAAACAGAATAAAAGCAGTATACACATGTAAACTAAAACCTTATATATTTGCCCTTTCAATAATGTAAAATTAACAATACGAAGACTAAGATAATTTTTAACTTAACAATTAACAGATATTAAGTAGCAACTATCTAGGTTATTCTTTACAGGATTTTCCAAAAGAAGCACACACTTTCAATTAAAATTAAATGAGCAGCTTTGGGTAAACCTTTAGACATGTTTCATATTTTGAAAGGATTTTTTGTATGAAAACAAATCTTTTCAAGTCATTTTTATGAAGGATATGAAATTATTAGCAATTTGTTTGAAACAATACCCTAAAAATTGGGCACTGTACATAAGAATATATGTAGTATGGGATATGATGGCCTTTTTCCTACAATTGGAATTATGGTTATTCAGCTGCTTATTTGTGTTACACTAATATGATACAAGTATGAGAGTTGGCTCCGGAAAACAATATTTTCACTTCCGTGCAATCTTTTACCAGATTTTATAATAATAATATTGAATGGAATGAAAGAATGAATTTATTTTCCATAACCAACATTACAATTAAATTTACATAAAATATCTAAAAATTTACAATACCATTTTTACAATAATTCAATACAATTTTTAATTTTGCTAAGTTGCTTGTCGACATCTGGTCCCAATGCACACAACTCAATATAGATAGAGATGGGATGAGGTTATTCATGTTTCTTCTGTACTTTACCTTCATTGGTTAATAACATTTTTAAATGTCACTATATTCCATATTTTGTTACATCTAAAATAATATTTTTACAATGTATATCCTTAAGTAGTCTTACAAATTTGAATGAATATGGCATTTCTCAGAATCTGTTTAAGTTCTGAATAATACCACACATCACAATTTTGCTGCATTTTTATATTCCTTTTTTTCCGCATATATAAGTAAATTTTTTGTTTAAAAATATTATTTATATACAATATATGATTTTTTTAAACTCTTTATCTTTAGTTATTCAAAGTATGTGTAATAAGCTTATTGTGTGTGTGTGTGTGTGTGTGTGTGTGTGTGCGCGTGTGCGTGTGTGTGGGGGGGGGGCTGAAAAAACAAAATAAAACTCAATAAATTAACATAATTTAGAAATTATGTATGACGAGAGGTACACAAAAGGGATACAAAGTTATACCAATGATAAGTGATGTAATGGGGTCTTTCATGGTCATGCAGCTGCCTCATCATAATAGTCATAGCAATGCTGTAGTTGCACATGTCACAACCTTTGAATCACTTCAGTCTTAATGCAGCAGTAGTATAGTTAATTCAACATCCATGTTAATGCTTATAAACTGTTTATATTGTAGTGTATTACAAATGTTATCTTTGCTTAGTTATAGTTTTCATAATGCCTTGACATCCATACCTGTTACAACAAACAATTTTATGTATAATTTGTATGCAAAAAATTCTTGCAGGGAAGTTAGAAGGCAGCTTTTAACAGAATATCCAGGTGTACCTGCTTTATGTAGAGATGCCATGTGAAAACTTGGAAACAAATTTAAAAAAATAGGTCCATTCTCCATTAAAAGTGAAGGATGATGATGATAGTTTATTCACCATTTAGTAATTACAATAGGCTTTGTCAAAAGAAAAAAAGGAGAAAGAGGCTTAAAGTCTATGGATGAAAAGTAACAGCTTATTTATATTATAACTTTTTTTTTGTTATTATATCATATTACTCTTATTTTCTACTTCAAATCCTTGTATGCTGTAGAAAGAATGTTTAATTAACCATTTATTTACTCTCTCTTGAATAGTTGAATATTTACAGCACTTATTTCTAAAGGAAGTGAATTGAAAAGTTTTATTCCTGTTATTTTGTACTATCCAGAGGTCTTCTGCAACCTGTGATATGGCATATCTACTCTGCTCCTGTTACGTGTGTTATATACATGCATTTCACCCCTTACATTATAAATTTGCAAATTCTCTTTAATATGTAACAAAACATCATAAATATACAAATTAATAACTGTAAGAATTTCTAGATCTACAAATAGTGGCTTACAATGTTCAGTTTTCTTAGAGTTTGTTAATATTCTAATAACTTTTTTAATTTTTAGCACTTCTGCTATCCTTGGATTACTACCCCATAACACTAAGCCATACCTAGAAATGCTTTGAAAGAACATAAAGTAAGCCATGCGAACAAAATCTTTAGGGACAGCCTTTTTAGGTTTGCTAGTAGGAATGCAGTGCATGATAACTTACTACATATAAAATCTATGTGGAGATTCCAGGATAGATGCTTATCAATTATCATGACAAGAAGTTTCACATTGTCACAGAGAGTATTTATATTTTTTAGGCTGAAAATTATATTTTATGATTTATTTGCATTCATAAAAAACCCATTGCTTCTAAACCAAAGCTGAGCTTTTTGCATAGTTTCATTTACAGATTGTGACAGTAATTTGAAGTCTTTATTTACATTAAGGAAGGATGTGTCACCTGCATAAACAACTGTAGGACAGGAATAGCATTTTGATTATCATTTATCATTATCAGAAATAGTAGAACCAGGCCCCGTGGAACACCAGTTTTCACATCAACAATATGAGAGTGCATTCCTCCATATGGTACTAGTTGTTTGCGATCCTCTAAATAAGATTTAAATATATTTAAACTTTGTTCCTCAATCTCGAAGAATTATAGTTTCTTGAATAAAATATGTTGCACACAGTCAAGAGCTTCCTGTGCCCAATTACCTTCCTCAAAAGCTTGATAGATTATTTCTACAAATGCACCAACTGCCAATATGGTTGATTTCCCTCTCTGGTATTCAAATTGATTATTAAAAAATAAATTATATTTTTCAAAAAAATCTTGTAATTGATTCTTTAGCAAGCATTCAATAATTTTTTATATCGCAGGAATAATGAAATGGGTCTATAGCTAGTCACATTTTCCCTGTATATTCCTTTTTGTATATTGCTGTTACTTTTGAAAATTTTAGAGCTTTTGGAAAAACACCTTCATTGAAACATCTATTGATACAAAAGATTAATGGAACTACAATATATTGTATTATTTCTTTAATGAAATTATTTTAAATGTCATAGATATCCCTACTTTTGAGCTTTTAAGCTTTTTGGTCACTTCCCCACATGTTACCTCTTTTAGTACAAAATATTCATAATCGTTCATTTGTTGCACATCATTTATGAAACTCATTGCTGTGTCTGTACAAGAATTTACCTGAAAAGTTATGTCTTAAACAGAATGTATAAAAAAATTATTGAAATCATCAACAGTTATTCTTTCATCTATACCAATTTTGCTATTTTTGCCTGTTATGGAATTTATGATGGACCATGCTGGTTTGTATTTATTCTCTGAGTTTTTGTGCTTCTATTAAGGCTTTCCTGTACTGATTCCGATAGTTTCTTACTATGTTTAACAATAAATTATTTGGTCTCTTTTTATAGATGTCCTGAAGAAATATTAACTTATTTTTCATTCCTTTAAACTCTGAGTTGTACCAATTTAAGCATCAATAGTTGCAACTTTTTGTTTGGAAATAACTATTCGTCTTTGTTTTTTACAAGAACTAATGAGTAAATTAACAAGTGTTGTAAAGAAAACCTCAAACATTTCTTCAGCTGACCTCTGAATATTACACAATATTCCTTCCCAATTTACTACTGCTAGACTGTCCTTAAATTTATTTATATTTTCTAAACTGAAATCTGGAATTTCTTTTGACAACTTTTTTTGTTTTCTTGGCAAATTTTTTTTCAATTATAGCCTCAAAGAATATTGGTTGATGATCTGATACCTTATGCTCCAATACCTTAAATGAATAGCATTTTGGTTTTAGATTTGTTATAATATTATCTAGACATATAGACCCCCAAGTAGAAGTTGTGTTTATATGGTGATAACCTGTTTGCTGTAATAAATTTAAAAATAGATCTAGAGTATTACTCTTTTTGGTTATGTCAAAATGAGCATTTACATCACCACAAATTATCACCTTGTACTTAAAATTAAACAGATATGTCAAGACTTTTTTTAATACTTTCAAGAAACAGATTAGCATCCCCCATCTGGTGACCTGTATATTGCGACTATTATAATATTGAAGGCATTAATTAATATTGCCGTCGCTTCAAAAAAATTTTCTATGCAGAATTGTTTCAATTCCAGCTTTTTTGTTTCTAAAGTACAATGACTATAGATTGCCACACCCCCATTTTTATAGATAATTCAACAGAAATGGCTACCGAATTTGAGATGCCAAATTTTTACATAATCTTTTTCTTTTTCCTCAGGCCAATGTTCACTTAAACATTTACATTTACATTTAATATCCCTAAGATGCACAGACAGTTCATAAGCTTTTGTTCTTATGCAGTGTATGTTCAGTAACGGATTTTTACAGCACATCTGAGCATTGAAGGTTGGCTTGATTATTCTGTGATTTCTGAACAACTGTATCCCCATTTGAACTATGCAAATGGTATTTTATTTTTGTTTCTGTACCCACCCATGGTTCAGGGACTAGTTTCCCTGATTTACTTTTATTATTTGTATTACATTATCAAACACTTTTCCCAATGTACTTTTCGATTTAAGTGTAGACCATCTTTACCAATACATGTACAGTCCACATCTACATAGTTTTTTTTTTCTTTTTGATTGGTTTATTTATGGACGTTCTTATACAGCTCAGGCACTCAGGCGTGAAACGGCCGACAAATTTTGCTCAGAGGTCTCTCTTTCAGGCTTGAGGTTCTTTTTCGTGCCGTAAATGTACGACACGGGACCAACGGCTTTACTTCCCTTCCGAAGGAAGTCATACTTTGGATTTTTACACCCGAAAAAAATCCATAGGTCCTGGCCGGGTTCGAACCCGTGATCTTGGGTTTAGAAAGCAAGTATGGTAACCACTACACCACCAGGACCGAGTCTACATACAGTGCCCGTAATGTATTACAAGCCCACCTTATGTCGTCCTTTGCTAATCTAATGAACTTTCGATGTACATCACATCTTTTAATAACACTATTTACGGCCATTACCGCATTTGGGAACATTTCTATGGTAGTGTTTATCAGTTCATACATTTCTCCTAACACTTCCTCCGGATTCTTTGCTTTCTTTAAATTGTTAGTCCCAACATGGAGGACATCCACTCCTGGGTTTTTCTAGTAATTTTCACAGCCAATGGATTTTTTTATTTTTTCGCACAGTTGCTCTGCTTTAATTCCTTGATATACTTTGTGTTGTGCACCTTTCACATTCATACGCAAGATTATCGAGTCACAATCAATAACACTTTTTCTTCCATTGCTGCATCATGTGTAGGTTTGTTGAGGTTAGTCATTCTTTCGCTAGCCAAGCTTTGTTGTTCTTGTAAATTTGTGGATAACACATCATATTTGTTGGTTAACTTAATTTTCGGTGGTTCTGATATTGCTTCTTAGAATTTCATTCCTTGGTTCTTTTTTGTAATTCTTGATCATTTTGTGTGATAACCATTGTTGCTCCACGTGGTCCACTGGCAAAAACCCTCTTTCCTTGGTTGATATTTTTTTAGTCTGAATCGTTGATTTTCCTGTTAATATCTGATTTTCTCTATCTAGTTTGATTTTTGATTTTTGTGACAGGTTTTGAATGTCAATTCTTGCATTAGACCTTGTTCTTATCTTGCGCATCATTCCTGAATGTCGTTACTTTGGCTTACGATTTTTCTTTTCGCACATTCCACAATTTAGCTGCTAACTCTTCATTTTCACTCTTTAGGTATTTTATATCTTCATTAGACATGTACTTATTGAGGAGAAACTAGACCAATTTGCAGCTCTCCTCAAAAATCTCTCCAATGGCTTGCACTGAAAACAAAAATTTTAATGAGGTCAGTGTGCCCACCTACAAAGTTCTTAAAATTGAAAGCATATAAAGTCTGTGTTGCAAACGAATTGCTGCCACATGATCTTGAGATTTGAGTAAATTTCTGTAATAGCATTTTGCAAAATGCTAATGATGTAATTGATCCATGCTTAATGTCCTTTTCTGGGTGTGGTTTCATTTACATGGTCATATTTTTCTATTTATTTTCAACAAGACTGGAAATTTTTGAAGATAGGATGATCGGTATAGCCTACTGGTCCCCAAGATCCCCTGATCTAACTGTATGCAAATGTTATCTATGGAACTTGGAAAATAAGCTGTATAGAACAAATCCCCACATTAGAATGGAAAGAAAATATCAGACAAACTGACTCAATTTCAGCAGATGAACAAATGCATGTTAATAAAAATATTCTTAAATGATACCAGAAATGTCTGGGTGGAGTAGGAGATCTCCAGCCATATGGTATGTGATTATTTTCCTTATTATTGTTTATTTATTATGCAGTTCAAATTTTACTCAGGATAATAAGAATAGCAATTCATGAAGAATTTTAGTATCTAGGTGTTAAAAGATAGAGCATATAAATTCACTTTTGCAAAACAAAGAGAAACAAATTCTTTTATTGAGCAAAAGTAAACATTAGTTAAAATATGGTGGACATTTGTAACAGTGAGTAAACATATTCTAATAAAATGAGGTATCACATTATCAGTCACGTGAACTGAAGTGGTTATCAAAACTGTTTTCTCATTCATCTCAAAGATTTTGCACATATGCTGTTATGACTCTAAGCCCTGGACTTTTTTAAGTGGAAAACTTGCTTTGAATTTTATTTTGGAAGAATGAGAATAGTTTAACCTACTGCTTACATAATTTATCATACCATCTGAAAACATGCTCTATTTTATTGAATTTTATTGTTTAAGGCTTTAGACTTTTCAAACTTATGATATATTTTTAGATTTTAATTTTTTTGAAAAATAAATATAGGAATGGGAGAATTTATGTTTGTTAAATACATGTGCAAGAAGAAAGCTAAACAAAGTTTTTCATGCTAAGCATTAAATATCAATGTTTATATCAATATATAATATTATTTCACATGGAGGTTTAAATAAAAACTTGCTATTGTTACATTGTGTCACAAAAACTTTTAAGATTTGTAGCTAAATCAAACTGTAAACTCATTGGCACAAGTATTAGCATTGTCCATATAATCTAAAATTATCATTGTTGATTTGGTTTATTTATGGATGCTCTTTAACATCTCAGGTCATCAGCATCCCATTCAATTCAGGGCATGAAATAGCAGATCAATTTTGCTCTGAGGCCTCATTTTTCAGGCTTGAGGTTCTTTGTATTTTGTTGAATTAAAAGTAAAATTTCTAAAATTCTGTCAATATTTTAATCTCTCTTGACGTTTCACATTAAAACTTTTTTTTATTAAAAACTAAGTTGGGACTATTTGTGAGTCACTTGCTCACATTGTCCACCAATTGACAACTCAACAAGATAATGATAATTTCACTGTGTGGATTCCTACATTCATTTTTAATCGAATGGAGGTTCTTTTATTTGCTGTATATCTATGACAATAGCCCACGGCTTTACTTCCCTTCCAAAGGAAGCCACTTAGGATTTTTAAGCCCAAAAAAATCCATTGGCCCTAAAACTATCATGTATGCACAATTAGAGATTAAAACACAATTCAGTTACAATTCTTTCTCAGTAATTCTAAATATTTCTTATGATCAACCTGTACAATAAAATGATTAATAATCAGTTTCTTAAATCTTCCAACCTTTAAGGGCATTTCTCAATGAAATAAATTTTTAAGACTTTATTAAAAGACTTGTCATTTGAATTTTTAATGTAATTTGCCAATTTGTTACAAAGAATAGGTCCCATTATATATAAATCTTTTTCTGTCGTTGTTTTGGTTATTACTACTCTGTGATAGTTGGCACGATCTTTAGTGTGATAAGAGTATATATTTCTATCTATGAATAATGATTTCAATTTTGGTAATTTTACCAATTTATATGCATAATTAGCTATGACTGTAAGGATGCTATTATTTTTAAAAGCTAATTTGCATCGTTTTTGGAGCAAAAGTCTATTCCTAACTTCCAAATTCATGCTATGCCACTGAAACAGATATGAAATGCAAACCCCTGTACCCTTCAAAGTAATAATTATATACAAGGGTTGGAAAAGAAGTACTAGAATACTGAATAGATACAAGTGTTGGTAGTGTCTTTGCTAGCTTTATATAGGGAAGGCAGACCTATTCAATGCAGCCATTGGTTTGAGCAGGCATGGATCAAAACTGAGGTTTCACATGGAAGGAATGCTAAATATAATTCTTTATCTATTGGTAGAATTTTATTTAAATATGTATTTTTAAGCAAATATTTAAATTATTATTTTACAATATTTAAATAATATGGATGATTATCACATGATAATTAAATTCTCTTGGTGGGCCTGAACTTTTACAAACAAAAAATGAGAGATTTTAGAGGCCCATTATGTATCTAGTTTTTTAGTTATGTCTTTTTTAAGATACCATCTAGCCATTATTTGCAAGGAGGTGTGCAAAAATTGGCTGCTTTCCTGGCAATGTACAGTATGGTTTAGATTTTTTTTTTTTTATTTAAGGATACTCTCTAACAGCTTTGTTCATTAGTGTCCCATTAAATTCAAGGCAATAAACGGCTGATAAATTTTGCTGAGGCCTCTTCTTTCAGGCTTGGAAGTTTTTTTACATGCCCTATTTCTGCTACTCAGGACCATTGACTTTACTTCCCTTTTAAAGGAAGCCATACTTATGATTTTTAGGCCCTTAAAAATCCATCAACCCTGGCTGGGTTTGATCCAACATCCTTAGGTCTAAAATGGACAGTGAGGGAATTGGCTGTAGGGGTATAATAAACCATTCAACAGTGCTCCATGTTTTCAAATATTTGCATCCCATTGGGTGCCTCATCATGTTACAGATTTTCAGAAATGGCACCACTGTGCCCTTGCAGGCAACCATTTGAAATGTTACATTCCATGATATGTAGATACCTACATGATATGTAGATACTAACTGCCAAAAAAAACGGAATATTAAGATGTGGATGTGGTGTATGATGCAAGGTACAACAAATTTCAAAAACCTACAGTTTTTCATAAAAGAGATTGTAAATGTTGCACATTACCACAGTTACCTGGAATTATAATTTTCATGTAACTATGTAGAGAAAATTGCAACAATTACACACTTATAGTTGCATCCTTTGCGATAATGACCAATGTCACACTGGTACCACTGTGAGAGATTTGTGGATGTACGAGATATTCAAATATTCTCAATGTTCAACAGACATGAGCCCCTGTGACTTTGATCTCTACTCTATGTGATCAGAGGAAAGCATTCCCATACAAGCAACTGCTTGAGTAATAGCACACTTGTTTGCCAACATCAACAAAAACATTAATGCTACTAGAATTTAGCACCTACCAGAAGTATTGCAGAGCATTATATTGAAGGAATATACTGCTTCTAGAATAACTGTTTGTTAGATAGTTGTGTTGCCACTACTTTATTTCTTCAACCCTTGTGACCAAGGATTTATTAGAAAATTTGGTAAAGCTTACGTAGACATTCAATGAATGAAAATTATAGGAACTTAGAAAAATGTTACAAAAAATTTCACATAGGTAGGCAAGAGGAGACAAGTGAACGTGATGAAAGCTAGTAAACTACACACCACCTCGAAAAGTGTGTATACTTTTATAGATGAAATCAGATCAAGGAGATAATGGCAGCAGGGTATAGTGAAGGTGGTGATGCCATGGTTGTTAGCAATAGCATGAAATGTTCTAGATAGCAGTGCAAGGAGGAGGGGTAAGGATTAAGATAAATTTTTTAAAACAAATTTCAGCTAAGAAGCTATGCTAAGCTAAGTTAATCTAAGCTAACAAAATTATATTCGTTATTACTAGATATTGTGCAACAAAATCCTAACCTAGGGATTAGATTTTAAGGTTGTGATACATAACAATCTTTATATGTAGCCCTAAATTAGATTTAAGTTAACAACTAGTATTAGCAGACTTAACAGCACTTTTATATGCCTATTTCTACAATTTCATTATCAGTACACCAAATTATATATAATGAAAGTATATAACCAGTGGCAATAATGGAAAATAATGCAGAAATGCCAAAGGTTATGCACAGAGCTACCATAGAGGAGAAAATTGGGAGATATACTTGCCAACATAGTGACTATAGCTTATGACACTTATTGTTGCAGGAAATAAAGGAATTAACAGGGGACAAATAAACCAATTTAAGGTATGTACAGATACCAGTGTAAAATAAGTGTAGTGCAATGTAATTTGCTAAATATAATATCTTCAAACTCCCTGACAGAATTGTTAGAGCAATGAACTTACCAGTCTACTGCACCCTGGTTTTGTAGGTTGGCAGGGCCTGTGATGGTACGTGCAACAACACGTGGTATATGCACCACTAATGGTTTGTGATGCTCAGGATCATCTGCTGAAGAGTCCCTCTCCAGTGACCCATCTTTATGAATTTGCGTTTCTTCTATCTCACCCATCTTAGTAATGCCCCGCTAAGTTAGACTGTACCAACTGATCACATGCTAATGATGTAAGACTGTAGAATACAAAAAACTGATATGCATAATTAAGCATTTTTTTAAAAATGAAAATGAACGATTCTTGTAAAATTTTTATTTAATTATGTCAATAATATTGTTTACGCTTTATATTATAGTAACAGAAAAGCAACTATATAAGATGTTCAAAAATGAAACTGCAAAAATAAAAATCAAATTACACCGGTTTGCTGCAATGAGCCACAGACATTTGTGCCGTATACAGATTTAAAAAGTTGTCCATGGATTTTGTGACTTAAAACCGGCAGCTTTTACGTATTAGTCCTTTAACACTGTATACTTACACAAATCGATTTTTGAAACTAATATATAATATCGATGTTCATTGGTTGTTTACTAATGACGAAAATTTCACCTAAAAGGAATGTTTCACTTCCATAAAACAAAGGTAAAGATGGCATAATTCAACTGTTTTTTTTTTATGGTTGGCAGTCGCACATAGATTTCTTTAAAAATTACTAGAACAACATATTTCAGATACACATAAAATATCTTTGCTAATCTTGCCACTATCACTTGTGGTCCACAGAAAAGAAACGTGGATAAAAAAAAATGAAAAATGTGGAGAGTCGTCAACTCTACCAAATACCAGAAAGTTACAAACTGTTATTTCCAATATGAGCTATCAACAGTCCCTATTTTCGCTTAGATTACTGCTTTCAGCTACCGAAACTGTCACTGACTCACTATTCGAATTCTTGAAGGTTGGCTGGTCTGAATTTGAATCATTGTGCAACCGATATTATAAACAAAACTTTGAGCGTTGGCACAAAGCCAGACTGTACCTATAGACCTTGTTGCGAAATACATTAAAATTTAACACTTAATCCATTGTGGAATTAACACGATGAGTGACGCAATATGTAACATTTTGCACTTCTGCGGGGACAGCGCGAAACTATGGCGTGACGATCGAATCAATTTTCTTCGGTTTCTTGTGTAGTAAAGGCATTAAATGTGACATAAATTTATATTCTTTCTGTTTACGGAAGATGCTTTGAAATTAATACGTTGTTGCTATTCTATAAATGCTAGTACTCAGTATCTAAAATATTTAATTTAAAGTTTCATTACTGAAATAATGAGTGAAGCAAAATGGGGAGCTAATATTGTTTAACTGCTAATATTGCCACGCCTCAGTGGTAAAATATTAAAATAGGCGGCAAACTTTATATAACCGTTACTCGAATCCTAACACTCATAAACTCTACCGTGACCGTAGATTTGACTGCCGTTAATCCTAGATTTCTATGCTGTCTGCATAATATCTGCTGTTATACCCTAGCCTACTTAAGCTAAATTATTGGTGCGGTAAGACAGCTGACAGAATCTCTATCGATAGGCTAAACAGTTGATCTCAAAGGCTCTGAAGAAAAACCTGTTTTAAATGTGAATATGCTGATAACCAAATCAGGCTATCAACATGTTCACATTACAGAAAGCCAAGAATGCTAGATCCACCCCTCACACCTTAGAGAAGTTGCACTTATTCCATCAACCCTTTCACCCACTAAATAAAATAATCCTAAAACCCCTCTTTTCACTCTGTGGTAAAACCCTTGCTCGGGTAGGTACACAGCAACTGTACACAGACTGCCTCGACTTGGTTGGTTGGTTTCCGAAGAAAATGTGGCGACTATAGACTGCCTACGAGATTACACGCCAGAGCCCCTATTCCACAAAAATATAGTCTAATTATATATTACAAGTGTATGGACTTGAAAATTGTAATTATTATTAAAATTCTTCATTCTCTTTTAAAATCTCATTTGACACAAATTTCCTAGTTTTTTGCTTATGAGAACGTGATTGTCACGATTAACTGGTGATGAGTCCTGATCTCGATGAATATCACGGCTATGCTGCTGCTTTGAACACAGTCTTTTATCGCTATTGATGTGGTGTTCTTCTTAGGGACATTGTAAATGTTTTAAAGCTTTTCTGGAATGTTCTCAGGAGAGAAGAAAGACACAGGACGGGACTCCAACAACAACAACAACAACAACAACAACAATAATAATAATAATAATAATAATAATAATAATTCACACTTCACTGCGTTTAATGTTCGTTTTTTCCTGTCATAACTGCTCCTATGAAGATGTTTTTAATAACTAATTCCTCCCGATTGCGTTAGCGAAATAGAACTAAATTATTTCATCTTCCTGATCGAACTGAATTCTTACTTCTACTAAGCCAAACTGCACTGTTACGTCTCTCAATAGAACTGTCTTCTTACGTCTCCTAAAACGAACCAACTTCTTACTTCTCCTAACACGAACTACAAAATGCCTCCAAATAATACTTTTTAATGGTTTCTCTACGCGTCTCTCCGAGAGAATTCAAATCTTGGAACATTCTAGACACGTCCTAAACTTTACTCTCTGATTGGCTTAGTAATTTGCGGATGGAAGATTCTCGAAGATATAATTTAAAATTCGAGGGCTTGTTAGCTGAGCTCATTCCTTTCTTTCCTACGCTAGATGCGTTATACATAACGAGAATTCTCTTTTTAAGAGGTCGCTTACACAAGGGTGAAAGCGATGGTTCAATGTTCACTTCAAGGACTGTTTCTTTAACATAGATGAAAAGAACAGTTCCTGTTCTATTCCAAAACTAATCTTTTCCAAATGGCCTTGTTCATGGCACTAGAATGTCGCTACAGTGTTATATACATGTTTCGCCCTTACTGCACAAATTATATTTCTACCTCTGTTAATTTATAACAATATATACACTATAAGATACATATTTAGTAAACGATTAAATAGGATACATTATAATACATGATTATTAATTATATGCGAGTTGATTCTGGATCTCGTTACAATAATTATTTATTATTAAATATCGATAAACGTATAATATAGTATTTGAATTATCATTATTTCTGAGAAAAAACACAACCATTTAGCAGGAATGACAATAATTTGCCCCGTGCATTAAAAATCCCTAAGAAGTAGACAACCTGGTTCAAGGAATAGCGACATATGACAAACAGCCATCTTGCTGTTAAATGACGTAACTTATAACTAATACTCGCTGACTCTTCTCGTGAAAGTTCATTATGTAACTTAACCTTACTCTGTGAACTAGTTCTCATGCCGATCTCGACCGCCAGTGACTTCCATTGATATAGGTGGATAATTAGATATTCTGCGACAATGGCATGTTAGCTCAGATGATTAGAGGGTCGTACAAAAATATAATATAGGATTTTTTCCACCCCCTTGCTGCAATTAGACATTTGCCACTATTACAATGATTTAATGGCTAACATATTTACATCCCCCCCCCCCTGAAGTTAAAGGAGATTTGTCAACATTACAATGATTTACTGGCTAACACATTTACGATTTTTTTTCTGCTTGAGTCAAAAGGAGATTTGCCATATTAAAATGATATGGCCACCTACTTAATAGCACACAATCCCCTATCAATTTATATTTACGAAAAGGAGCCGAGCGTGGGCCATCGGGTCGTAAATGACTAGGTCCAACGGTTTCTAGGATTTGCCCGAGGTTAGGTTTAAATTAGTGAGTGTGGATATGAATTAAATTGCGAATACCAATACGACAACTAAGTTATAAAACGAAGTTGAAATACAGCATAAAAACAACATATTGCAGCCACAAAGTTTCGGAAGACAATGCATAGGTTACGTTATGCTAAAGTCGATCCTGGTGGTATAGTGGTTACCATACTTGCCTCCTATACCCAAGATCGCGGGTTCGAACCCGGCCAGGATCGATGGATTTTTCCGGGCGTAAAAATCCTAAGTATGGCTTCCTTCGGAAGGGAAGTAAAGCCGTGGGTCCCGTGTCGTATATTTACAGCACGATAAAGAACCTCAAGCCTGAAAGAGATGCCTCTGAGCAAAATTTGTCGGCCGTTTCACGCCCTGAGTTGAATGGGACGCTGATGACCTGAGATGTTAAAGAGCGTCCATAAATAAATAAATAAATAAAGTTATAATGCAACATTTACACAGTTCAGGCGCATACCTTTTTCATTTTGAACGCGGTTCCAGTAGTCTGAATCCCTTAGGCGACTTAACACCAAGGAGACGTTCGTCTTCCTTCGCTGCCATTCATGAAAGCTGGTGCTGGAGCAAGCCTTCTTTCACAAGATTGGGAGAGAGAAGGGAGGAGAAGAGAAGAGAAGATAAAAGGAGAGGAGAGGAGAGGAGAGGAGAAGAGAGGAGAAGAGAAGAGAAGAGAAGAGAAGAGAAGAGAAGAGAAGAGAAGAGAAGAGAAGAGAAGAGAAGAGAAGAGAAGAGAAGAGAAGAGATTCACAATGTAACGGTAAGTATATTTTACCAGTGTTGCTCTTCTTTCATGGAGCATAAAGTTACAAGAAATTACTTAACAAGGATCTGCATTAATCACTTGTATGTTAATGACCATACTTTTGTGGAAAATAGGGCCCAGGAAAGCAGCCGAGATTTGAACTGGGTGTTGCCAACACCTGCTCGCAATAATGGCTAGAAGGCGTCTTAAAAATATATAACAAAAAAGTTTAGGTATATAATGGGCCTATAAAATCACTGATTTTTTTATAAGTAAAAATTCAGAGAATCAAGAGAATTTAATTATCATATGATAATAATTCCGTAATATTTAAATATTAAGTAACAATTGAAATATTTATTTAAATACACATTTGAATAAAATTCTACCAATGGATTAGAATGTATATTTACCTAATATGTACTAGATAGTGCGCAAAGCACGCACACGCGCGACCCGCGGCCCGGCAATATAAGGAACACTGTATATATATATATATATATATATATATATATATATATATATATATATGAACATCGTGCATAAAAATACATGATGTTTAAATTGTTTTAATAGTGTTTAACTCCCGTTTCAACTACTGAGCATCACAGACGGTGATACTTTTGAATGATGATACAGGAAAGGATTTTTTTTTTAAGGAAAGAAGTGTCCCAGACCTTTATTTAGGGTACCTCTCCTGCATTTGCCATTTATGAGGACTGAGGAAAACCTGCGATCCTGGTTGAAATTGAACCTCAGACCTCCACCTCACGAATCATGTAAAAACCTACCCATTCCGTGTGTCAAAAACCATAGAGTTCGAGCCCGTACCCCAGAAAGTCGTTTCGTAACCTCTGTAGCAGTAGAAAAAAATGCTTTAGAGATGGGTTCTGCATCAGTCATGTAAGCTAGTTCGTAGTCCTTACAACACTTTTGTTCCTTCGTAGATCTGCACGTATTGTTAGGATTGAATCAAGTGTCTTTAGGTTCATTTTATTTCATTTCGTTGATTTGGCTAAATAATTGCTCAACTTCAGCATTGGACCAAGGAAGTCAAAGAAGCATAACACAAATTTACAGAATTCAGCAAAAGTGTTTAGACCGCTTACGTCCTTATATTTTACTATTCCATTACAAAACGAAACTTATGTTGTTAGTTTCCGACCAATTGGTAGTTGTCAGATTCACCCACTGTATTTGAATGTTTGAAATTTCATTTGCTGGCAATAAAAGCTGCAAATGGAATCAAGGGATCCTTTATCACTCTTAAAGCATTTTCTACTGACATAAACGCGACCATAGCTTCGACACTCTGTTGCAGTTCTTTTAATAATTTAACAAGAAACCTCAAACAACGAGCTCGGAGCCGTCAATGCTGCTCTGAAGACAATATCAGCATTTTTAGCTTGGTTTCAAACTCATAGTCGAGAGGCGTATGTGTCAACAAGGTCATCAACGTTGCCTTTGAGATGATCTAAGCGACAGGTTGCGGTTGGTAAAACCAGCTTCCTAGCAATGAATGAGTAAGATTAGTTAAATGATTTAACAGTTTGGTTGGATCTGCTGTATTCGATTCAAATTATTTATTTACGGCCTGAACTTCACAAAGAATAGCAAATCAGCATGGAGGGTTTCATCGACTTACATGTAGCTCTGCAGTGTGCCATTTTTCCTTGTAACGAGGCAATTTAAAGAAAATTTTCAACTCTAACATTGATCCATGATTCTGCAGATAGCCGTTTCAGTTGATAGCCAGCGAGTATCACAAGGTCTGGCAAATTGAAGACAATCGTGATCATCAGCGATAATCTGATACAGAAGACGATATTCCTACCGCCGAAGTGAAGAGTGACTAAACCAAGTATAAGTTTCTTTAATAAGAAACTCTAAATTTCCAGGAAAAGCTTCTGCAGCAGTAGCTGAAACTGCTAGCTGCAGAAAGTGACATACACAAGGTGTAAGTACCAAAGAAGGAATATTGTATTTTGTTTCTTGTACACTCCACTATTTACACCGATCACAACAGATGCATTAGCAGTGCCTAATCCAATAAGTTTCTTTAAATCTAGTCCTTTGTTTGCAATAATGTCCACAACTACAGAAACAATTTCATCGGCATTAAAAGCTGTAAGCTCCATTATTGTGAATTAAATAGAGAGTATTTCCTCGTGCGGTTCCCTAAAGAAATTTATAGCCATTCCCAAAAGTTTTCTTACACCGACATCTGAGGATTCGTCAATTATGAGACTGTAACATCATTCAGATCTTTCAGTAAATTATTTTCAAAATGTGAGGCTAACTTTAAATTATATTTCCGCACTTTGCTCTATGCAGTCTCATGTTAAATGCTGCACTACTTTCGGCAAAAATATTTATGCACAATTCAGATAAATGATCATTGGACATTAATGAAGTAAGAGTTCCCTCACTAGCCTTCTTATTAGTAACCTTCACCACGAAAGAATCTAGTGAGCGAGATGGCGAGAACGACTCTACAGCACTGATGTGTTTCTTGCTACCGCATGCTGAGTTAAGCCATATTTCTTAGCCTTAATTTCACACTTGCAAAACCTACATCACGCTTTTGCAGGATTCGAGGAGACATCCAAAATCCTGTCCTTGAATTCATTGTCCCATTGTTACTGTGTTCGAAACTACTGTGGGTACTGAGTCGCCATAATAATAATTCATACTTATTAATTTCTATTTGTTTCCACAACAGAAAATCCCGTACTAGAGTTAAAACATCATTCATCACATTATGAAACACGTTTTGTCTGTTTACAGAATATTTCTATACGGAAGCAACGAGAGCTTAACCTGACCTATGTTCGTGCACACACTGAAATATAAGTAAGCCTGTGAACTTAGCAAATCGTACTACTAAGGGGAGAGTAGTTATAAACATTGTTGATAAATAACATTCATCCTACTTAAATTATCCGGAATGCCAATAGTGTATATACCAAGCGCTACTGAGAAAAAAGTAGGCTTCTCAAGTTCCCTCTGGTGAATGCTGAATCAGATATTATTTATTCCTTCCTTATTGTAAGCGTCCGGTCTAGTATACAAGTCTAGGATTACGCAGAGGAAACGAAAATTAGCATATAGCATCATAACATGCTTTGCAATCATCGAGTTATTGCAACACAGGTCAGTTTTAAATCGCATGGGGAACAACAGAGGTGAATAACTACAAGTCAACAAGTTCTGGTTACGATGGCAGCCTATTTAGATTCCACTCTTATGCATATTTATTTTGATAAAATGGCATTACTAACGATAGAAATGTAATATAGCTAGAATATATACTGTAAACGAGAATTATTCTTCTTACGTAGCATAGTATAGAAAAACAGCTAGGGTGATAGATTATGCTGCTGTTGGATGCAAAAACAATTAAAACTGTTTTAGACTCATAAAAGCTTGTTTTGGTTCAGGGGTTTGCTAAAGAAGCTAACTTTCTGGCTATAAACATTTTGCAATTTTGCATGACTGACTGACTGACTGACTGACTGACTGACTGACTGACTGACTAACCATTTAGCCATAAAATTGCTAAGTTGACAACATAAATGAATCCAACGCAAATAGTGGATTCATCTATTTCACAAGTTTGCTGCAATATGTCAGCTAGTTCAGATGAGTTTAACGTTATAGAAAGCAGAGAAATATGGCGAATTGCTTTGTACCACAATGCATATCAGACTCTGCAAGGAAGGTAGAAGGTGTTACTTTTCATCTTTTTCCTGTAGAATCAGTCCTAAGAGAAAAACGGAAGATTGCAAATTGGAGACAGGGGACTGGGATCACTCTAATTCCAAGTGACTGTTCTAAGGTCTGTAGTTTACATTTTCAAGAACGTGATTTCAGAAGCACAAAAACAAAACGACATTTCCAAATAAAGTGCCTTCAGTATTCAGTGATTATCTTAGTCTAAATAGAAGGACAGGAATCACAAAAAAAATGTCTATTTCCTGGACCTAATACATCATAGCCTAAAATGAAGAAAGTAAAATAGTCAATAGCCAAAATTGCACAGAAAATTTAATACCTCCAACTAGCTGGTGTTGTAAACGTTCTTGTTCTTTGTCTTGCTGTCACCAGGATGTTGGTTTGAAGGAAATCAAGTTGTGGTGTCCGCCAGCACACATGCAACTTGTAGATAGATAGTGGTCCCGTCGAGGCTCGGTTACAATTAACCCCTACTCAATCTTAGGCAGGTTAACACTACATAGAGAAATGTTGGTATAGGTAGGAAGACACAGCTAAGTTGCGCCCTCCAGGTTTCTAATGACAAGTCATTCAACTCCGATGAAGATTATAATATAAGTATTTATTACGTTAAAGTTCCAGAACCAGCTACAACTAACATAACTCTGTTAGCAGCATATCTCGTCTCCTGCCTCTGCATTTTTAGGAGGTGCTGCCCGGGATAAGGGGCAGTGCTTGACAAATGAATGAATGTTACTCATACATTTCTTACACGAGGCAACATTATGCCTAACATCTCAATTATTATTATGACACATTGTTTAAGTTTAAAAGGCAAATCTATCTTCCTAGAGACATAAGAAGGCTACTCTCTTTACGCAAGAGTGAAAACGTCGTCTGACAACCCAACCGGGTTGAGTCACTTCGAAGACGTGCAGTGTGTCATGTTGCCTTTATTCTCTTCACATTTATTATTGTGCTTTACCATACTCTAATTATAATGTTTCATTACTCTAATTACACTGCACATTATACAGACCTTACAGTACCCTGCAGACCCATACAGTTAACATGATTTAATGTTTTTTTTCTTTCTTTCTTTCTTTCTTTCTTTCTTTCTTTCTTTCTTTCTTTCTTTCTTTCTTTCTTTCTTTCTTTTCAATGTTTAAAATTATAAATAATTTTTTGATTTCAAAGCTAATATTGTGTTTGTTTGCAAAGAGTAAATGATTTGTTTTCATTTTCTTGCATATCGGGAGTATATTATTTCTAATGTTTGCCTCCACATTCCGATATCCTTCAGTACGACTTGACGTTACAAAGAGACGAAAAATGTCGCTGCTGCAGGTAATGTTGCTGCTGTATTGAACCTGTGCTCCTCTGCTCAAGGCATCGTGAGAAAAAGGGAATGGGTTTCCTAGGGCGGAATATGTGAGCAAGGTAACAGAATCTTGAAAGGCTTCCATTTAGTTTGTTCAAACGCTACATATGTACAATGAATGAAAAGTTTCATTTAAATGAGATAGTTGGTGGATTTATAATGTCTTGCCTTGTGGAATCAGCAGCTGTTAGAAACTGATTCTGCTATTGCTAATAACTAATTTTTCGTCTCTTTGTAACGTCAAGTCTCCTGCTCAAGCCGGAGTATTGAGAGAAAAAGGGAATGGGTTTCCTTGGGGGAGACCGGTTTATAACAGCAAGTTAGTGCATTTATAATGTCTTGTTTATTTAAATGAGACTGAATATGTGAGCAAGGTAATAGACTCTTGAAAGGCTTCCATTTAGTTTATTGCAACGCTACATGATATGAATAGCGAGTGAGAAGTGTGTTGCTGCTGTTGCTCCTGCTAGCGCCGGAGCATTGAGAGAAAAAGGGAATGGGTTTCCTAGGGGGAGGCCGGTTTATAACAGCAAGTTAGTGCATTTATAATCACTTATTTATTTAAATGAGACTGAATATGTGAGAAAGCTAACAGAATTTTGAAAGGCTTCCATTCAGTGTATTCAAACAAGGTGTACACTTGTAGTTTACTTTTGTTGTTGAACATGGTGCAAGGTAGTGTAGCCAATTTAGCCATTTTATGGGTAAATCAAGCATTTTCACAGCAACATTTATCTATATAAAATCGTGAAATGTTTATAGCCAGAACTTAGCTTATTTAACAAACGGAACCAAAAATGTAACTTTTACTTTAACATAATTTTAATTGTTCTGCCATTAAGCAGGCAGTAAAATGCCAAAAATCCATTACCTCAGTTGTTACGTTATGTAAGAAGAACAAATAGAATAAATTCCCGCTTGCTGTGCCCTTATATTGCACTCATTACTACTACTACCTGCCTGTGGGTGATGGTATTGCGATGACACGTCCATGCTAGAAAATATTTAGCCCCCTTGAGAGGAAATTTGGACCTTTTTAGATGCGAGTCTAGCCCCATCAGTAGTTCAGCATTGGCAACAGTAGTGCGGATGTATGTTTAAACTGGGCTGGATGCACGTTACTATTTTTGCAGTTGTAGTTTTTATAATAATGAGTGCATCGAAACACTTCGTATGAATTTGGGAAGGAGTATAACTACAGGAAAACACTAAGACAGCATATTGCTAAAGTACAGCCAGAAAAGTTGGATGTTATCGTGCCCGTTCTAAAAAGACAGCAATCGAGTGCATCAGAACAGTTCGTATGCCTGGAATGTGGGATGTGGTATAACTACAGGAAAGCTCTAAGACAGCATGTTTCTAAAGTACACCCAAAAAAGTTGGATGTTATCGCGCCCGTTCTAAAAAGAGCGCAATCGAGTGCATCAGAACAGTTCGTATGACTGGAATGTGGGAAGGAGTATAACCACAATAGAAATCTAAGACGGCATGTTGCTCAAGCACATCCGGAAAAGGTGAATGTTATCGCGCCTAGTCTGAAAAGACAGCAATCGAGTGCATCAAAACAGTTCGTATGCCTGGAATGTGGGAAGGAGTATAACCACAATAGAAATCTAAGACGGCATGTTGCTCAAGCACATCCGGAAAAGTTGAATGTTATCGCGCCTAGTCTGAAAAGAGGGCAATCGAATGCATCAAAACAGTTCGTATGCCTGGAATGTGGGAAGGAGTATAACTACAACAGAAATCTAAGACAGCATGTTGCTCTAGCACATCCGGAAAAGTTGAATGTTATCGCGCCTAGTCTGAAAAGAGGGCAATCGAATGTATCAAAACAGTTCGTATGCCTGGAATGTGGGAAGGAGTATAACCGCAATAGAAATCTAAGACGGCATGTTGCTCAAGCACATCCGGAAAAGTTGAATGTTATCGCGCCTAGTCTGAAAAGAGGGCAATCGAATGCATCAAAACAGTTCGTATGCCTGGAATGTGGGAAGGAGTATAACTACAACAGAAATCTAAGACAGCATGTTGCTCTAGCACATCCGGAAAAATTGAATGTTATCGCGCCTATTCTAAAGAGACAACAATCGTGCGCCTATCACTGTGAAATTTGCAACAAGAATTTCAATTATGCATCCATCTTCAAAGGCCATCAGCGAGTTTTCCATGGTGAGCGTTCAGCTACAAAGAAAACAATGACCTGCAGCTTATGTAGTCATGAAGCAATATCGGAACTTCTTTTATTTGAGCATTTAGAATCAGCACATGAAATAAAAGTAAAATCGGAAGAACTACAGTTCTCATCCTTTGACGATTTTAAAAACTGGAAGCAGGAAATTGAGGAAACAACGGGATCGATGTTTGTAAAATATACTGGTTCTCGCATTTCTGGCAATATTGTAAGGCATTATTATGCGTGTCATCGTTCAGGCAATTTTGTTTCTCAAAGTAAAGGTGTCAGACACTTAAAATTACAAGGAAGCAATAAAATAGGTGGCATTTGTCCTGCAAAGCTACGAGTCTGGCAAGCTGAAGATGGAAAATGCCTAGTCACATTTATCTCAACTCATGCTGGTCATCAACATGACTTAAGTCACTTGGGACTGTCAAAAAAAGAAAGAAACAGTATAACTGTAGATATTGCAAACAAAGTTCCTTTTCATACTGCACAAAATTAGAGATTCGGTGTCAGATGCTAAATTACAAAGAGTTCATCTAGTAACCAGACAGGATTTACATAATATTGAACGATGCTATAATTTATGCTCCTCATCTGTCAGGCATCAAAGTGATGGGACTAGTGTTGAGGCATGGGTAAATGAAATGAACTCCAGTGACAGCCCCTGTGTGTTGTTTTATAAACCACACGACACAGTCAGCGAGATTTACCTAGAATTAAAAGGCACAGATTTTGTATTAATTATAATGAACAATGCACAGGGCGAACTATTAAAGAAGTTTGGAAACGACTGTGTAGGTATTGATGGAACGCATTGACTTAATAGCTATGGTTTCGAACTCATAACACTAATGGTGTTAGATGACATGAGACAAGGATTTCCATGTGCTTTCTTAATATCCAACAGGAGTGATTTTTAGGTACTGTCCATATTTTTCCATTGCATAAAATTGGAAGTTGGAAATATTTCCCCTAAAGTTTTTATGTCAGATTTAGCAGTCCTTCTATAATGCTTCGATTTCAATTATGGAAGTGCCAACAATGAGATTCTATTGTACATGGCACGTAGATAGAGCCTGAAGAAAAAATATAAAAAAAAGTCAAAGGCCAAGAAAAACAAGCATATGTTTACAGGATTGTAAGAACATTACTGGAAGAGATAGATGTCACTGCATTTGAGATAATGCTTCCTACTGCAATAAATCATTTGAAATGTGACCCTGACACCTTTGAGTTTGCTGCATACTTCCAGGAAAACTATGCGAGTAATGGACGATGCTGGGCTTACTGTCACAGGTTGCATGCTGGATTGAATACCAACATGCATGTTGAACGAATGTATCATACCTTGAAATATATGTATCTGCACGCAAAACATACCAAACGTCTCGATAAAGCAATTTATGCTTTAATGAAATTTATTAAAGATAAACTGTTTGATAGGATAATTATCCTGACTAAAGGAAAACTGACTTCAAAAATGAAAGAAATACGCCGTAAGCATAAAGGAAGTCTGAAGGTTAACAAAGACCTCATTATTAGGGAAGAAGATGGCGGTTGGTAAATCACATCCTCATCAAACCCGACAGAAATTTATGTTGTCAAAGATAGTGGTGTGAACTGTGCATGCAAATTAATCTGCAGTGAATGTAATACATGCATATACAGATACTCTTGCACATCATTCATTCCAGCATTAAATGGAATATGTGTAAACACATACACAGTATATGTCAATTTGAGCAGGGCAATGAACAACATGATTCTGCAAACAATTTAATAATAGAAACTGAGGATGTTCTCAATGAAAAGGAGGAAATACTAGCCCAAGTGAGCAAAAAAAGTTCCAGCTCATTATTGCAGATGAAAGACCAAATTACCAATGAATTTTTGGCTACATTTCAGGGAATATGCACAAGCACAGAACTTGAGGTTGTACAAAAACATGCAGCATCCTTAAAGGCAACATTAGCTGCTGTTAAAAAGCAAAATCAGCAGATATTTATGCCCATAGGCAAAGAAGTGTGCCAAAAGGGGAAATTTATCCCACAAAGAAGGCTCTTTGCTACAAAAAAGATAAGGAAACCTCGCCAAATTCACCTTCCAAAACCAAACAAAGTGGAAGGCAATAAAATTGCACTTTCGTTAATTGTAACAAGTGATAAAATGGACACTAGCCCATAGTAACATTTTAATAAATTGAGTCGAGATTGTAACATACACACCACTATAATTCAATAAAATGGAAGACTAGTTTCGGGAGCCATCGCTGCTATTGTCAGTTCCTAAGCAACTGCCGGCCTCGCTGTTTGTTGCAGATCAATTCATCTCTGGTGGAGGTTTGATGAACTTTTGTATTAGCACATCACTTGGCGGGATTTCAAAATTAAAAACTTTCTCCTTATTCTTCCAAATATAGATCTTTTCCCAGACTGTAAGTTCAGTTTTCCCTTTAATATTTTTAAGTAATTTGGGGTTTTTATTAATGCTATGTTGTTCTTTCCAAAAATGCCAAGCTACTGTTAATTTTTCTTCTTGTTTTTGGTTTATATTCCTAATGTGTTCTTTAGCTCTTGTTTTTATGTTTCTTTTTGTCTTTCCAATATAAACTTTTTCACAATCATTGCAGTTCATCTGATATATTCCTGATTTATCCTCTTCCTGTAGGTTATCTTCTTTTTGTTTTGAATTAAGGATATTTTTAATGGAATAATTATTTTTGGAACCAAAACAATGTTGTATCTTTTAAAAATCTTTTGAAATTTATGAAAGGCTGATGGGTAGTATGTGAATTTTTTGTATGTTCTGTTTTTTTCTTTGATAGGAGTAAGTATAGTGGTGTCTCTAATTTTCTTTTTATTCTTTGCTCTGTCTATTTTCTTGTGCACAACTTCTTGTTTGAAGCCATTTTCTATAGCTATATGCATTATATTATTTATTTCCAGTTCATATTCCTCCTTGTTCATTGGGACATTAACCATTCTATTCTGTATGCAAGACTATTTAAAACTGCATGTTTGTGAGGAACTGGATTAAAACTGTTATATTTAATGTAATTATCCGTGTGTGTAGGTTTTCTGTATATGCCAAAATTTAGGTGATTTTCTTTTTTCATTATCTTAATATCCAAGAAAGGTAACTGTTTATTGCATTCTCTCTCCATAGTGAATTTAACTGTTTTTTCCTGCAAGTTAAGTAACTTTAGTGCATCATCCAAGTGTCTTTCTGGTACTATTGCAAAAATATCATCAACATAGTAGTACCAAGTCTTAATTATCCAAGGGAAACTATTTACTAGTCTAATTTCTAATGCACTCATGAAAATATCTACTAATATTGGTGACAGTGGGCTACCCATTGTCGGACCAAAATTTTGCTTGTAATATTGTTATTGAATGTAAAGTAATTTTGTTCTAGACATAAGTTAATTAATGTCATGTATTCTTGAATATCCTTTGTTGTTATTCCAATCTTTTGTAACCACTTTTTTATCAGAGATATAAATTCAGTGTAGAAATACTTGGAAAAAGTGCTGTAACATTGAACGAAACCAAGGTATCTGTTTTTCCTATTTTTTTGTCTTTAAGTTTTTTAATAAGATATAATGAGTTTTTTTATACTAAGAGATTCAAATCTTGGAAAAGTAGAATATTTGTAAGTCAACCATTTGGCTAGTTTATAAGTTGGAGCATCTTTGTTATTTATGATAGGTCTCATTGTTTTCCATGGTTTGTGCACTTTTGGGAGACCATAGATTGTAGGTATTGTAGTTATCTACTTTAATTTTATAATGTTCCTTTTTATCTATTAATTTGCAATCAGTAATTGTTTTATTGAATGTGCTTTTGCATTGATTTAGGGGATTTTTTATTACTATTGAATATTCATTGTTTTTTAATAGTTGTTTCATTCTGTCTGTATAATCTTTCTTATCTACCACAGTATTCCCTTTGTCTGCTCTTGTGTAGATAACAGGTTTGTTTTTTAGTATCTTTATTATCTTTGTGTAAGGGTTGGTATTATTTTTATTTCCAATTTGTTTGATAATGTTACAACACTGATAGTATAAAATATAGTGAACTTTTGTAACAGTGGTGTCAAATATTAACATTTTAAAAAAATTGAGTCGAAATTGTAACATATACACCACTAAAATTCAATAAAATGGAAGACTAGTTTCGGGAGCCATTGCTCCTATCAGACCAGGAACTGATGATAGGAGCGATGGCTCCCAAAGCTACATTTTATTGAATTTTAGTGGTGTGTATGTTACAATTTCGACTCAATTTTTTTAAAATGTTACAACACTGACTTTGAATTGTATTCCTATCTATTTCTGTAAAGTTTATGGTGGCTATTTGTATGTCTGCTACATAATCTTCAACTTTTTTTGGAGAAATTTACACAAGTTTTTAAACCTTAATCCAAAAAATTGATTTCTGTATCTGTGAATTTTTGTTGTGAAAGGTTATAGACATTATTTTTTATGGTATTTTTCTTGGATGGTGTTTTTATCTCTTGTTTTTGGCATAAATTATCTAATTTTCGTTTTAGTATTTGAGTCTTATGTTTCATATTTAGGTTAAGTATTGTCAAAAGATTGTTTTCTAAATTTTCCCAGATTATATTGCCTAATACTTCAGTTAATTTCAAATGTAGCCCCCATAGTGTCAATTCAAATTAAGAAATATACTTATCATGCTGTTTTCACTGGAGTGTTAGCAAAAAGATTACAAGAATGGGCAGAGAGAGAAAAGAAAATTTCAATATTTCAATCAGGCTTCAGGAAAGGTAAAAGAACAGTTCACAATATTTTTATAATTAGAACATTAGAACAATAATTCTATTCACTGTCTTGACTATATAGTTAGTACTTGGCAGCGATAAATGCAGTAAATATAAAATTCTACTTCTTACAGATCCAGAATGTTATAGATTACAAATAAGCAAAAGGAAATATGAAGCAAATTGTAAAAATGTTCTGTAACAAGTGACATAAGTAATGGCATTAAACCTTAACCAAACAAAAAATTATGTAAATCATTGTGAGTTGTAAATACTGTGTTATTTTTATATTTTCATATATAAAACCATTTATGGTCTCCCACATTGCACACACTGCTCTAAGCTGTACAACGAAACATTATTGCAAATATTCTGAATTTCAATTGATATTATACAATGGGTTTATTCATGGAAAGCATTGCATTTGCAACAAGTAAAATAAAATTATGCAAAAGTACTTGTTAAATTACACATATGCATGATAAATAATATCTCTAGCATGTTTAACAATAATTTTATTTTTTTCAATCTTAAATACAGAATATTATCTTGAAGAATACACATATATATATATATAAAATTAAGGTGGTTTTTGTAGCACAATATTGTATTAGGCCTACAGCTACTTTTGTGAGCTCCTTTAAGAACTATTGTTATTGTGTTGTTCATTCATTGTGTACCTTATGTTAAAGTGCAACATAGATTAATTAATGTTGAAATTGTGACAAGCTGTGGAAGTTGGAACAACAAATGCCCTATTAAATATTACTGAAGTAAATCTATCTTAATATTTATGGGAGTCACTATAAAATTTTCCGATATTCAACATGGAACAATAAAAAGTTGCCATACTGGTGCATTTTTCACATACATTATAGCAAGTTCTATATATCAGCACCTCTACCTCTGGAATTAGTTCTTTGGTATAGCATTCATCTTCTCTTCATTGGCAGCAACAGCTTCTTCTAGGCTAGAAAATCAGTGTCTATGTAGGAGACTCTTAAATTTTATAATTGGAAGAAATTGCATAATACCAAGTTGAGACTGCAGGTATGATGAAATTATTAATTACTGAAACGAGAAGCAGCATAATCTAGGTGGTTCTGTTCTTGGTTGTCTGTACTCAGTTTTTGAGAATGCCTTATTAGATACCTGTAATTGTCATCTGCTTTGTTCAATACCCTAGAAAGAAGAAGAAAAAGAAAAAAAGAATTGTAAAAGTAATATTTTGCATGTTCATTAAATTGATATCATTTTTACAACTTTTTACTCTTGGAGCAAGATTTGTTTTTCAAATATTTACATTATATAAAATGATATGGCCAGATCGCAGATTTCATTTCTATATTTGTTGCACATGCTGAACATTCAGTAATAGAGTTTTTCCAGAAATTTAAATTATGAAGACCATTTCTAACTTCAAAATGCCTTAAAAATGAATGTAAGTTTAGTGCTTTTCTGCATGCTTACAGAATTCTACTTTGTACCTGACCTACATGCATTAACCAAGATTTAATTAAATTTAAAAACCAACATATCGAAACCACTAAAATGTAACTATTATATATTCTAGATTAGGCTAGTGAGTCGATTTTTGTACTGCTGTATTCCACACACTATAGAACTGCTCAAAATGTGTTTCATGAGCTACTGCAGCTGATGACCCCTCAACATGCATAACTACCCTCAATATTTCGGGCATAAATAATATCAGATTACTGTAGTGTAAATGGGAGGCTACAACATTTCAGGTTAATTAAAAATACAATGATAAATGTTATCCAGTATTTTTAATAATAATTCAATTTGAAATCTAACACAGTGAAACACCCATTAATAATCTCTTCTAAGTTGGATATTTAAAACCATAAAGAGTGTTTTAAACATCCGACTCAGAAGAAATTATTATCCAGTATATTTAGGACCTATGTGTATGGACTTCTGTAAAGGATTAAGGATATACAGTATTTATGACAGATGGCACATAGGTAACATAATGCAGTGATGTTCTTTGGGAGACCCTTTTGACCAACAGGCCAGTTGGGATCAGCCAAGTTCCATCATCTCTTATGGTACAGAAACATTTCAATTTTACTACTTGCAAGAATTCACGAAGCTTTGAACTGGGGAAAAATTTTCACCATTATGCCATAAATTAATTGTTCTAGAGCAACATCATATATTACTGCAAAGTAATTCAACATCAATAAACCATCGTTACTAATTAAACCATTAATAATGAACAAAAGCCTACATTTTATTTACCAAGTTAGTTAAGTCAACCCCTCTCCTCCAAATGCAGTTGTTTTGCATATTCTGAGTGTTGTCAATATTAATGTTTTATTTCATCAGAAGCAAAATGTTTCAAACTTTGCTATTCATTTATCTGTTAGAACAGCAATGGTTTCAATATGTAAAATTACTTGCAAAATATACAATTTAACACTGTATCATAATATAAAGGGCTACAGAAAGAAGTTTCAAGAAACACTCTTGTAATTGAGACATCTGTTGGAGTTGTCAAATAATTGAGCTGCAAGCACAGCACCAATTTGATAGGTTTCCCCTGGGAAATTGGCATTCACGTGAGGTTCCAAGGTCACCAATCCAGTTGCAAGAGCTTGTACTAGAGTATACATCATTCAATATTATTAATATTATAAATCATTTAATAATTCAATTATCCACCCATGTCACACGAGGTGCTGGAGTTGCCTACCTTCATTTTCCACATATATCTGGTATCTGCTTATGAAATTACTCCTTACCCTTCTTAGTTCTTTGGAAAAATTAAACCGAGCTCTTGACAATTTATCTAAAGTGAATGGATACTCAATAGCATTGCATAACAGAACTTTCATGTGGAAATTTCTCCTAAAATAATCTCCTGGCGGAATGAGCAGACATGTCGTTTCCTTCACTGTTCAAATGACACTATTCAGTGCTCTGAGACGCAAGGCCAATGCAGCAGTTTGATAAACCCTGCCCTCCCGCCCCAAGTCGTGTAGCCTGGCATTAAGTGATGGCTTATTGGGCAATGCAGTTTTCTGCTGCCACATCCTAATCAAGTAACTGGATGACTGGATATTATTGTTGGCATTAAATCACAGTTTCTGACAGATAACTATAATAACTATATAAGTATTTATTGAAAACACAAATTTGGAGTACTTTCTGCCCTTTGGTGAAAGCACAGTCTTTGAAAGTAATAACCAATAATTGAACACATTTTTTCTTAAGACACATGTCTGAAAAACATAGTTTTGAGATATACAAAAATATCAATAACATATGCACTTTCTCTTTCAAAAAACATTAAGTTATAGGTAGACATGTCAGAAATAAATAGACATATGTACTTTCATTTCAAAATGACCACTCCACAATTAATAAGCAGGTTCCTGACCATAACTCTATTATGCAAAGAAAGCGCATTTTCAGAAAAAATGATTCAATTATTTATTATATGAATAATAATACACTATAATTAAAAATAAAATCACTAACACTTATGACATCATACATCTTTCATACCACTGCCGCGGGTGGCCGAGGTCGTTAAGACACGGACTTGTGAGCGAGAGGTTTGGGGTTCAAATCCTGCCAGGACCACCCTCCCTGACTGGGGTTTTTTCCAAGTTTTCCTCAGTCCTTCATAACTGGCAAATGCTGGGGAGGTACCTAAAACTTAGGCCTGGAACGCTTCCTTCCTTTAAAAAAAAAAATCCTTTCACAATACATAATTTCATTTCATGTTTCATCAGTGTCCCCTGCCTGTGGTGTCTCAGTAGTAAAAACGGGCATTAAACACAATTAAAAAAAAAATCTTTCTTACCTTTTATGTTCTTTGGCACTTCACTCCTTGTCAGAAGTTACAATTTCCAGAGCCTCTGAAGAGTTATCATCTGAGGAGTCATCCTCATACACTTTCAATTTGAATGTTAAAGACTGATAATCTTCACTGCTGTTATTTCCAACTGATGAAGCAGCATTTTCATCTGTATCTAAGTACATGCTTTAAAAGCTAATTAAGATTTATGTACTGATCTGAAAAAAATAGCAGAAGCAGATTTTTTTATTTTCTCTGAAGGTATTGTATCAATATTTCTTTAACTACAACCTTTTATTTCTGATTTATAATCTCCACTACCTCCATCCCTCACTGTTACTGTTTAATTTATTCCTGTGTCCACAAAAGTTTTAATGGTTACTTTCAAAACAATTACAACTCGAAATATGCATAAACCTGAGTTGCCTTTTACCCTTAAATAAGTAGTGAAAGCTTGTCTCAACAGTAAAGTCTGGGCCAACTTTTTTTATGACATAACAACCTCACAATATTACAAACCCTTAGTCACTTGAATTATTTACAGCCTGCAATACAAATTGTTTCACCTCTTGCTGAAAATATTATGCACAATCATATAATAATGATACCTCATTTTTTTGTATATTAACAGCATTTAATAGGATTATACAAACATAGGAAACTAAGGAGCTATCAATGCAATACACCTTCTTATACAGCATACTTGTGTGCACTTCTATTTAGCTTTTTTTTATTCAGCAAATTTCTCTACAATTCTGTGATATTTCTCAAGGTGGCATATAAAAAAGGAAAGAGTAAAAAAGTATGTATTGGACACAATTCTGCCATGTTTGTGTGGCTTCATTTAAACCATTCCAGAACAGGGATCTGATTTTAAAAGCAGAATATGGTTCATTTGCAAATAGAATGAATAACATGGAGCGAAAGATCAACTGCATTGATCCTAAAACTAAATGCAAAAAGAAAGCTTCAGAATGAATCTCCCTCTTCCTTTGTTATAACATTTACTTTTCAAACATTTAACTTGATTTTGCATACATAAGGTTTAAAAGTGCTAGTAATCTTACTTATTTAGTAAGCACTAGCTGGTTTGAACATTGAATGGTTCAGAATAAAGCTCCTTCGTTATAAAATATGATCCTATGTACAAGTGTTAAAAGTTTCCAAGGTTACTATAAAATGCATTTATATTACTGTGAAATGTGTATTATTCAAAGATATTTTCATATAAGTTACAGAATTTTAAGTTTTCTTTAGTAAATACCTTTCAATGTCATACCTGTTTATTCGGGTCTATATAGAATTTGATAGTTGATGAAACAATATGCCAAAATCTGTAGTGATGTTCTTTACAATGCTTATATGCTTGTTAAATCAAATGTTAGACATTTTAATTCATATCTCATTCAAATTAACTTTCATTCATTGTACAGATTGTGCAGCGTTTAAACAAACTAAATGGAAGCCTTACAAGATCCTGTTAACTTGTTCAAAATTCAGTCAAAATCGCCATTCTAACCTCATAAACTTATCTTGATAATTTTTTGCACATTAAGATAATAATTTGCACATAATAAAAGATTGGTAACACAGATATTTTTTTTAAATATATGCTCTCCGGAACACTGTATATTTATTACAATAAATTACAGGTGAGGAATGAAAACAGTTACTTCGCCAAGGTCACATTAAGTTAAATCAATACTTTCTTTATTACTCTCGTATTCATTTCTGAAAAGAAACCTGTAAAATACTTATGATATAGTTGCGAATTGGTAACAACATGATTTAAATGGCATTACCTCACATTCGTGTGAATTTAGTTATTAGCAATAGCAGAATCAGTTTCTAACAGCACAATATGCCAAAATCTGTAGTGATGTTCTTTACAATGCTTATATACTTACTTTAGTTTAGTTCTCGGAGCATTCAGTGAGTTCGTGAAGCAGCCACAGAGACCTACGAACATTGAACTTGTCATATACAAATACCACAGTAGTTTTCAATCTGTATTTACATCTACATAAATAATTACTATAAAATAAAAAAGAACACTTAGAACAACTCAACCAATACCAAAAACAGACAAATCAATCATACAACTTTTATTAATACATATTTACATATACATTGATATGTTTTGCAGTATACTATTGTCACTCATATATTCCCTTACAGAATAATAGGCCTTTTTACATAGGTATTTTCTAAGAGCAGATTTAAAGGAATTGTCATTGTTTATTAAGGCTTTTAGGCTAGAGGGAAGAGCATTGTATACTAAAATGCACTCATAATAAACGCCTTTTTGATGGCATGAAAGTGCTGAAATTGGGCGATGTAGATTTGCTTTTTGTCTAGTATTCTTGTCATGTATATTTTGATTTTGAACAAATTTCTGTTTATTTCTTATATAAAAGTTCATGAGGGATAAAATATATTCACAAGGAAGAGTTAAAATTTCAAATTTCCTAAAGAGGTTTCTGCATGAATGTCTACTGTGTGTACCAGCAATTATTCGTATGACTTTTTTCTGTAACAAGAAGACACCTTCACTTTTAACTCAATTTCCCCAAAATATTAGACTGTACTTCATTATTGAGTTGAAATAAGCATAATAAACTAGTTTTAAAGTCTTAATTGACTCCAACATTACTAATGCAGTATTGCATAGCATGCACTGCTTAGTTTAGGTGTAATAAGATCAATGTGATCTTTCCAATTCAGATGGTTATCAATTATTAAACCAAGGAATTTAATATATTTGGTTTGTGAAAGTACATTGTTATAATATCCTATCTGTAATTGTGGATCTGGAGATCTGTGAGTAATGAATTTCATAACATTTGTTTTATCTAGATTTACAGACAATTTGTTTGCTTTGAACCATACACACAATGAACTGAGAACCAGATTTAGTTTAATGGTACAATCATTAAGGCTCTTTCCATTTATCAATATGCTTGTGTCATCTGCAAATAGAACAGCATTTCCTACATCTTGGATAGATAAGGAGAGGTCATTTATATATATTAGAAAAAGAAGAGGACCCAGAACAGATCCTTGAAGTACTCCATGGTTAATCATTCTCCACTCCGATGCATTGTTTTTATTTTTGAAGGGCAATTTATCACTACTTTTTGTTTCCTTTTGTCAAGGTAGGATATAAACCATTTTAAATATTGGTTTTTTATTCCATAGAAAGCTATTTATCTATCAGAATTTCATGATTGACACAGTCAAAAGCCTTAGCTAAGTCAATATTCCTCCTACATGTGCTCTTTCATTAAATGCAGTTAAAATTCCATTAGTGAGTTTATAGATTGCATTTTCTGTTGAAATTCCTTTTCTAAAGCCAAACTGATCACTAACTAGAATATTGTTACTTTCAAGGTAATGGTAAAGCCTATTGTACATTACTTTCTCAAACACCTTAGAAAATGTAGGTGAAATAGCTATAGGTCTATAATTAGAGACATTTATCTTTTCTCCCTTTTTGTACAGAGGCCTCACTATTGAGTATTTTAGCCTCTCAGGAAATACACCCAATACTAAAGATTCATTACACAAGTGACTAAGGGGGGTACTTATTTCCTTTGCACACGCCTTTATGACTTTGCTGTTGATCTCATCATGCTTGTTAAATCAAATGTTAGACATTTTAATTCATATCTCATTCAAATTAACTTTCATTCATTGTACAGATTGTGTAGCGTTTAAACAAACTAAATGGAAGCCTTACAAGATCCTGTTAATTTGTTCAAAATGCAGTCAAAATCGCCATTCTAACCTCATAAACTTATCTTGATAATTTTTTGCACATTAAGATAATAATTTGCACATAATAAAAGATTGATAACACAGATATTTTTTGAAATATATGCTCTCCGGAACACTGTATATTTATTACGATAAATTACAGGTGAGGAACGAAAATAGTTACTTCGCCAAGGTCACATTTAAGTTAAACCAATACTTTCTTTATCACTCTCGTATTCATTTCTAAAAAGAAAGCCGTAAAATACTTATGATATAGTTGCGAATTGGTAACAACATGATTTAAATGGCATTACCTCACATTCGTGTGAATTTAGTTATTAGCAATAGCAGAATCAGTTTCTAACAGCAGCTGATTCCACAAGGCAAGTCATTATAAATCCACCAACTATCTCATTTAAATGAAACTTCTCATTCATTGTACATATCATGTAGCGTTTAAACAAACTAAATGGGAGCCTTTCAAGTTTCTGTTACCTGGCTCACACATTCCCCCCTAGGAAACCTATTCCCTTTTTCTCTCCATGCCTTGAGCAGAGGAGCACAGGTTCAATACAGCAGCAACATTACCTGCAGCAGCGACATTTTTCGTCTCTTTGTAACGTCAAGTTTCAGTACGTATTTCTGATTTCCACCAGTATGCATGCTTTAACTTCTATTTCTACCAGCTCTTAGTTTGAGCTTTCAGCACTTGGGTTACGCGCAAAGCTTACGAGGATAGGTCCATAAATTTCCTGCCTAACCATTTTCTAGGTATGACAAAGGCAAAATATATATTTCACTTTTCAATATAGCTATCCTTCATTGCAATACACTTCTAACATCTTTGAGTAAACATTTCAACCCCCCCCCCCCCCGCTCCCAAATAGAAGCCTTGTTTGCAAAACGGGCACAAACAGCATACACCACTTCTTCGTTACACTCATATTCCTTAATCGAAGATCCTTCTTAACTTTTGAGAAGAGGAAGCTAGATCTCGGCTGTAGGGGTGGATGGTCGATCTCCTTGAAACCACATTTCTTCACAGCTTTCTTTTACAAGAGCTGTGTGCACAGGCGCATTATCGTGAAGAAGGCGCACAGCACCACTCAGTTTTCCTCACCATGTTTGTCACCATGTAATTCTAGTGTTTAAATACTTTTTGTCAAATGTTACCAAAATTTAAATGTATCTAAAAGAATTATTTTTTTATTTCAAAGTTATTACTTTTGCTTAAAGCTACTATGAAAATATTTTTATACCACCATCCTGTTTAGTTGAAATTTTAGCCAACACATTTCGTACCCGCCACAATTCTGTAACTTTTTATTTCACAACATTAAGTGTATGTAATGTCTAGTTTCAAGTTTTGCCTTCAAATATCTTTCCCCGACCTCAGTCCATTGCACAATTTATAAACATTTTTAGTTTAAATTTTCCCCATCATCATGTATTTCCAATTTATTCCCTCTTTCCCCTTTCCTTCCGTTTCCATTGCTCGCGTAGTTTCATTTTTTACAACCTATAAATACTGTAACTTAATAAATAAATAAATAAATAAATAAATAAATAAATAAAAATATCGAATTAAACATTCTTTGTCGCAGATTGCCTACCTAGTAGTGACAAGTAATTTAAAGGATTACTGTAACGGAAATTATACAGTGACCGCCTTCTAACCGCATAATAATATTTTTTTTTTCAAAAAATCAAAAGTTGTTTTGTTTTTCGCCCTCATCGTGTAATTCCAATTTAACCCCCCTTCCATTATCATGTAGGTTCGGTTTTTACCATAAGGTATAAAATTTGTAATTCATTAAATAAATTACCTTGAATTAACTATTTTAATTGCTGAAACCCTACCTTGTAATGACAGGCAGATTAACGGATTAATAATAGATTAAGGAAACTGACCCTAAAATCATATAGGGATTAATGATAAAGAACGCTTAATCTGAGATCACACGGTAGATAGAAACCTTGTGATTTTCAATTCTATAAGCTAATACTGTTTATGAAAATCTATTATCCATCCAAACAGCTAGGCTTATTATTGATATTTCTGATTTTTGTTCCTTAAGAGTAGAGAATAAAACGGTATCTTGCGCTTTTATTTCTTAAAAGCTACTGCCAGCGTGTTTATAAACGTCTTTTCAAATATTTAAGGATGTTCAGCCTGCTATACTCTAGTAGGATGCCCTTGATGTGTGGGGTTGATATAGCCTCACATCACCACCACTACCACCACTACCACCACCACCACCACCACCATCATCGTCGTCGTCATCATCATATTCACATCTAGCATTAGTTTTCTTGTTGAATTATTTACGAATCTATTTATTTAACTGTTGAATTTGTAATATCATCCAGTGAATAAAAGCTATACAATATGAAAGGATTGTCTTATGCTGATGAACAAAACTTGACATTTTTACAAAATTATAGTACGTTGAAAAATAGAAAATGTCATATCTATTTTAATAAAAATGAAAGGGTTATTATCGATTTACAAGGTTTAGGCCTAAGGTCTGTTCAGCGTCCTGATCACCGAATACCTAACGGATCATATGAGCCAATGAAAAATGAAAACAAAGATATAAAACTCAAAGTAATAAGAATTAGTAAATATTAGACGCGTAAAATGAAACAATAATGGAAAATATCCATATATTTAAATGTATGGATTTTGACAAAAGTGCTTTTTTCACATAAATCTTAAAGACAGGAAACTTTGCAAATGTATGAAAAATATATGAAATTGATTTATGGATTTGTTAGTAAAAGTGCTTTAAGTACTTTTAAGTTTGCGAAGCATACTGCTGGATGTTTATTTTTACTTTGTATTAATGCATCTATATCTTTATTAAAGTATGTTTTAAACATAAAATAATAAGAAATTAAAAATAAAATGACCGTATAAATAAAAATTAAAGCATTATATTTTATGAAATTTGTTAATGTTTAAAAAAATACAAATTGAAGCAAACATTTAACTGGTTGTAATAAAGAAAACTTTACTTTCTCCAAGTACTGCTCTGCATAGTTGGTATAGATTCAAAAATAAAATTGTATTATGATCCTAAATTAATTATGTATATACATTAGCCAGAAAACTCTACCAAGAATTTAACCTAATTTAATTCTTGAAATTAACCTCAACATTCCTTTGTGATAATTTTAAAATATGGTAAGTGAAAATTGGCTAATTGAAGCAACTTTTAAGTATTTATTATATCATTGTATATAAATAAATAAATAAATAAATAAATAATTATGTATATAAGATTTAGTAAACATTAGTACCTTAACCGTTAAAAAGGTCATTGGTAATTTGGCAGAATGGAATGCATGCCTATATTCATCTTGAATTAACCGTAGTACTCTTATTCTTTGTGATGGGGCAGCTATGAAGTACAATTAGATCCTAATACAGAATGCAGTTATTTTCTCTTAGATATCAATGTACTATCGATATTTTTAATAATAACTGTTAGGGAAGTTAGATTTGTACCACAGAATATATAATCATATTTGTCAATAAAACAAGCATATTATGTTTATAGTCTAATAATACATTCGATAGTATTCCTTCATTATCGTTTACCAACCAATAGTAAAAAACATTGGAATTGCCCACCACTACCTCTATAGTCTGTCCATTGTAACTACTTAATAGTAAAATATTACTTTGCGCGTTCCGCTTTGTCCCTCTCATTTGTTGCTATTGACTCTAGAATTTACTGCCACACTTAATCACCTGTAAACACGTTCGCATATTTTACGATTATTCTCTTGACAGAAACACAAACAAAAATATCTGATATAAAATAAAATGATTCATTCACGCTATAAGCAACAAAAAGAAATACAAATGCGTACAAATAACCATATATTCATTTAATAAGTGGTACTTTCTAGCGAACATTTTGGGAGTAAAAAGACGGTTCAGCCAATCAAAATTATTTCCGCCACATCTTTTATTGATGTTACGGGTACAAGCGAAAATCAGGAGTATTTAGGTCCGCCGGGGCAAATTGCAATCTTCCTGATGCTCTACCAAGAAAGCGCCGAGCACGTTAATCAGTTTATTATTATTATTATTATTATTTGGTTTATTTACGAACACTCTTTAACATCTCAGGTCATCAGCGTTCCATTCAAATCAGGGCGTGAAAAGCTGACAAATTTTGTTCAGAGGCTTCTTTTTACCTGGCTTGAAATTCTTTATCGTGCCGTAAATGTACGACAAGGAACCTACAGCTTTACTTACCTTCCGAAGGTAGTCATACTTAAGATTTTTATGCCCGAAAAAAAATCCATCGGTCCTAGCCGGGATCGAACTCGCGATCTTGTGTTTAGAAGGCAAGTATGGTTTACTACTACAACACCAGGACTGACATGCTAATCAGGACATGCTTAGTACGCGAGTGGAGAAATCTAGTAGCATGTACTGGAGTCAAGGCTTCATATTTTGCTAGTTCCAGAAAAACAATGCATTCCTGCATTCCAATTAGGTATTAATTAAATTCCATACGAAGTCAGGAAAACTAGGGTAGATTTAGGTCATCGTTTCTTCAGAAGGAAATTGTTGACACACCGAATTCCGAACAGAATTTAGAAAATGTTCCTAAGGAAATCACGAGATTGAGAGAAGGTTTTTTTGATACTAAGGAAAATAATCACAATGTATGCCATGTTTGTGATATCAAAGTAGTATATGAAATATCTTATACTATTGAAAATGTGCAATTGGCATTGTCAATAAGGAACCCATCTTTGAGAGATGCAGTACAGCAGAGTAACAAGACAGGACTGCAACTGCATTATCGAAGCAGACAAAGTGAATGAAATACCAAAGTGAGAACTTCTCTCCTTTGAATGTTGATTACACAGTAAAGATACCAGTGCTGATGCTAATAGGAACAAAATAGATACAAGAAATATCCTTGGAGTTGTCATAGAAGTAGTTGAAGATAGTTACTACAAAATTGGAACGAAAATGTTCTTTCCGACTTATATTTAAGAAATAAAATCGAGCCATGTAAATAATTCGTGACTCTGGAGGATGTACCTAGTGAAGAAACTTCTCTAATAACAGCCAGCTCCACTCAGTCCCATTTTGGAGGAAAAGGATATTTCAGTTGTAAGTGTAAAATTAAATATCTTTCCAAAAAATATAAGACTAAATGCAATGGTTTTCTTCATAACTTGAAATCCATAGTTCACTTTATTGTAACAAGTAAGCAGAAACGTAATATTTCAGGTATATAACATTTTCATGCTCAATTTGATATAGTTCCATTATAATCGGCATATATCTATCTTTTTCATAACCCATTATTTTTTAATTGGCTTTCTCATGCTGTGCCGTGTTCATTATTTGTGCTACGATCTGGGGGTTCAGAACACCTGTATAAAATCATTGAACATTATATAACATATTGCATGCTGTTAAAGAAAACTATTTATATTGAAATATGAGCAATCACTATGTATTAGCTGTATCGAGATGTACCTAGGCTAATCTCGGTGAAGCTGAATTGTAACATATATATAACATTTGTGCCTGTAACACTGGTATCCACTATAAACTTATGATGGACAGACATAGTGAGGTAGGTTAAATGCTATTTTATTATATTATATATCAAAGTACATCCGTACTTCCCAATATTTTATATTACAGCAGAAGCAGCGATTACGATTTGATGTCGTTTTGTCTCATACTAGGGAACTAAATTATGTTGATTAGCAATAAATAGTGATGGAATATTTTCTACCATTGACGTAAAGTTGCCTTAGCATCAACCATACAGAAATAGCTGATCTTGACTTCCGTAGTATTCCGATGTAAAAAAAAAAAAAAAACAACAACAACAACAACTTTATAGCCACAAATTCTAACCCGCTCCCCCTGATACTTGTACACTAACTACTGTCAGTGTATGATAACTTGGTGACGAAAGAATTGTTCCATCTCTTGTAATAAACAAAATAAATAAAACATTTTTAATATACTTTCCATTAATTTTCTCGATAAGTCATATTCTCAACATTCTCTAATCGCATGTTAAAGAAGTAAGAGCAATGTAAAAAAAATAAATGATGGTGTTTAACGCCCGTTTTTGCTACAGAGGCACCACAGGCGATGAACATGGATGATACTTGAGATGAAATGATATATGGGAAAGGATGATTGATGAAAGGAGAGTGATGATTTCAGGGAGAGGATTGTGTTCAGTGATTTGACGACCTTCCATTTCAGCGGCAGAGTCAACAGATATAATGCTCGGATCTGGTATGATATCATTGAGCATAAAAAGAATTACGAAAGTTAATCGTCTTTGGTGCCATATGCAGAAGGAAACTTTACTGGCCATTATTCGTTGTAAAAAAGAACGTAAATGAACCCACGCATCTTGACATGCATGAAGATTCAAACGATTTCGTTTTCCAACAAGATAGAGCTCCATCCCACTACCATCACGAAATGAGAGAATATCTCAATGAACATCTCCCATGGCAGTGAATTGGCTGCACTGGTCCTGATGATGAAGCATTGCTGAGATGGCCTCCGGCAATTTCTTCTTGTGGGGCTTCGTCAAAGACAGAATCTTTGTCCTACACTTGCCTTGAGATCGGATGGAGCAGGGAGAGCGGATCAATGGAGCCCTCGCTGCTGTTACAAGAGACACGTTGATTCGAGTATGGGCGGGAATGGATTATACTGGATATTCAAGATTAAGCAATTTAAAGGGATCTAATGCAATAATAATAATAATAATAATAATAATAATAATAATAATAATAATAATAATAGCAACAACAAGGATTCCCTTTCATGGAGGGGGGCGTACATGTTGAATCTATAAGATAAGTAAACACATTTTAAGAGAAGTTACCTTACATTTGGTATAAAAAGATTATGCCACATCTTGGGGTTGAGAATAATTTATCAAAAAATCTACAACCTATATTTACCGTAGCCCCATAGGGATTTGATAGACTAGCTCTCTGAAGAAAAAGTTGAAGTTCTTTTGTATCTAATGTTTGTTCAATTATGGGGTCTTGGACTTCAATACAAAGTGGCTATAGTTTATTGATTCGTCAAAGTTAGCTTAAACGCTTGTGGCAATGAATTCCATTGCCTGCCGCTGATATGACGTATGAACATTTAAATTGATTTTAGAATACATTCAGTATAAAAGTTTAACTTGGAACATCCCTGGTGATGTGAAGGTGATATATTTATTTCTTTGGTCTGCTATTTTGGATGTCTCTTGTGAATGATGCAACAGCAGGGATAGAAAAATTTCACTACACGACGCCTAAGCGTGAATCTCTTATCCGTGTCAAATATCTCTTTAGTAAATTCTTATAATTGTCTGTTGTGCGTATTAAACTGATGGAAACTGTTCTGCAATTGTGCATGTAAAATATAAACTTCACAACGTTAGTAATACAAAACTGAAGAATGGTTACGGACGACACAAACAAAATGGCTAATGATGAATATTTTGAGGACAATTAAAATCCGATAGAGGGGAAAAAAAAAGAAAAGAAAAAGAAAAAGAAAAAAGAAAAAAGCCTGACTGTATTAAAAACGATCTATTGAGATTTTGTTGAAAGTGCTAAACTACTAATGTGATGTAACGAATGACTATATGAATTCATATAAAGCTATGGGATGTAACATGTCTTTGAAACTTCATTCTTTACACTCCCACTTTAACTTCCTCGCCGATAAGCATGGCCAGCATTACTTCAGTGGCTTTCAACAATGAAAAAAAAAAGTACCAAGAATAAAACTTGGAAATGATTTGCCATAGCTGTATAAGTAATATTGTCGCTAACATTTTTCACAAATACAATTGAATAGCTTTGAGGTTACCAAAAATGTTATCAGATGAGTTCAGTGCTATCTTTATTTTCCAAAAAACACATTTTGGTTTTTAATTTAGCAACCTATCTTTTATAAGATTATACACCAAGCCCTGTGTAAGAAGTTTCATTTTAAATTCTTTAGATCGTCTCGCACTTATCATATAGATCCTTGTCATCTCTTTTTTTCTTAAATGACGGCTTCTTTAAGCTAATATGGGCGAACATTTGGATGATTCTGTATTGATATAGGTTCAGGTTTTAACCTATGAATAAATTAGTTAAGGAGTATTAGCCACAATAATGTAAGTCTCCTACAGCAAACTGTTCAAGGGTAAGTAACTGTAAATGAATAGTCACATAAAGAGAATCTCTTTATCGTCTCTAATGAGATTACCTTTAGAAATTGAATCAAATGTTTAGTAGCTTGATTTTTTTTTTTTTTTTTTTGAGTAGTGTTTAACGCCCATTTTTACTACTGTGGCACCACAGGCGTTGAACACTGATGATACGTGAAATGAAATGATAAATTGGGAAAGGAATTTTTTTTTTAAGGAAGGAAACGTTTCAGGCCTAAGTTTAGGGGTACGTCCCCGGCATTTTACAGTTATGAGGACTGAGGAAAACCTTGAAAAAACCTGTCAGGGAGAATGGGTCTGGCGAGATTCAAACCCTAGACCTTCCGCTCACGAGTCCATGTCTTAACAACCTCGGCCACCTGTGGCGGTAGTAGCTTGAGTGTTTCTGGTCTTTGAGCTGATATGTCATTCTCTTTTATCAGAAAAGCATGGTCCTGAGGTGCAGGTAATGTATAAGAGTCTAATAATAAATATCTAAACAAATCATAAAATATTAATCGCATCATGTCAAATACGAGCAATGCCCCCCCCCCATAATCGATGCCGCTGCACACTATAGGATCTAGGTACGCAATCGTCTGTAGTTGTTCTTTCTTTTTCTTTTTATTTCCTTACTTTTCCTTTTTTTTTTTTTCTTTATTTATTTATTTAGATGGAACAAAGTAAGATATCGAATGTAGTTAAAAATTAAATGTAGAAACTCCTTTAATCAATTCTGAAATATACATAATAAACATGAAACATTGCAAGTAAGTCAAATAATCGGTGCTGAGTAATTAGAAAGTTTTTTTATTTGATTGATTTATTTATGGACGCTCTTTAACGGCCCAGGTCATCAGCGTCCCATTCAATTCAGGGCGTGAAACGGCCGACAAATTTTGCTCAGAGGCCTCTCTTTCAGGCTTGAGGTTCTTTTTCGTGCCGTAAATGTACGACACGGGATCCACGGCTTTACTTCCCTTCCGAAGGAAGCCATACTTTGGATTTTTACGCTCCGAAAAAATCCATCGGTCCTGGCTGGGTTCGAACCCGCGATCTTGGGTTTAGGAGAATTAGAAAGTGGAAGTATTGTTAAGTGAAACACAAACGAACAATTCTTGGCAGAGAAAAAGAAAAAGGAGATTACTAGTTAGGTTCCAAATGTGATAATGTTAGATAGAGCCCACTGTTTCAGGAGGGTGACAATACAGTGACGTTAAAACGTAATACCTACGCTACAGTCCAACCAACCGTATGATTCCCTCGTCGGAAGCAAACTTTCCCATTGCACGTTGGTGTGCGTTCATAATTCGCAACGTGTGCGTGAAACAAGAGAATGGAGGGTGGGAGGATAGACTTGTCTTCCTTTAGCCAACCAGCAGAAAGCTCGCGGATAATTGGATTTGCCGTTCGCGTCTTCGCAGCAGCTCTTCTTCTTATAGGCATTGTTTGCAACTTCCCTCGCAAGGGTTTATAAGTGAGTAACGAAGTAACACAGTTCGGGGAGATTGGGGTTTTACAGAACCCCTCCCCCCATTTGTTTCTCCTGCTTTTTCATCTTCCTTATTCTCTCTTCCTCTATCTTGTTTTTAGCAAATTAGGGGCTTTTTAATGGTAATAAGGGTGAAGGATGAAAGAGACATGCTCATCTCTCCCCTCAATTCGTTTTTGTCTTGTCTCGGGAGCAGAGTGTGTTCAATGATTGAAGGCCTACTGTTCTGACAAAGAGTAAGCAAACTGACTTGTAATTGGCCTCCCTTTTTCAATTAGAAGGCGACGAAGGAAGCAAAAACATGTAAAGAAAGCATATAAAATTCTTTTATTGTGTTGGACAGGCTAGAAATGGGGAGAGGGGTATGCAAAATATTCTGAGGCCAGTGTTTACGTCATTTAAGCGTTTATTAGTTTCGCTTTATTTATGAATTAATTAAAAACTATAAAATAAACGACAAGAAATGTTGGAAGTACGCATGAAGGCATAAGGTCACTCATCTTGATTGCGAGCAAACTTTTTAACAACACAAACGAAAGAACATAATATTGAAATTAATTTTGTATAATTATTTTTTTTACAATATAATTATATTAACCTCATAAGAATATATCTTTTTCCTAATAATTGGAAACTTGAAGTGTGCAAATACATGATGCCGGAATAACAACTTTCTGTACATTCTATCTTATTATACGTCCAGGCTCGAATATAGATAGAATGAAATTAAAAACACTAAAATAAGTATTTAAGAAAAAAAAAAAAGATATTATCTGCTGTCCTCAGTGATCGGATTTAGATCCTCTGTTGTTTCTGAATTAAACGTAGGTTTCTTTGCTTAAATAAACGCATTTATTAAAGGCAATATTTTAAAATTCTTAAAGAAAGCGTAATAATTGATTGAATAAAATATTAAATTTATCATTTAAACTAACGTTGATAGTAGTAAGTTTTCAAAATAAAGCAGAATATTTGAGCATTTTAATATTAGATTTGATTCCAACTTGCTAAAATAAAAGTTGATAACATACAAAAACTATGAGTTAACTCTTCCCCTGACTTTCAGATTAACGGATTACATTGTGTATCAGAACCATGATGAAATATTGAAAGCGTTTCATGCTTGCACACGCTTCTCATTTACTAACAAATCGAGAGTGGTATCTTGCAGTTCCATGAGAATTCGTGGTTTGTTGTGAACATCTTTTCCTTTCTTCATGCCTCACAAGAGTTTTCCTTGTTTGTTTGCTTACAGATTTTGACATGTGCTTGAGAAACCTCCCCCTCTTTTGCGATAGTTTACCCAGGACTTGTATGAGGAGCATATTTTTCACTTCCTGCACTATTACTTATCGCACTTTTGGATGTCCGACTTCGGGGATATGATACGTATTTCAGTATCGTCATCAATATTAAATGGAGATGGCTTCTCAACAAATTGTATTCAGTACTCGTTTATCGTGGCGCTGTTCTAATTTGTGCTGGTTCACATAACAACAGCACACTACTCATTGTTGCCGCCCTTCACCGGTTTGAGAGTATTCTTGCCTTCCAAAACGCCCCAAAGTATGTCCATGTGTAATTTATTCTTTTTAGAATTATAAAGAAAAGTCAGGAGACGAAACATCCCATATTAATAATAAGTGTACTAGACGATGGCGCCAATTACATTCAGATAGAGAACAAGAACCAAGATTGGGTGGGACAATGAGGTATTAAATCCTTTCAAATGCCGGTTACTATTCATAACGTGTCTGTAAAGGGTTTTAATAAGTAGTAACACATATTTTCAATCAAAATCAACCAAAGGAAATTTTGAGAAAACCCTTTAATAATGAAATTACTATAAAGGATTATTTTTAATTAAAAAAAAAAAAGTTTTGCGCACTGCGGTGCGATCAATGACCTCATCTATGACGCTTCTTTATGGCATCCCAAAGTTTCCCTTCTTTTCACTATATCCTTACGATAATAACTATTCATTTATTTAATATGGTAATTGTATAATGCTCTCCATTCAACTTAATTTAAATTATGCATTATTTATACAAAACAGCCTGTGTATTAAAATTACTTGTACGTTTTTTGATAGTATGTAACGCTATTTATTTTAAGGTGTACTCATGACGTATATAAACAATGTTGAAAATCTTATTTTGGGTGTCTTAAACAAGGTGAAAATTTCCAAATTGTTCTGTTCAGTACTATTAATCAAACACTATAGTTTTAAGAAATGTTATACTTAAAATTTGTTTTACGACTAATAACATTATATATAAAACTGACATCTTATCTTACCTTATTTCTCTCTTGTAGACACTGTTCATTTGCATATTTATTTGTTGCAGATGGCACTGTATGTATTCTACATTATCATGTTACAAAATTAGCCCATTACTTATATAAGACCTTCTGTTGATAGTGGAATGAACGCTCTTTTAAACAACATCCCTGCTGTTTCTTGTAAGGACAGCTTCGCAGTGAGAGTGCTCCCGTTCCAGAAATTCTCGTTCCTCATTAAGCGAATCAACAACTAAGGACCAAGCCTTTGATGGACATGAGCTATTTTCACCTTCACTGAATAATGTTCCCCGCTGTTTTACCTTTGAAGATATACTTTTTGTACGGTTTACTGATGAATGCTTTATTGTCTTAATAATCCTACAGGACAATAGACTACATATTCATGCATTATTAATTAACAGTTCATCTGGATATGCTATGGTCGCTTCAAAAGTAATGGCTTCTCTTTATTCTCCATAGATGGAGAAGATATTTTGACATGGATGAAAAGGTTTATTTTTTGCGCTCACTTCTGAAATTTTCGTTCGTTTACATGCGGAGCAATTGTGATAGCTTGTCACTGTCTGAATCCTTGAATAAGGAGAATATGTCTATTCACCGATAGGGATCATTAGCAAAAGTGAAGTTCGATATCGGTATACGCCCGAGCAATGAAAGACGAACCATGAGCGGGCCGCATTATTCGACAGTAACACAACAAACTAAACGAGAATGGATCATGCGATTCGAGAGGGTCAACTTATTACAAGTGTTATATGAATTACAAAAGTAAAGCCCAAAAGGATATTTTGCACCCTACAACATAATGACGTCGCAAGATCTCACACAAGCATCGTTAAGTTCAGACATGTACGAGTATATTAGTACGTCCGCTTTCTGCTTTTCACTTGTTTGGAGCTTTGGAGGAATCATTTTCAAGATTATGTAATGGAGATGGGGTTGCAGTGTTATCCAGCTTCCAAGGCGGCTTGCGGCAGTATAAACCCCAATTGTTCAATTTTACTTCTGCTACTGCTACTGATTGCAAGCTTCTAGAAATAGAATTAGCATTCATACGTGCGTGGAGAGAAAGAGAGAGAGAGAGTAATGCTTCTATTATAAAAACATTCTCCTGATTTTCATGCAACAAACTAAACGATATACCTAATCCCTACAGCTAAAGTCTGTCTGTCCCTACAGAAAGCATTGAATACTTCCTGTGTTTTGCAATAAAAGATTGGCTTAATTAATACTGGGATTGGTCTGCCCAGTCTCTTCCATTGATCACAAAGAAAAAGGCTGTGCATTCTTCATTTTATATATTAATTTACACAAAAAATAAAATAAAGGAGCTACTTCATGAATTTACGAGAAAATTCACTAGCAACAGTTTGCTACTAATAAAACCATGGTATAAGGGGATGTTCTTATACTGTGGCCAATTAAGTGGCTGAGGAGTATTGTTACTGCTTCATATTGAAATAACTGCATTAATATACTGTTTCACTATACTTATTAATATTATTTTAAAATATTTTATTCAACCGTAACGCAACAACAACAACAAAATTCAAGCGAACTTTCCTGGGAATACACGCCATAGGAGATGACCTTTCTGGTGGTGCATGCATATAATAGTTCTAGAGGCTACACCTGCTGCTTTCTCTCACCTACCTTCGTCAAAACTCACCGAGACATTTGTTTGCAGTTAATAAACCAAAATACAAAAATTAAGCGCTAGTTATAGGAAAAATTAAACGTTGAAAATTTTGGGGATAGCGACACCGGCAACCAAGTGAGTCGCCCTGTCCAACTTGAAAGTGTTTCTAAAGGCAAAACTTAAAGCTTTGTTCACATGGAAAAAATATATAAAAGAGGTGGTGACTGGAAATATACCTGTATGTACCTGAAGTGTTTTTGCATAGTATGCTAATAGCTTCATTTCGGTCAATTAAATAGAAAGGAGGCATTTATTTTGGGGTGAACCATGTATATCAGACAATAAATATCTGGTAGGAAAAGACGTAATAGAAAAACAAATAAAGCAGTACTAAACTTTCCGAAAGCAATTATTGTACTACTTTATGCCTCGGAAATTTACATTAATTGAGGGAAACGTAATCTTTTGATTTTGTTTGTTTGTTTTATCACTATTTGCACTCAGAGCTCTAGTGAAATCTCCAGACCTCAAACCATAGGAGTATGGAATAAGGAAAAACTACTTCTTACAGCGATATTTATCGATAATGTGAACGCTATTAATATTGGATAGATTTCCATAGTTTTTGTACAAACGATTATAAACATGTTTATATATTTAAAAACTAATTTTAATGCAACTTAACTGATAAGTTGTTTCTTTTTATCATATGCAATTACACAAAATATCAGATTTGCAATTTTAATTTTATTATAACATTAAAAGAAAATACATTTGAGCGAAATAATGAAAATTTACATTCATGTTTTAAAATTACTTACAGCCAAATTTAGATACCGAATCACAGCATCCACATATTTTTATTTATAAAAATAATCATGTTCACACTTTCAGTCTTGATCGTCTCTCTCTGATAGAACTTATTCAACTTATTCAATTTTGCTAAAAAATTAAGCTAGAAATGAGGTCACTACTGCAGACAGTATTTTCTTTGCAATATTTTCCAGGGTGTTCCATCCAGTTTCATTAACCAAAAGGGGGGGGGGACCCCATGTCCTCGGGCACTTAAGGAAGCATTCTTTTCTCTGTTAATTCGTAAATTCATAAAAAATTTTACTGCAAAATACCATTAATTTGAAACTGTAGAGAATTTGTATCGACATACACAGGACGTCGATCTAGATACCACTGCAATATGGAATCTGTGCCAGATCGTCCTTTATCATTTATTCTCTCAGTTCAATCCGTTCTATTAAGAAGCTAAATAAGATCCCACCGCTGTTGTTAAAGGTAGTTGCCAATTTTTCATTACTATCTTTTTCTTCTCCAGATACTGGATTACGAAAGGAACGAATTTCATTTCAAGCAATAGAAAGGGCAGCGCTTGCATGAACCTCAGAATGAAAATCTTCTTTCTTCATCCAAATATTCAATATTGCGGTAAGATTTGAAAAACAATGTGGTCTTCATAGGTAAATAATTTGGTTCCACTTCCTCAAGAACGTCGGTCCTGGTGGTGTAGTGATAACCATACTTGTCTTCTAAACCCAAGGTCTCGGGTTCAAACCTAGCCAGGACCGATGGATTTTTTCGGGGCGTAAAATCCTAAGTATGGCTTCCTTCGGAAGGGAAGTAAAGCCGTGGGTCCCGTGTCGTACATTTACGGCACGATAAAGAACCTCAAGCCTGAAAGAGAGGCCTCTGAGCAAAATTTGTAGGCCGTTTCTCACCCTGAATTGAATGGGACCCTGATGACCTGAGATGTTACGAGCGTCCATAAATAAACAAAAAAAAAAAAAAAAAAATCCCTCAAGAACTGCATTGTTAAAAATGTTACTTGCGTTGTGTGTAATTAAAATTTCTTGTATTCCACACGCTATAGGCAGAATAAAGGATATTGTTATGTTATTTAATCAAATAAGCTCTTGTACAACCAAGGTGTCTTCTAAAGTAATAGAAAATGAAACTGGATAAAGTTGAAGCAATTGCATAATTTTCTTCAACGATTCTAAGAGCACTGTTCCGCCCCGTAGGAACTACCTACATTAATTTAAAAAGTTTTCTACTCATATTTTTTTGAACACATCTTACTTTTTACAAGCTTTATTAGTGGAGTTTTAAAAATTTAACGTTACTTACATTTTATGATCAATGCTGTATTTCTTCAGTTTTTAATGCATGTTACACAACCAAATTTGTTCATTTGCGAAGAATGAAAGTCACGTATTATTCAAAATTTGATTTGTTTTTATCATTGAAGAGGTTAAGACACATACTGCTTTATTTTCCATATTTCAAGATATCAAACTTTCTTCAATTTTTAGTAATATTTTTAGCGATTTGAATTTTAATGATGTTATTATTACTGAGAACTGCACATGGCATGATAAATTCTCGTCGATGAAGTTGTTTGTTACTGTTAGGTTACTTTCATTTGTTCTTGATGTCCGTTATAGTAACAAAAGAAACCTTTTGAAGTATCACCAAGAATTTAGCAGTAGCAGTAATGTGTATTTATGAATCGTTGTCTAAACTAAGTGCCATTTTCTCTCTGCATTCTGCTGACTAAATCTCTTTTTTACTTCCCTCTAAACATAATTATTATTCCTTGTTTCCTTCTCTCACACCCATCCCATGCCAATGCTCTCTAAGCTTCTTTTAATTTTCGCTGTGCAATTTTTATCCCAATTTCTAATCTGATGTTTGTAGTATAAAGCCCTTCGCGTTGTGCGATGAGTAAGCGGTATGCAATTATTCTAATATTACAATGAATAGGATTTTCATAGCGTCCGAATTCCCCTAAAACCCCACAGTTAGATATATTCTTCCCTACTCCTAAAATTCGCTTCGTATGTGTGAGAAAGAGTGTTAGGCAGGGATATATTTTGCCGCCTCTATTGTTGATCCTATCTATTTATGACCTAATAGATACGTTGCTCTCGGAATGCTCCAGAAATTACCGACACTAAGATTCCAGTTCTTCTGTACCTGTTTATTTGTTAATCAGTCCCATTATCTATTGAGGGACTCCATAAGTTAAGAGAGTTATTGCGACAGATGGAGAATGATCGTGAACATCAACGAAACTAAAACGATCACGTTTAAAAACTGATCATCTTACAGTAAGAATGAGAAATGGACAATGAAATACAGGATATAAACATTTTGATTGTCTATGTGTAACTCTTAGCATGAATGGAAGATACAAAGCCGTTTTGCGTACGTTATTATAGGTGCCTGATATTCCTGTATATTATGGAGAGCATGTAAGCTCTGTCATGTTCTGTGGCTCTACTGAAAATCAGTAACTTACATTTAAAAATCATTAAAGAACTCTTTTAATAGCATGTCCCTTAGACAATTTTACATGGTATTTGCTACCTAGTATCAACTATTTTTCGAAATTAATAGTCATGATCTTCAACTATACTAAAGGATTGCAAACATTAAACTACGCCACTATTACCTTTGTTTTCTTTGTACTATCATTTTCATATGTAGTGTTACTTTTACTTTGAGCTTTAAATTATTCAGTGGTAGTACTCGCTGGAATAGCAGCATCCTCATCTCTGTTATCAGCAGTGTTGGGTGTGCTCCTCTGATGTATAGATTACTTCTATTTCCACCAGTTTTCTGCTCTTTTCTAAGGGTTAAACATTTTGCGCATTTACTGTCTTCTCGTGAGAAAAAGATTCACTCTATACAGAGTTTCCTTTTAGATTGCATTTTCAGCAGCAATACTTTCACAAACTGTATTCACAACTGGCACTACCGTCTATCCATTCGCTTACAATGCACCCCAGCGTGCGAAATGCAGTCATTTCGAAGCCTGATAAACAGGCGGAAAGTTAAAATACAACATTTACGCCATGGTATTGGGAATGTTGACTCAGATACCGTTCCAACCGAACATAATCAACAGCCTGTACCTCATCATTTTAAAACTATATGGTACCTGAAAAATCAATTGTGTCCGAGAGTAAACTTGTTGCCATAGAATAAACAAAAAGAAGAATGATGCAATGCTAATATAAAATAATTAAGTTTCCATTATGTTTCATGTTAAAGGCTTAGAAAACTGGCAAGAGAAAGCTTCCTGAATGTAATTTATTATTTAATTATTTATCTACTACATTTATTGGTTGTTTACCAATATTGTATTGGTAATGACCATTTCATGTGACGTCATCTTAAAATCGACCAATGAAACGAAACACATGTGTGAATTTTGACCAATCCCAGCCGGATTACGGAGTGAAGCCATCGAATATATATATATATCAAATCTGTTTTATAACGCGACGTGCATTTGTCTTGAGGTTAGTGTAAACAACTCTATACCTTCACTACATAATTCCTGAACACGCATCGCTGATCACTTTTGCTAGAGGCGGTGGGGTTCTATTGATAGCAACAAAAGCATGGACAATCGACTATCATAACGCAAAATGGAGGGTGCTTCAAAGCGTTTTGGTGGTGCGTCAAATGTGCAAATTGATTTTAACATTCGAAATTCCAAATCACAGAATACAAAGAAAAATAAAGACACTGTAGGTAATCTTCTCTCTCTCTCTCTCTCTCTCTCTCTCTCTCTCTCTCTCTCTCTCTCTCTCTCAGTTGGTATTAGAAAATAGAAAGGTAGCGTTTGAAATAGTCCATTTTTGTCCATTTAATTCTCACGGTTTCTGAATGGAATAGAAATTCATAAATATAGCATTGTACACAAGTGTTAATATTCTGTGTGCGAATTTCAAATATATATCACCTTTATTCTTATTCTATTCATGAAATAGTTCTAAACCGTATTTTGCTCTTCTCTATTGGCATTACTGACAATCAGCATTCTTCTGTCGAAAGATTACGCGAAAAGGTTAAGTACAAATATACAATTATTACAATTTTATAAGCCAAGTTTAGAGGAATTATGTTTAAATTTTTATTTTATTCGTGATATATTTCTAATACATATCACTCGAGGTTTCCAGATAAATTCACTCACTGCGTTCGTGAATTTATTGGTAATCTCAGACCCTCTCCTGATATTACTTGTGATAAAAACTGTAAATGAATTATAAATATGTAAGCGTTTTGTTTTACGGCAGTAAAAATTAACAGTTTTCCTGCAGGTACTTGCATCTATGTTAATAAATTATTGGACTATTTTCTAAGAATATTTAACTCCAAAGTTGAAAATATATACATCCTATTACCACCATTCAAAAGAGGAATATTTGCAGTTTTATGCAACAACCCTAGTGTCACTGCCTTCTGGCAGGAATAGCGTATATCACTGTTAAGAAAAAAGCTACCTCATCAATCAATCGTATTTGGTAAGTCCTGGAATTCGCGCAGTGTAACCGTATTACGGCAATTCAACTCGCGTTCAGATGGTGAATTGGACGTGCATTGATTTGCAAAAAGAGTGGGATCAATTTTGCGATATATTTGTCATCAAGAGAAAGGTTACATGGTGACGTCAACTGTTAACGAAGAGGCTCGAGAGAGCGAATGAAAGTTGTACTTGGAGCTCTAGGATTGCAAAAAGCAATCAAGAATTACAGTTACTGGAATCCACAGTGAGGAAGACTTCAGTTGTTACCGTACTTATTGGTACGGCAAAATGCTCCTCTAACCAAGCAGCTGGCATTTTATACAGGTTATAATAGTCAGGGAAATTGAGAGTGTTAGTCTGAACGAACTATTTTTCTGAAAGGGATAATAGGAGCAATGTCCGGATGTGGGATTCCAGAAAACTCACGCTGTCATCAGGATGGAACATGACAGTCCCGTTGTGCCGTTTCCAGAAAACACGCGTGCTCCCTATTCTTCAGGACACTGTCACGGGGAACAGTGTGCCTTCACAACTATTAATGCCACAATATGCAGATGTTCACTCTGACTAAAGTACTATCGATTTTTCTTGTCAACCAGCAGGGACATGTTACCTTGGTAAGTATTTTTCCAGAGTTTTATCTTACCTTGAAAAGGCGAATATCAGATAATGTTAGAGCTAGGACATCGGGCTCTTTTAAGTCATCATTTCGTCCATTGCATTCATCGTTTAGAAAGATCTTGATAGTTGAAGGTGACGAAGCTTTAAAAAAAAAGAACAAAACTTATTTTCTTGTAAACGTCAGAATTGATCTAAATGAACACCTTCCAGGTCAATGGACTGGTAGGACAGCAGCCTCCTCGGTGTGCGATTTCTTACCGTAGGACTTCGTCAAGAGCAAGGCGAAAATTGGAATACCGCCATGCCATCGAGTGTAAATATGAAACTGCAAGCATTTCTATTTCAAATACCAAGGTGCCAAAAAATGTATACACACTTTCACAGCAGAATCTATTTAAATATTTCAAAGTTGGACCGAAAAACAAGAGTAATGTGTGGTGTGATGCTCTGTAAACAGATGTAATTCACATACATTATGATAGCATTGCTACATGACAGGTAAATCAACAGTGAACAAATGAAGCCAAGGTTATCGTATAACGTTCTGTAAACAGATGTGACTCACATTACGTGCTGTGAGCGTTACTACAACAAAATGGAGCCAAGATTATCCTTTGAACAGCGGAAAGCAATTTTGAAGTAGTAATGGAAAACCGAGAATTTTGTTGAAGTTCAAAGACAACAGAGATGTGTGTACAGAACTGAACCGCCAACGCGAGTAACAATTGCACACATTCCAGACAAATTTGAGACTCGTGGTACCGTATACGATGTTTACAAGGGAGATCTGGGAGACTCGCACAGCAACAAACCCCGCGCACTGGATCCAAGGCACTATCCAAGGCACTGGATAGGACTAAGAGGTCCTATTGAGTTTCCACCGCATTCTCCGGATCTAACTCCATTGGACTTCTACCTATGGGAAACTCTTAAGGATGCTGTATACCGTAGAAAACCAGCTACACTGGCAGAACTTCGGGAAGATATTGAAACGGCATGTGCTACAATCACTGAGGACACTTTCGCAATCATTGCTCAATCAGTAGTTCAACGTACTCAGATGTGCATCGACCTCGATGGTGGGCATTTTGAGCATCTGGAGTAACTGTAAAAGTGTAAGATGATTAGTGCTCATCATTTTCTGTTTGTGTGAATTCAGTTTTGTTATGTTAACACAGGTTTTTCTTTGCTTGAAGAGCGCATACATTTTTTGGCACCATCTGTGACGGACGATATAATACATTTCTGTTCAGCATTAATGAAAATATTCAATAATATTTACATACGGTGTATGCCAACGTTTTATTCAATGGCTAAAAATAGTTGTTGGTAGTGGTAGCGTTTGCGATTACCAATCCGGAGGTCCTGCGTTCGAATCCCTGGTTCAAGCTGTCTGGATAAGGTGCTTTTTACTGAGTTTTTTCCTTACCCCGAGAAGGTGAATAACAGATAGCTTTAAGGTGCCAAGGTCTCCGAGCTCATTTGCGCCATCATTAATTCATTTAATTTCACTCAATCCAACAGACTTACACCTATAGTATTCAGTCCACTATATACAGGCCTCGTGAGCAAACCAATACAATAAAAGCGACAATAAATAAAACATAAAAAGTGGTAATATTATATTAATCATCTATTTATTTGAACTTTGTTTTCGAGGCAGGGGGATCTCGTTATTCGTCAGACAAATGTAGTAGGTCATTTTACTATAGCAAAACAGTACATCAGTAAATATATATATATACATGCTGATGTACTGACAAATATCTCTCTCTCTCTATAGAGAGAGAGAGAGACATTCTTATACATAAGAACCGTAAATTGCAACATTAATGGATAAGTAAATTAAAAGAATATTGTTGCCATATAAAAAATATAAATGAGTCTAAAATTTGTCGTTTCAAGAAGATGTTAAAAACATTCACCGTTTTTTTTAGAAACATGTGTTGTAGTGTCTAAGTTAATTTTGATTCATATTCTTTTAAATATTGACTGTTTCTTTCGATATGTTGCTTTGCTTTTCATTTGATGTTCGCAGATTTGAGCAGACTAGCACCACATTTTACCGGTCTTGAGAGAACGCGCCAGGATGCTGGCCACCCCGAAACTTCTTAGCTGTTGAGCAAGGTGATAAATATAAAAACTTAATACTAACAAGGTATTGTAAAATTCTGTATTTTTCGTAGCATCAGAAACCAAATTTGGAAAAATAAAAAGTTGTGAAAATCTATCACAACAAATAAAAGGCAAATGTTATACGAAAGGCAGAACATATATGTAGTTTGCACATTAATTATATTGTTGTTATAATTAAATCCAGGTGGTTTTCTTTAAAAATACATAAATAATGCTACATTAATTTTTTCCGTTTACAAAAATAGTAGCGGTAAAATGTGAAGCTGCAAACACACCAAAATGTTCACATTACGTGCTTTTCATTTCTCTTTTGTTGGACTTACAAAGTGAACAACGAAATGCGAAGGAGCATGTTCGTTTGTCGTTTAATTTTTTTCCCTCAGTACCCGTTAGAATATTCTCATTAAAACAGAGCAGCAGGCGTGAATTTCAGTTTACAAGGTTTCATTAGGGCGAAAGTTTCCGGTCTCTGTTTGGAGAAAGATTTAGAGCGAATGTCGCCCTATATAGCTCGTAATGTTTTGTTTTTTCTCCTGTCCACAATTCTCTCTCCTCTAAGCAGAACGTGCCAGCTGTTATATAACATTAAATTTAGAGTAACGAGGGATTTGCTCCAATCTTTCACTTAATCCTTTGCAGCATTTCCTTGAATTCGTTATCTCACGGTACCGGATTTAAAGCGGACCGTCGGATGTTGTAGTTCCTACCGGGAGGACGCAACTAACTTAATGAGCAAATATCACAAGATCGACATGTGTGCTACTGTTGCCACCACCTGTTCAAAAATATCAGATATAAGGGACCATCATTGTGTTGTAAGCAATTGAAGTTACAACTAATGAAAAACTTAAAATATATTGCGATGAAGATTAACAGTTATAACCTTTATTTATTTTCACAAAATCAAAGTAAACAAATAGCATTTCAGTCACAATGAAACCGTTTCATATGTGTTCCATGATATTTATTTGAGACTACTTAGAAAAGAAGCAAACAATCGTTGTTCCATTTGATATCTCTGTCGGCAATGTTGACACCCTATCCACCAATTACATATTCAAAGATTTGTGATAAAGTTGTTGTTGTTGTTGTTGTTGTTCTTCTTCTTCTTCTTCTTCTTCTTCTTCTTCATAACAATAAGAACACAACAGAAAGACACACACACAATCTACGCACCCAAGAATACTGTCAAAAGGAGAC